>VZRE01007688.1:580801-686512 GCA_013396775.1 Cephalopterus ornatus | reverse complement strand
AAAAAAAAAGAAAAAAAAAGGCAACATTGACTTTTTTTTAGCAGGGAGAAGAGCAACTGGGAGGGAAGGTGGGAGAATGGATTATTCTTGAACCCTGCTTTCATACAGCCAAACCTTATTCAGGTGTCAGTAACAGCTAACAGAGATGTGATGGTGTATGCTACTGAGCTCACTTGCATCCCATTGAAATGTGGTCAAGCGGTTCAGCCCGTCAAAGGACTGGTCTTGAGACTTGTATTTAACAGCTATTAAATCACAGCTCCAGCATAGTTCTTCCTTTCCGTGAATAGAAAGTAGGCTTCAAAAGTGAGACATTCTTCTATTTATATTGCCACTTCCACCTTGGAAAGGAATCAAAAGGTTATGCAAAACCAGCAGAGCTTTATATAAACCCTGCTGACTTCCTGAGTGTCTGCAGCACGGCCTGCCCCAGGCTGCCACACAGTCAGTCACAGAGCTCAGCAGCATAGCTGGAATACTCTGGGACAGGAAGCAAAGAGCACCTTTTCTTCCCCCATGTAGCCACTGGGCACATCCTACAATGTCAAGCTGTAACCAGCCATCTAATAATCTGGTCAAGATACTTGCTTGACATTTCCACGCACAAAGAAAGCTCAGCCAACTCTTTAATGACAAGCAGACATGTCCTCAAGATCTACATCTCCCAAATGCACATTCCTGACGCTACTGCATAATGTGGAGAGCAAGACAGGTATTGCACTCACTGGCCAGGCTGCTGGGTACAGGTAATAAAATTTTTCTGTTGGTTTTGATTTGCTATTGATTTGCAACTGCTATAACCTTTCAAACCTGTAATGCTCCAGCACCCTGAGGACTAGCAACACTTTGTAAAGTAATTGAAGATTTACAGGAAAAATGGCCTAAAACAAGTCAAGTCACATCCTCTGCATTTTTTCTTCCTTCCATCACATGAAAACATCCCTTCAAACTCTGATTCTTCTGTCTCCTCCTTCCCACCACTGCTAATCCCTTCATTTGAGTGAACTCTTCAGACTGTTTAGATTTACTGCAGCCATGCACATCCTTCTGAGACTCAAATGGATAAATGGACAGTGCAGCATCACAGCCATAAGTGACTGTTCTGGCCGTGTGAGAGGTTGACAGCTGCTAAGAAATTACATTAACTGCCATCAACCCATCCCCCACATGCAAGGACACCTTCCACTAGACCAGGGTGCTCAAAGCCCTACCCAAACTGGCCTTAAACACTTCCAGGGACGAGGCATCCACAACTTCTCTGGGCAACCTGTTTCAGCGCCTCACCACCCTCACAGTAAAAAATTTCTTCCTTGTGTCTAATCTAAAGCCATTCTCCCTTTTCTTATCCCTACAAGCCCTTGTAAAAAGTCCTTCTCCAGCTCTCTTGTAGTCCCCTTTAGGTACTAGAAGGCTGCTATAAGGTCTGCCCAGAGCCTTCTCTAGGCTGAACAATACCAACCCTCTTATCCTGTCTTTATAGGAGAGGTGCTCCAGCGCTCTGAGCATCTTTATGGCCTCCTCTAGAGCTGCTCTAACAGGTCAATACCTTTCTTATGTTGAGGTCCCAGAGCTAGACACAGCACTCTGGGTGGGGTCTCACAAGAGCAGAGTAGAAGGGGAGAATCCACTCCTTTGACCTGCTGGCCACACTGCTTTTGATGCAGCTCAGAATACAGCTGGCTTTCTGGTCTGCAAGTGCACACTGCCAGGTGATGTCAAGCTTCTCATCAACCAATGCATTCCACACAGCCCGTATTTGCACTTGGGATTGCTCCAATCCAGGTGCAAGACCTTGCACTTGGTCTTGTTGAACTCCATGAGGTTTGCACAGACCCACTTTTCGAGCTTGTAAAGGTCCCTCTGGATGGCATTATCCCTTTCCTCCAGTATATAGACTGCATCACCCAGCTTGGTGTCATCAGCAAGTGCATTGCTTAGGGTGCACTTGATCCCACTGTCCTGGAACAAAGATGTTATAAATGTCAGTCCCAATACTGACCTTTGAGGAATACCCCTCGTCACTAGTCTCCACTTGGACATCGTACTGTTGAGTGCAACCATCCAACCAATTTCTTAGCCATTGAGTGATCTTTCCATGTCTCTCCAGTTCAGATACAGGGATATGTGCACGACAGTGTCAAATGCTTTGCACAAATCTAGGTAGATCACATCAGTTGCTCTTCCCTATCCACCAACACTGTAATCCCATCATAGAAGGCTATGAAATATGTCAGGAACGATTGGCCCTTCCAGGTCCACAGTCTGCCAGTTCCCTTAGAAGCCCTATGCACTTGTGCACTTTCAGGTTCCTTAGGAGAAGGTCAGGTTCAAAAACATCTACAGTGGGCAGTTCTTCATTCTCTCAGTCCCTACCTTTGCCTTCTGAGACTCAGGTAATGTCTACTGTATCTTACCTTATCCTAATTTACTACCTCTAGGCCTATTGTATACTGCTTCCAGCATTCTTCTAAGTTTTAGTCCAGTAGACAGAATTTAGAAGTAGTCCAGTTTGAAAACAGGAGCTTACTTTAACTTCAGAAGATTTCATGGTTAGTAGAGTGTTAAGCTGTTAATATTTGCCTATTGCCTTCAGATTGGGAGTTGGAGTCATACAGCAAACAAATTTCCCTGAACCTCCTACAGCCATCTCGTTTCCAAGAACTGCTTTTTTTTCCTGGTGAGCTGCTGACCTCTGCTTCAACAAAGTGGATAAAGTGGGGGAGCTGACTACCTTCTTCAATGAACAGAGAACATCTCTCTGCAGATGCTCAGGTTGCTGAACATCAATATTTTTGCCTCTCCTTTGAAAAAAAATTTTCCTAGTTTCATCTGATGAACATCTTCTGACCTCCTCAAAAGTAATATTTAAGATAAACAAGATTATTTCAACCTACAAACAAAAACTGTTACTATGCAACCTGTTGCCATAGCAACCAGTCATTTGATCCAGGTCAAGCGTGGTCAAGGGTTTGGAAGCTAATACTGTATCCATACTGAAAGAGACAGCTACTAAATGTATATTACAGAACCATTGCTTATACACATAGCTATGAGAAAAATTGCTATGTTTGCATCCCTGCTGCAGCTTTTTATTACCCTTATTTTGCTCAGACAACAAAATCTGCAGCTGCTCAGGGAAAAAAGTAAATCAGATGTTTTTCAGAATTGTTACAAACCAGCTAAGAGCAGAATAGAGAATACTCATCTGATGAATATATAAAAATTTACCTCTTATTTTAAACCTTTACATGAGGATAACAGCTACAGTTATCTTTCAAGCAAAAAAAATGAGGAAGTAGGAAGCCCAAATCATAAACTGCTGTGCCTGCCTTTCATGCTTTTTTCTTACTATCAGTGACCTTGGTTAAAGCTTTGACAAAGAAGATTTCAGTCATTTTCAAGGCTGCTGGACTTTGGCTCCCACCATACTGAAAAAAAGGAAATGTACCATAAGCGATATAACAGTACATCAGCCAGTGTCCAAAAGCATTTTTCCCACCCTGCATGACACAGAGGCAGAGCTGAGAAAGGCATCCAGCTGAAGAGGTTCACTTATCCTACACAATATATCATTGTCCCATCACTCCTCTGCTGTTGAGCTTTCTGTGCTTCTGCTGTATATTTCCTGCAGTAGATCTAGGCTACTCTGAAGTAAAAAAAAATATAATTGTTCCATGCCCAAATATTCTTGCAAAATTTAGCAGTGAAAAATATTCAGCAGCAAAACAAACAATGGAGTATGCCCAAAGAGATCAGTCACCCAGCAAGCGTGTTCCTCCCCAGTGCAATCACAGTGGGACTTCAACCTCTACATCTCAGAACTGTTTACACTTACTGAGGTAAGCTTAAGAGAAGCAAGGCTTACCTCTGTTTTGTGCAATATCACTAAGGCCGTGCAAAGTCACTGTAGAGGCAAGATAAAAGGCAGAACTTAAGAATTACCTCTTCTTCAATAAAATTTTTCATGCCGTATCTAGTCATTACAGAATGAGAACGAATACCTTATCTCATGATATATAAAGAATTTCAGTGAGCCTCATGCATTTTCCCTGCAGTTTTTACAGTCTCGTTCCCACAGATATGAATGAGTGAATCATGTCAGAAATCAAAATATTTTGTAGTTAATGTCACATGTAATAACACTGATGCAGGAGACTTTCCTGAAGCACTGCCAGCTGGGTCTTTTCAAGTGCGCTACTTCAAGTGCCACACGTATCTTAAGAGTAACAGAAACCTCACAGATGAGTACCTAATCTGAAAATACTGTTGTCAAGGTTAGTTCACTTTTGCATAGTCGAAAGTTGAACCATGAGTGTCTGAGCCTGGCTGCTGGAGGGGTCCACCTTATACACATATACTCTCACATGTATTCTCACTTAGCAGTCCTTTAGCGCGCTCAGTCAGAGAGGGCAGCAAGACAACACTGCTGGTGCTGTCTGTGTTTCTGTGAGTGCTCTGTCTGTGACCTGTGTGACTGACCATGTACATATGCATATACATGGTGTACATGTGTGTTCCGCGTGCATGTGCTGACTGTAAAAATGTTTTCAGCCTAAATACTAACCAGGGGCCATAAGAAGTCTTGCCCCTTTCAGGCAGTTGGATTCAGCCTGATCTTTTCTTCTAACATAAACCAGGCTGGACTGAAGAAGTTTTCCAGAGCTCCCTTTGAATAGACTTGTGGATTAGACATCCTCCAAAACGTTTTCCCTGTTACTGTGGTGAAATCTCAAGATGTGGGCTGCAGAACCTTCCTCAACAGAAGTTTTCAGGGGAACACCAGACAGACAGCAGCAGTCACTGTAAAATCCACAAGTTGAAAATCTGAGGTTCCTTTCGGACCCAACTCTCTGATTTCAAATACCCAGAGAAGTGGCAGACGCTGTACTCGGGGTGTTGGTACATGCTACAGCCTGTGCTACCATATCTTGCTCTCATTGTCTAGTCTTAGTAAGAAACATCTGCCTGTAGCAGGGAAAGCAGAGGCTGAACAGAATGGCTTCTGTTAGTGTTGGGGTTTTTGTATGGAAAAACTCACAAATGCTCCAATTTAGCAGCCTATTCAGAGGCATAAATACCCTTTGTTCTTCAGGAAACCATTTAGGCACTTTAACCTCTGCATGTATACTGAAGGACCTCCAGGAAGAAGATTCAGCACGGGCCTCACGAATCCTCGCTAAAGGTAAGACTTGAAGAAAAAGGCAAAGCAAAAATGAAGGCAAAGAATATTATTGTTTGAATGCCAACAAGCTGGATTATTTTTGCTCTGCGTTTGCTGCAACACAGAGAGAGAAAAGTAAAGTGTTCTGCAAGAAAGAGACAGACAGGAAGGAACCCCCAACACTCTGTTACTTCTCTTCAAAACATTAATTGAACATAAAGTCAGAATCTGTCTTGAAAACCTGACAAGACCATTGACAATTTCCACATTTCAGAGGAAAACAGCAGCACTTAGAAGGTGTAGAGCAACCACGTACATATTCCTTGAGAGCTGTTTGTTACAGTCTTAAATGTCAACGCTCGCCAGCACCTCCTCGTATCTCCTGCCCATCTCTCAGGCTACCAAAACCCAGGCCACGCTCTCTTGGCAGGCACACAGGCTCTGCTGAGTGAGTTATAACTTTAAGGCATCAACTTTCACAGAGGTTTGCCGGCAGAAAACAGTCTCTCATCCTGATTGCCACTACTGCCAGAGGGGACTTTTCTTCACGGATTTTAAATGCCATTTGAACAATACACATGCTTTGTTTTACATTTTTACGCAGATTTACCGATTAAAATACGTTTTTCCAGCCGGCTGCCAAATCTGAAGCTGATATAGTTATATTGAGATATGGCCAGATGCCCTGTTACAGCTGCCAAACAAGCACCTTCACTCTACACAGTGGATGGTTAATAATAAAGGACTGCACTTGTAACAGATATGCTGTCTCCAGCATTAATACCTGAGCAGAAGGAAAACTTTTATTAGAACATAGTTCTGCAAGCTAAATCTGCTAACTCTAGAATCTGCAGTGGTCCTGACTCCCACCTCAGTAGGGCTGCTTCCTACAGCCTGCAACTCCATAATTGAAGCAAAGCCATTTCACAAAAGTAATATAAAACCACGAGAAGTACTGAAAGAATAACCTGAAGATCTGGTTTTAATATGTGACATTATTCCACCCTGTGGAGGACTGAAACAGAATTATGTGAGGGACATGCATGGGTACGAATGCCCATTTTGTCTTACTCTCTTGTCAGTATTCGCCCTTTGTTCGGTTCAGATTTGGTTGCTAGTGTGCAGAGGAAAAACAAAGGCAAATAACACTTTTGAGATAGGTCAGGGATGCTCATTTTGTTTAAAACTGAGAGTCTTTTGATATACCTACATTGCCAAGGCTGAAACTATGCAAGAAAGAACTGAGCCTGCTTTGGGGCACCTGAAAATTAATTAAGAGGAAGACATGAAGGAGTCCACTTTTTACATTATAAAAATATTCCCCTAAAAAAAAAAAAAAGAGGCAAACCTTTACTTGTAACAGTAATTTCCCAGGAACTATTCTGGAGCGAATTTCAGAAAGTCTTGTGAAACTTCTGGTGGGTAAATAAACAATTGCACATAACTGCAGCCTCATCACAGCTACTTTTTAACCAAAAGGCTTGTTTGTATGTGGCTAATTAGCACATGCTTAAAGCAAAGACAGACAAAAAACTGCCCCCAAAATTTCTTTCAGGCTTTAATGTGCCATCAGATTTTCTGAAAGCGTAGTGATAGTAGAAGAGAAGAGCAACAAGCCAGTTACTTCCGAGTAAAGTCCATTCAGGAGAAAAAGCTATGTTTGGGAGCTATCAGCAATTCACAGATCCTAATTTTCCATGGGATCAAACAATATTATTGCTACAGTCCCAATCTGTGCCTCAGAAAATAAGCCCTGTAAAGCTAAAAATGGTTCTAACTCAGAAAGGAAAAGAAAATAAAAGGCATGAAACACATCCTCCACCACTTTTTTTGACTTAACACCCACATAAAACACTACAGCTATCACAAAGTTGAACTCTGCCAGGTCCCTGTGGGCCATGAACCATGTCCCCTGGCTTCCCTGCAGAGCAATAAAGCCTCCAGAGTAAAGTCTCTGCACAGCTGTCTGAATACTAATAACTGAGACTCTGCTTGAACATCTATTTTATACAAAGATCTTGCTGTTTTGTGCTGGCTCTTACACTTTTTTTTTTTTTGAGAGCTTTTCATGTTCTGTTAAAAACAATGACTGAAGGACTACTTATCCATACCTGCATTTCTGGGGAAATTTTACTCAGAGCTGATCACGAGGGCAGGGAGCGGAGATACACCCAAGAATCTCAAACTGTTCCCTTCCCTCCCTTACGCTGCTCATTCTGTTTTTGCTGTATCACCTACTTAGAGAAGAGGCTTCTCCACATCACTTGACAGATTCACAAGTACTTTACAGGTAAACTCTAATGCCAAAAGAGGCTTCCAAGCTTTTGCTGTAATACAACTGGAAGTGATGAGGAACAATTACAGAAAAATGTTCTGAAATATTTTCTCAATTACTACATCTGCCCCTGAATTCTCCTGCCAATTACTGGACTCCTTTCTACAACCTCTTACTTCTTCAGAGGGCCTAAAGAATGCAGAGCTGTGCTGGGCAGATGCAGCAAACCCGTATTTCCAGCCTGTATACTTACCTTCTCCAAGAAGTTTACTGGGTGACCTAAAGCAAGCAAATCACACCCCCTTTCCTCATCAGTCCTCCCAGCTCCAGAACAGCTCTCTCTGTCGAGCATTCTCAGACCTACTGACACTAAGTGCAATCTAAGAAGAAGGTATGGCTACAACCTCTCTTCTTCTCTGTAGGAAATCCCACACAGAACAGACATCTAGAAAATATGACTGTAACTAAAGTTTGTATTGAAATATCTATATTAAACAATGCCCTATAATGCATAACACAAAAATAGGTTTCTTCTTTCCCTTCTCTTGCTGTTAAATTAATTTGAAACCCAAAACCTAAAAGGAATTATATGCATGCTTAGCTTTAATCGCAAGTAATCCCATTGATCTCAATGAGAATACTCCTACAAGCCCATTAAGAAACAAGAGCTCTTGCTGTTTACTGTAATATTAGTAAGCACAAGAACAAAACACACATCCAGCTACAAGTATGTTCTTTTAATATCTTTATGGACTAAACTCAATAGACGATACCTATCTTCCGGTCCACTAAAGGTCACTGCATCCCAGATCTGTAACAGGCCGACCTATTTTGAGAATTCCCCAAACAACAAAGGTACTCCTGCTACACGCTGCAGTCACCATTGCTTACCACAGCTGATGAAACCCTCTGCTACCATCGTTAGTATGACAGCAACTCATAACACCAGAGGCCTGCCCCATACTCTCTTCAGAGCAAACAATATACACAAAATTTAGCTAGTCAGACAAGAATATTTTTTTAGCTTTCTCATCCCCTATCCAGTAGAAAAAAATGTTTTCACCCTTCTAAAATAAATTGAAAGTAAGATAAAGTTGGGGTTTTTTAATAACTAGATTGAGATAACTTAGGAAATAGATAAAATTTTGCATCATGTTGTATTTTTAAAAATTATGTCCTAACACTTCTGTCATTTGATCAAGTCTACCACTTGATAAGACCTGAAAAATGCAATGGCTTCTCTCCATTCCTATTACATTTTGGAAATCTACCAATGTCAGAAATTGCTTGAGACTAGGGAAAACCAGAAGCTCTTGAATGAAGATTAACAATTGAGGTTATTCACTCCTAACTTTAGAGCTCAGTATTTTTCATGTTACTGGGCAACACAAAAATCAAGAAGCAGATGGGCCAGCCTCCCTCTCATGAAGAGTTAGTCTGTAAATCAACGTGCTTTAGCAGTCAAGTAGTCCTGACATGCTAATCATATGTTATAATTGTCCCAAAAAAAGCAAAACACCTTTACTGAAGTATCAGCCACTAGAGGGGGTATTTGGTATCTTACCTAAAAACTGATAAGAAAATAGATTAAAAAAAAGAAATAAAAGTTACAGAAAACCTGTAAAAGCATATTTCCCACAGTACTGCAATTACACATAAGTTCCATGCAAAGTGTTTTAGGAAGAACAATACTTTTTTTGTGTATAACTGAACACAACGCAGAAGCAATCGCCGCGTCTCCCCTTCCAATTATTAGGTCTACCCACATAAAACACTGAGATTTCTGCGAGCAGAGATGTAGTTTTATATGCCAAGAACATATTACCACTAGGTTTGATTTGCCTGTACAGTCAGTCATCTCTGAGCATGTCTAAACCTGATCCTTCAAGCATGCCAAGCTAGAGCCTGACATGCTCAGGCTTGGGCTTGATAAACAAGAAGAAGAACAACCTACAAAATGGTTCCTATTTACAACTGTCTGCTTCTTTACAGATTCACAATCCCCAGATTTATTGTTCCAAAAAGTCTCCAAAAGGACCCAGAAAACTGCCATCAAGTTAGGTCCAACTTCAAGCAAAGCAGAAGATTCGACTTGGCTCAAGCCACTCCCAAACTACCTATATTTAAAACATGTTAAGTGAAAGACGAATATATATCTCAACTCCTGCACATGAATCTGTAATGAATACAAAACTCATCAAAAACTATAAACGGACTTGATGACTGAGTCCATGCAGGGACACAATCTGGAGAAGGGTACAGGATGGATTGTGCCAGTATATTAAGGGCATCATAGTTTCTATATACTTCGTTAAATTCTGTCAGTTTGGGAACAGTGAAGCTGGCAGTGCTTACAAAAATTCAAGACCCTCTCCAAAATCTATGTAAAATTAACTACAACTGGCTAACAGACTTAAACACACCCAGCCCTGCTCTATTCCTCACAATCTGCCTTCAAAAGATTTGGAGCTGGAAGGTTTTAGTGAAGCTGACTGCCTCTTCAGAGGAGTATTTTAAATACACAACTTATTCAGAACCAGCATGGCCATGTGTTTGGGCTAAAAGAATCCAGTATTCCTGTTCTCCTTTCCTCTGTCTGCATGTACTCAGTGTGGACTATTATGTTATTTATAACAACTGTGGCGGAACAAATGGATAATATTCCATAAAAGGCAGGATCAGCACAAGTACCTAACTTTCGAATAATTAAAACAGGTATTGTAAAGGTTCAGGAGCAGACAATACTTGGGTCCTTGTAAAAGATCATGGAAGCACCAGATTTTTTAGAGTCAATACTTGCATTTGAAACATAATGCAGACATTTCTCTCTATTACCCAGATTTTACTAGAATATATCCACCCTGCTTTTTCTGCAATATTTTGGTGAAGTGATTTACCGTTACTCTCGTTGGAAAAAAGATATGTCCCCACCCCAAGTTCACACCCTTAACTGCACCATTCCTTTAAACAGCCAAAGAGGTCACTGAGTTCTGAAGAGAGTGGCTTTACTGAAGTATCACCATCCTGTGCCACCAACAGTAATTTTAAAATGTAACAGCAATCCTAATCATTGCTTTATTCAGCCTTGCTCCTTTTTAAAATACCCATCTAAATCCCTTCTTCTCTGCTACCATAACCCAAGAAAGCATTTTGAGGTTCTGGGAAGGAAGTTAACCTTTTAATTTTATTGTCCATTATTTAAGCCATCCACATCTCAGGCACAACTGTGGCTCCTCCATAAAATGAGTTTCAAACAATCTCTTTGTCATTAGAAATGGAAAACACAAGGCATCTTACACTAATATGATAAACACAAACACTACACATGGGCATCTGTAGGTTGTCATTGTTTTACATATGCCTGTCTTAGATATTGGACACTGAAACTCTATTCTTCTCTCCCATGGTCAGACTTGTGTACGTAGGCAGCAATGGAGCCTCAGCAGCTCAGAATATGTAAATGACAATTGTCTGTAATAATCTGTAATAGTCTGTAATAATCTGTAATAATCCTCTGAGTCCGCTCAGATCCATTGGCTCTGTTTAGGACTGAGTCAGAGAAAGAGCAAGAAATGGCCCAAAAATGGCTTGTGAGATAGACTTACAGATCACAAGCCATTTGACTACACTTGCTGTAAGGCTGGATGCTTTTTCCTCCCAGTGGATTTTAGTTCTGCAGTATGGAATAGGAAAGTTTATTCCAATAAGCAAATTTGCCAATAAGCGAAAATAAGGTAATGTAGGAGCTGGAAATCAAAAATAATAACAGGCACACTGTAAAGGAATGTACTTTGTTAGAACAACAGAATGGTTTGGGTTGAAAGAAACCTTTAAAGATCTTCCAGTCCAATCCCCCTGCTGCAAGTGTGATGTTTCCTTTTTCCAGTCACTGGGGACTTCATCTGAATGCCATGACTTTTCGAATATGATGAAGAGTGACTTGGCAACTGCATGAGTTCTCCCTGCTGATGAGGATTCTCTGTATGAAAAAGGCCACCTCCATCAGCATAGCGGTATGAGATCCCACAGGCAAAAAATGAAGAGTTAAAGGCTCATTTAGTAGTCATTTAACCAAAAGAAACTTTATCTCTGGTGTTATCAGCACCTTCATGCTTCTTAGGAGTTGATAACTTAGCAGCATCTAGGATAGGAGGATTTTCCCTCCTGTGTTTTAAAAAGAGGAACATTTTGTTTCTGTTATTACAGGCCATTTGACGCTGGGAGGTACCAGCCAAATGACAGGGATGGTAACATGCAACAGACCAGCAGTTGTTTGTGAAAGTTGTTTGTTACTCTCAACCTGAGTACATGAATACAAAAAAACTGCTGACCTTCCATCAGGGAAACAAGGTAACTCATGCATATCCCTGGTGCAAAATTAGGCCTTCTTCAAAGACACCAGAGAATAAAGACTGTGGTCTTCATCTCTGCCCTCTTGAGAAAGCAGCATCCTCTCTGATGGAGTCTTAACAGAAAAACTGAGCTCAGAGCAGCCAGAGAATTACAAGGCCACATTCCCTGCTTGGAGGGCGAGAAGAGAAAGGGTGTGAAGCTCTTATCTTCCCTAAAACAAAGGACCAGCCACTTTAAGCCCTGTTTATATTATCATATAATATGGCTATTTTTATGGTTCTTTTGCCATGTCTTCATTGTTGTCAATATTGCAAATAGATCAGGATGACTGTCATCAGGACCTATCCAGGAAGGACTGCATTGGAAACACCTGTCAGAATATTCCTATATTCAAACAGAGTCAGGCAAATAACCTATTTATTTTGAAAATAGTTTTTCAAGAGCCCTTGGCCTTAAGGTCTCATTACAGATGCCAGGCATATAAAAACAGACAGTTCGCCTTGATTTGTAAATACTGGGCTAAATACATGGATAGCTATTTCACTTCACTATGCAAGTAAGTACATGTAAAATAGATTTAAAAAAATCAAAAGTCCAAATGAAAAACACATTTCCTAGAGCAAACATTTTCAGCAGCTGCTGGGATTGGTTATGCTGCTTTCTGGATGATGAACCTAAGACATCTCAGACACCTCAGGACTAACAGTTACTGCACTCCAGGATACTCAGACTGAAAAGTCAAGCACTCCATACTTATGGAAAAAAAAAAAAAAAAAAGAAGAAGACACGAACCAGGAGCTAATTTGCCTTCTCCATCCAAATTTTATGAATCTGATGTAATGGCGACCAAAAAAAAAAAAAAAATTCTCAGTCCTTCTTACATTTGTATCTTCTGTCACCAAAACTAGACACAGAGAGATCTGCACCAACCTACTGATCCCACTTCCAGCTGCACATAACTGTGTTATGTCTGAGAAAAACTAGCAAATTCCTCCAAAGACAAGTACGAGCAAGCCACCGTGGTCTCTGTGTTCATCACCAAATAACAGACTAACCAGTCTTCGGTGGTTAATCTGTGTCAGAGCCAGCAAAAGACACTAAATACTGACTAAGGGCTGCTCTCCCTAGCAACAGAAAGGAACACAAAGCTTTATAGCTTCTAGCATAGCAAAGACTGGCATTTCAACTAGAACAATTGTGGTCTCAACTTCACCCCACACATCCTGTACAACTTCTTTCTTTCTTTCTGTTATTTAGGGATTATTTAATAACTCCATGCTCTTTCCCACAGCTTTCCTCTCCTCTCATTCACAGAACAAAGGTAGTGACAAGACAATAAATATACCTTTCTGCCTATACCTTTCACTATAAGGGAAAGCTAATAAACATGGTAACATCACTTGAGCCAACAGAGTTTGTTTTATTAGCCAATGTAGTGAGCCTTTAATTTAGCATTTAGGACAGTTACCATAACAGGAACACCAGCTGCCCCAAACAGGCTCTTTCTAACCATTTTACAATGGTATACTGAAAAGAAAGAAGATTAAAAAAAAAAAAGAGACACTTCGTTTATGCTAATTGTTGAATTCATGTTGTTAAAGTGGTGGATTGAGCTCATCTGGAGGAATAGGATTAGCGAAAGCATTTCGTTATCTTTCCCAGTCAGGTGTGTTTTCTGCAGTGTTTTCTAATTAGACAGTAGATGTCTGTCTGAGTTGCAAACAATCTAGGGAACACTTAAGTTAAACAAAAAGCCAAAGCTCCTTTTGCTTAATAGAGAGGAAACAAGTAAAATGTATATTTATGTTTTTATTATAGTTGCAATTATTTTATAAAGTTTCAAGACGTAAGCCCAACAATTAGGCCTTACAGGCAAGAGAACACTTGCCATGGTTCAAGGCAAGCTCCACAGAAGTGGCACAGGTCCTCAGCAACCTTCATTCTACTAAGTTACAACATGGCATGTATACATTCCAGTGTGGTTTGGGGTTTTTTTTAACTATGAGATTAAACTGGTAAGTGTCTTGACTTTCAGGTTGTTTTTCTTCCCTAAGCCCCATTCCCTCCCACCTCAGTGAAGCAACTTTTTTGATGTCTTGCTTAATAATGTGCAGTACACGCATAACATAAGTTATTTTAATACACTGAGCACTACCTGCAAGTTTCAGAAAGATCTACGGTTGTGTGAAAATTAGAGATGAAAAAGTTATCCACAGTCCAGCATATGTTGATGTTGCTCTATCATCTTTTAAAACACAGAAATTCCTTTCCCAAGGAATTGTTCTCCCGCTGAAAACACTGCTATATCACATCCATCCAGGCTCTTTCTGTTAGCTACTCCACTTCTTTCCAGCTTCGGTTTAGTTTTATCTCCTGACTGCTGCTTACCTAGCCAGGGATGGCAACACAGACAGAGCTTCGATGGACTGCAGCAGTGGTAATGGAAAATGCTCAGTGAAGCTTCCTACAACATATCTGCACAACATACAGTGCAATATCCTCTCTACAAGACAGATGAAACTGTGGTTACTTCAGAGTCATCACTAAAAAGCAAAAATGCCAGTGTGCATTCCAGTCTTCCATCTTACTGAAGTCCTGACCCCAAAGCATAGCATGGAAAGTGATTCCCATTTTAATTTGAAAACTGGTCAGTTAATTTATCTTCATTTGTATTGACCGTGATAGTTCATTTTTAGTGCAGAGAGCAAAGTGGTCCTGTTCTCATCTGCTGAGCCTAGTTTTCAAAGTCTGTAGATACAGCAGATGTTCTTCATTACAAAAAAAAAAAAAAAAAAAAAAATTCTGTCCTTTGACCTTTAAAATGAAGTCTCTCAGAGCTGAATGTGGTGGTGTTTTTGGGATGTTGGGCTTGGGTTTTTTCAGGGGGTGTGAGGAGTGGGCATTAAAATATCCAGTTAGCACAATTTGGAAAATAATGAGGACACTAAGAATAAGAAGTTGAAAACTACAAAGATTGATTCTGCTTTTTAGCTCTACAAAATAGGCATTGCTATTCCTTTAAGGATAACACAGACCATACTTCATTGACAAACTCCAGTTGCTCACTAACAGTAACTCAGTTCACTGTCTGAAGGAACAGAGAGAATAGTTTGTTGACCATGTGGATGTAAACCCAGGAGCACAAGTCCAAAATCATCAGCCCTCCAGAACAAAGGGAGTTCTCTGATCCAATGGGAAGAAGTACATAATTTGGTAATATTTTACTATCAGTTATTTAATATCTAAGTGGCATGCACCGCTTGTGACAGTTTCTAGTAAGACTTTAACTAAGGCTTTCTTATATATGCTGAAAATAATTTAAAATATTTACCTATTGCTCTTTATTTTTCAAAGACTAAACTTCAAGTTGGATTTACATTATTGAAACAGATTTGTCTTCATTTTCTCATTTATTGACACAAATGACAGAAAGATGCCCAAACACTATGTTATTGATTTTTTGGCACAGTGTCATTCTGTGTTCACATCTGTAATCAGAGAACCAATAGCTGAAAGACTATCCTCACTCCACAAAAAATAATTTGGCAATTCAATGCAAGGAATTGGATAAAAATTATTTCACGCAAAATCAGTTAAGTAAACCATTGCCCTATGTAACACTGATTGTTTTCTTTTTTTAACAAGCTCCAATACAGCTCAGCATGATGCCAGGAGTTCTATAAAGACCGAGCTTGTCTTTTTGCTTTATGTAGGTTGAGACTTGATGCATCTTTTTTTTTTTTTTTAAGATAGAGATAGGTGACAGCTCTGATTGGAGCATGAAGTAATTACTAATAAAGTGTCACTGTGTTTTACACACAGATTCTGTACTGTATCTGAGAACATAAGAATCACCTTTCTCCCACTAAAAGCTGTGTGAAACATTTACCCACCACGCTCCTTTACAACAGAAAAACATTCTCATCCCCAGTCTACACACGGGTAAACTGAGGTACAGTCTGCTGATTCAGAAGGGAGTGTCAAACACCTGCTGTAAACATGGATTTTAACAGGATTTGGAGGAAGCTCAGCACTTCTCAAAACAATAACAGAAACCACTTTGGAGTAAAGGCTTTAATATGACCTCTCACACGCTCATCATGAAGTGCCCTGGCCACCCCATGATGCTTATTGGCTACTTTCACATCATTTCCAGGCTAATACTCTGCTTTCACTGTACCCTGGATACTCTTCCAAAAAAAAAGCTTGTCCCTTTTTTCTTTCTCTCCGTGTCCCCGCTTCCCAAGTGCTGGCCTCTCCCCTCTGCTGTGGTGGGCGTCTTTAGAGCAACGTGACTCGCAGGACTCCCCCAATCCTTCGCCACCGAGGGGGGAATGCCGGTAGCGAGGAACCCTGGGGAGGGCTGCGGAGGGCGGGGGCAAAAGACGAAAGCGCTTCTTCCAAATCCTAATTACAGTCAGCAAGGATTAAGTAATAGCCACTAACCTCGTCAGCTCACAGAGAAGAAACGCGATCCTGTTTAATTCTCCACTGCTCGCTGTAGCTCCCTCTTATACAACGCTCCGCAGCTCCGGCATATCACCGACCGCACGCCCTATCGCCGTCGCGGCAGCAACACCCCCTCGGCCAGGAATCCAATAAGGCTCCATAGGGGCGGGCTGTAGCCAGAGGCAGCTGGTGCAGGGAGCTCTCGCCCAGGACACACCAAGAAAGCTGCAGATGGCTACGAAGGGGCATAGTGTCATTCTGTGACACCTCCCTGGGGACCTGTGCGAGACCCCCAGTTAAGCCCGCCCAGCGGCCACCCTGACGTACAGTTTCCACATAGATAAACTACATATCAGTAAAAGGCATTGTATACGCTTAATATGCCTCAGTAAATGCATCCACAGAGAAAGAACAGGGGAAAAAAAGGAATTTAGGATTATATATCTATTGAAATCAGTCACTATAAAATGCTGAACTAATAACTGCAAAGATGCTTTGGCAGAACACCCAAGACAGGGCCCAAAGGAGGAACAAACAGTGCCAACAATCTCAAGTGCTAACTGGGTAAAAGGGATTTTCACAGGGGGAGACTGCAACCACTGACTCACAGCACACCGCCTCTAGAAATCAGGGACTCAAGAAGAAAAAGCTGACCATAAGGACTAATTAGCATAAGAAGTGAATCATTGAACCAATAGAAAATAGACTACTACTTAATGAGAGCACTATGTAACTTGTAGCCAATGAATACTGATACTTTTGTTTGCTAAAATGTTTAAGTAATGTAAAGTTTTGATGATGGGGACCCTAGCCTTTTGTGGGTTACCACCTAGCTCCCTACTTTGCACAAACTAGAATAAAGAAATAGAGATACCTCGCCTCGGTGTGTGAATTGGCATTGCACCCTGTGTGCAGTGCCAGTGGGTAACGAGCCCAAGTGCAGCACCACAACCCCAGCCAGGCACTACCCAGAGCCCACTCATTGCAATGGCTTACAGGCACTTGTACATCAGCGGTGCTTGTGTTTGCCCAGCTGCATCCCCTAGGGTTTACACTGCAGGATGAATCTCTGCATAGGAAATTGGGAGTTTCAACAGTGCCTAGTGGGAAAGAAATCAGTTTCTGCCTGGCTTTGCCTAAGCAGCAGGTACACAGAGAGCAGATGCTGGGACAGCCCAGGCCAGGTGTTAGGCAAGCTCTTGCTCAAGACAGTTTGCCTCCCTTTCTACAGGGATTGCTTCCTGGCCCACAATATACTGTGCTAAAGCAGTAGCTTTTCCTAGGAAAGCCACTTTTTACCCAGATCTTACTCCTAGCCTCCTTACTTGCCATTTCTTATCTACACAGAACAGGACTTTTAGCTGCTACTTTCAGGGCTTGGAAGATAAAAGCCTGTGAGGGTGCAGCTATTTACCTTCAGGCCAGCAGTTACTGCAATAAGCAGTGTGTGAAATGAGGATGGTCTGAATTCCACATGGAACCTAAAACTCTGTCACATTGGGACTACATGTACAAAGGATCAAATCCTGTACTCATTCATCTCAAACATGAAATAGAAATAATCCTGGAGAACGAAGTACCTTTTTTGCTTTGCACATAAGTGTGTTCAATTCAACCTGCTTCTGGTCAGAAGTCTTTGAAAGACTTCAGGAACTCCCTTGGCCTCCTCTCAGCTACATTTCCTTGAGAAAACTTCCGGAGTCACATTTTCTGAGCCAATTATGAAGTTTTAACTCTTTCAAAACTTCTAGTCTAACATAACTTGACCTGCATGCAGAGTTTATGCTGACATTACTATGCTGGTTGTTTCAAATACATCACAGGATGTTTCCTTGATGCATCTGTCCCCTCTCAAACATGTTGTATTACCATAGGCTAAAGCACAGATCTATGCCACCACAGCTTTAATTACAGTCATTACACAACTGAAATAAGGAGAAGCTCCAGAGAGTAACTCAAGCATTATACACAAAACTAATGACCAGGAAGTTTAAAGTCTGAAGGTCTCCAACATATATGTGATATTACATAAAGGGGGATTGGCAGACCAGGAGATACAGAATTTAAAGATGTACACCATAAGTTCAGCACATGGGACAGTTAGTGATTAGCACATGACAGTATGCTTAGCATGAAGTAATGAATCAATTAGCACATGATAGGAAACCTTAACGCATAGCAGAACATATGAAAGAATGCATATGGGAGTGATTAGAGGCAGATGTAACTCAGAGCCCTTGGACTGAATAACCATGCTCCCATTTGTACAGCCACGTGTCCTACAGGATGTGGGACACGTCCAATCTCATAATTAATCTTGTCAAAAAAAACCCAACAAAACCCACCCACTTTTCAAATGAATCAGATCCCCAAACCAGATGGAAGTGGCACAACACACAGCCAAACAGGAGGGCACAACTGCCTCTTTCGACTACACTGCAGAGTTATGTTAGCTTAAACCAGTCATGTACGTACTTGCTGTTTGATCCCTGTATACAGCCTGGAGTTCCCTCTGCCAGAAGTTTCTTTAGTTATTCAGGTGGCTAGATAAAAACCTCAACATTTAAATGAGCTCCAGACCTGGACAAGATTGGGAGGGTGGGGGGAGTGGTTCTTCCAGGGGTGGAACGAGATATGGGCTCTGGAGGAGTCATTTGTGGCCATGAGATGAGTGGCCAGGATAGCAAAAGAAGTTGGGTCCCCAGAGTGGTGACAGTGGGCAGGGGGAAACACCAGCCTGGAAAGAAGCAACAGCAAATAGCCCCCTGCGTGGACATAGCTCTACTGGTATAACAGTGTCTTGCACCATCTGTTTCTCTTTCCATGTGTAAATAGCAGAAAGAGTATCTATAAATAATGAGTATCTTTCAATATCAATAAAAATTCACCAAAATTGGGTGGATATTGATTTCATCATTGCAAAATTACCAGGAAAAAAGGCCTGCAGGGGTAGTTAGACCAACACAGGCATAGCTGGGAACTGTAGACAAGCTTTTGGCACAAAATCCTTCTTCAGGTCTGAAATGTATGAAATAGATTTTTCAGAGGGTAATTAGATATGTAGGAGTCAGATCATCCTGAACCTAAAGGCCACCAATTCCCACAAAGAAAGGACGGTAGTAGAAAGGCAGAGAAGAGGAAGAGAGGTTAAAAAACCTGCAGCTGTGCATACAAAACAGTCTCTTAACACCATCTTCTTAGGAGTGTAAGAAGAGGCCACCCGCTCCCTTTTTTGTCCTGTATTTCTCATTGTCTCTTTTTTGGTCATATCTGCACATCCTTTAGCTCTGCTGATTGTTTGTCCATACCATGTTTCTTCCCGCTCTCACCTTCCACAACCCCACGGATTTTACAAGCCCTACCAAGCCATATTAATTAATATCTGCTACAACGTAGCAAATATCAATTGTCAAATATTTTGTCAGTAACACCTAAGCAATGCAAAATCATGTAATCAACTCTTGATCGCAGGAGTTGACTTGAAACCACGGGAATAAACAGTTTTATATGGGAGAATAAAATAGCAGATAGTATTCCACTAAATCACAACAGTAAGGCAAAAAGTGTAAGTAAGCTGGAATAACAGAATATTGGATAACAGAACAAACTGGCTTGGCAACAGCACTGAGAAAAGTGCCTGACTCAATTCCTCAGCCAGGAAGCACATACAACAAACATCAAAGGAGGTAGAATGAAATAAGGCACCGCAGCGGAACACACTCAGACATTATTGGTACACTCATCATTTAATTTCAGATGAATCAAAACCACAAGCCAAGGCTCAGGATCATGTATCACACACACACTTTACAAATGCTACAGCCTAAGTGCTGAGCTCAGGGACAGCACTGGACAGCTCGCTTAAATAAACTCTGACAGGCACACCAGCTTATATGGGACAATGGTGAGGGATACATCTGGAATGAAAAAGATGAGCTAAAGACAGCAGTAATTAAATTAAATATTAATATCAGTGAATGGAATTAGATGGTCAAATTAGAGCCAGAGTTTTTTGGGGGGATTGCTGGACAGACACTTGCACAAATTCTGTTGTGTTTCACTTTTATTTGACTGCACAAGAGTGGTTTTATGGTGTCCACTGGATCAGGGCTTGTCCTGGAAAAAAATAGTATTAAAGCACCATAAAAGAGAGGGGATCTCTGGCAGCAAGTTCAGGTGTGGGCAGAGCTGTGCAGACCTGGGCTGTTGGGAGGTCTATACAGTGGCAGCCAGCTGGGGGACTGCAGCTCTCTCTTAGCAGGCTTCCCACAGCTTAGCCCTGCAGCCGAAGCCACGGCTGTGGGACACCTGCCAGCTCCAGTGAGACAGAGAAAACCCCCCAATAGGATACCGAGGAGAGGGACCCTCGATAAAAAAACCCTGGTTGAGACCTGATGCAACAGAACACAATATAAGAAAGATATTAAACTATTAGAGAGTGTCCAAAGGAAGGCATCAAGGACAGTGAGGGGTCTGCAGTGGAAACCATACAAGAAGCAGCTGAGCTCAGTTCGTTTGTTCGGCCTGGAAAATACTAAAGGGAGAACTCATGGCAGTCTCCAACTTCCTCGTGAGGGGAAGAGGAGGGGCAAACACTGATCCCTTATCTCTGGCGATCAGTGACAGAACCCAAGCGAACGGCATGAAGCTGTGTCAGGGGAGCTTTAGGAAAAACCACCCAGAGGGTGGCTGAGCACTGGAACAGGCTCCCCAAGGCAGTGGAGAGCACTTCCCAAGCACCAAGCCTGCCCGAGTTCAGGAAGCGCTTCGACAACGCTCTTCAGGCACATGATGGTCTTGGGGATGGTCCTGTGAGGGACCAGAAGTTGGACTCAATGATCCTTGTGAGTCCCTTCCAACGCAGCATATTCTGTAACTCTCCGACACCTCCCCTGCATTTGCGGTGCCATCTGGCATCGCCCTCTGCCGCCCGCCGCCGGTATCGCAGCAATGGCGGCCCCCACGGCCCGCGCGTGAGCCCGACCGCCGACCGCCGCTGCCGTGAGTGGGGACGGAGGGGCAGCCGAGACCGGGGCGAGGCCATGGCGGAGCCCCTCCGCGCCCGCACCGCGCCCCCCAACCGGGCCCGGAGCTGCACAAAATGGCGGCCGGGGCGCGGGAGGGGCTGTGGGGCGGCCGGGGCCCCGCGGGAGCGGGAATGGCGGCGCGGGGGGTGGGTTTGATCCGGCAGGCATGCGGCCGAGGGAGTACAGCAGCGGCTGCGGAGAGCGGCAGGCGCTTACAGAGGCGGCAGGGGTCAAACCAGGGGCACTGAGCGGCGAGGGGAGCGCTGCCGTCAGTGGGGCGCGGGCGGGCTGACCGAGGAGCCCGAGACCCTAAGAGCAGGCCGAGGGCGCTAACCACGCACACCATCTCGCAGTTCGAGTACCAGGGCCGTGCTAAGGATAACTGCACTTCAAATACACCTCACCTGCTTCTAGAAGCGGGACATGAGGCAAATTTACCTAGCAAGCTACAAAGAAAGCCTGATGAACGCAAAATAATGAAGCTGTCATAAGGACCTGCTCCTTCGACGTTAGTTTCACCCTGTTAACTATCATTTTCAAAGACACTGCTAGCTTC
The DNA here is from genome assembly GCA_013396775.1 of Cephalopterus ornatus. Lineage (NCBI taxonomy): Eukaryota > Metazoa > Chordata > Aves > Passeriformes > Cotingidae > Cephalopterus > Cephalopterus ornatus. Next base: position 664,691 of record VZRE01007688.1, on the reverse strand, counting down.
CATGCAGGTTTGAGGTGCAGGAGGCACAGCACACCATTGCTTCTGCCCCATGGCCAGCGGGCTGTGGCAAAAAACATCCCTTGTTGTTTAAAAGAGGTGCAGTTTAAAACAGTTTAAAAGAGGCCCAGGCCCGTGGTGCCCTGTGCTGTGGGGAACACATTGACAGGACCACATCCAGTGGGAACGTGAAGAGGTAGGGCAAACCTATTTGCCTAAAGGCAAAACATTCGCAGTAACTCATCTGCATTATCAGAAAACTACAGTCAGCTTTACTTTGTCATTTGGGTACAACTTGTACCTGAATTGTGAAGCGCATTTAATGTTCAGACACTGCAAAGGAAAGGGATTGCCGTTTCTTTCTTCAAAAGTTGAACCCTTCAAGTTTAAGACTACTCTGATTGCTAAACCAGACGAGGTTTCCCCTATCCCTTCTTATTGGTTCCTCCTGCTTCCCAGCCTAGCTGGTTTTGACTGAATTACTTTCTGTTCATTCACATGAGCTCTTAAAGGGCAAGAAGAGAACATGAGGTATAAGAGTCGGCTGGATTGCTTCTTTTAGAGCCAGATTTTGATAAACTGAAGTGTTCAACCAACCAACCAAAAAAGCCTTCTCTTTAGTCCAGTCTCACAGGCTGGAGTAATAGCAGGCTGTGACAGCAAGATGGCCCTATTCCACTGCCCAGCTGAACATCGTGCTGTACCTCTTGTATCAGGTTTAGGGATCAGCTGGATTTTTGAACGTTGGTTTTTCCAGTACATCACAGCTTTCGGGACATGGCATTCACTGCAGCTACACAGGCCAGCAGATGGGAGGGAAAAGGGGCACGAGTGTCCCCCACACAGCAGCAACTCACAGCTGCACTTAAAAGCACTGTTAGACTGCAACTACTCTTTGTTTTGAGTCTAAGCTTGGACTCAAATTTGAGCAGTAACTGATGTTTCATATCATGCAGTAGCCCGTGTTAAGGGGTTCTCAAACTTGACTGGGGGTGTGGTAGAGAAAGATGCGTGCATGTTGACAGATAAGAAAATACTGCCTTTCTGGCAGCTTGGTACCTAGAGACCCTTTTGTGTTTGTTAAGACTTGACAAGAACTGCTGCCCTCACTATCTCAACTTAATTATTTAAAGTGCTAAGATATCCCAGATCTGCCAAATTCCATTAAACACAAAGTGCAAAGAAAAGTTATCTTAAACAAGGAATGTAGCTGTTGTAAAGTTGTTGCATTTCTTCCCTTGAGGAAGAAAGGATCTCATCAGGAGTGGGGTGAAGAGGTTAGTCAAACTTAATGTGTCACTTTTTTGTTGGATGAGCTTTAATTTAGACTACTGTAAATTGAATGAAAAAACATGGAGAATGGAGATAAGGAGCTTTTGAGATTAAAAATAAACCCCAAACCCTTCATTACTATCTTACAGCTTTTTCTAAGTAGTACTTTGCTGTTGCAGTTCTGAAATTAATGAAGTGTGCATGGATTATTGCTGAGCGTATTTTACTTCAAAGCTGGTTATTCCCCAGAAGTCAGAGGCTTTGTATGTCTGTTAGTGCAGTACTTTCCAGGCCACTTTTCTAATACAAACTTCTGGGTTTTGACTCAATGCCAGAGAAGCAAAATAACATCCTTACCTATGCAGCTGTGACCACAACATAAAATCAAGCAGGAAGAAGAACTGATGCTGGGAGTTGTTTTCGCTACACTTAAGGCACCTTTAGAGTTGGAGCTCGCACAAAGAGATGAAGCCACATATACCCTCCTGAGCAGCACAGCTGTTAGGGCACTTGGCCTTTCTTTTATACCTACCACAATTTAGCCAGCACAGATGAATGCAACTTACTTGTTATACAGCATAGGTCCATGTGAGCGGTGTTATGGCACAGCAGTTCCCCTTATTTGCCTGTCCTGCCTTACCTAGTCAGCAGCACAGGCTTTAGAGCATCTCTGGGGACAGTTTGGTGGCAGCCTAACTTGTGGTTGTTCTGAGAATTAGAAGGGAGCTCTAGATACATATCTGAAGGCTGGCTGCGTCAGCTCTAGCCTTGTCCAGTTCCCACTTGTACAAGTGCCACAGAAACAGAAGTCAACAACTGATCTGTGTGAACGCTTGATCTTGAAATGCTTGCATATTCAAGCAAGTAGGAGGGCAGACGGGAAAAAGGGACTTAGCTGAATTTTTCTATTTGTCTGTAATGCTGTTAGTGACTCAGTTTACAGTTTTGAGCTGTGATTTTGCATAACTGAAAAGGTTGCAGAAAAAGGCTGTATTGTTTCTTAGTTTCTGGAAGGAGCAGTGATGTGACCATCAAGCTAGTATGGGACCTAACCTCTTGAAGATGTAGTCTTACTTTTTTCTACTCATCATCTTCTAAGGAATAGAAACTCCTTAAGAGTGTACTTCTGAAAAGTTACCTGATACACAAGAAAACTTGAAACTGTTCCTGTTATCAGTTCAACATTGCTTCTTAGTCTTTTCCCTGTTGTGAACAATTTGAAAAGCATCACCAGATACTTTATATTGACATTTGCCTTTCAGCAGGTTTCAGAGATGCTTTCTCGTATTAGAATGTCTTAAGTGACAAAATACTTTCATCTGGTGTAGTGGTGGTTTTTTAATAACTCCACAGGAGTAAAACCACTTGTGTTTAACCCCCTCAGCTCCCTTCCTTCAGGGCAGAGTGATATGCTTTTCTTGGTATTCATATATTTTCGTTAAGTGATTGGATAGTATCCCACCAGCTGAAATATTCCCTGTTTTCAGAGCTGTCTCAGAGTACTCTGCATGTCTGCAGTACACAGCAGATAATAGGGGTTTTGCCTTGCCTTTCTTACACTTCCTTACACTAAATAAAAAGTCAATCCTGATATTAATTTGATCACTAGACTAAATATAGTAAGCCCAATTATGCCTTACATCAAAATGTATTCTGCCATCATATTATTAGATGTCTTGTAGGCACTATGAACAGGAAATGTTTTCTTTTTTCATATCTGTAGCTGTATCTGCTTTGAACATTGGCCTTGTAAGCTTCTCCTATTAACTAACAGATAGAAATCTTCCCCATCCCTGTGTGCCTTCTCCAGATGCGGATTACGTTCGTTAATGGCAACAGTAATCTCCCAGACTGTCTGACAAGTGTTGATCTATGCTCCAGCACTAGTGCAGATTCTCACTTTGATGCTGTTAAATGAGTTAGAGCCCAGAGCATGGGTTTGAAGCAGATTGTCTCCATGTACTGCACTTTGACTTGAACATGAAATTCTCAGATGGATCGTCAGAGGCTGCACCACAGGTGAATGCCTAACTCCCTCCACAACTCATAGATGGGAAAGTCCATGAGAACAGGCCTGAGCTACCCTAAAAAACCACACACACAAAACCTGTGTAGTGGGAAGACAACTCTCACCATCAGGTATTTTGATCTTCAGAGCAGATCCAGATATAGCCAGCATTAACTGTAAAAATCCAGTCTAGCATTAAAATAATTGAAAATTGATATACTGAACTTCCCCAGAAGGAAGACCCATAAGAAATGAGAATATCCATAGGGAAATTTAAACCAGCAGAAGTCTTAAAACAGTCCCAAAGACCTTGCATCAGTGCTTTTCAGTCTTTTAGCAGTCTATAAGAGCCTTTACAACTGTCTATGTGGTGTTGGTGAACACCACAAATTGAAGGTGTAAACACAGGGTGGTACACCAAGATCTAGACTACTCGAAAAGACATGGTCATCTGAACAACATTCATTTTAATGTAACATGAGAAATCATTCACCCTGAGGCTGGGAAATGTATGTAGGGTACTTAGGAGGTAGGAGAAAAGAAGAAGATACTCAGAATGTGAAGACTTTTGCAGATATAGAGTGACTAAACTGCCTAACTAGAGTTTGCTTTGGCAGGTTATGAGTAGAAGGAATACAAGTCTTGCCAGAGACGTAAATTAACAGGTTTGTGTCCTGTTCTTGGCATAAGAGAACCATGAAAGAAGTTTTAACGTTAAAACCAGGCACAGAAACATAAGTTAAAAGGTTAGAGAACTGCAAGAACCTACTCTGGAAAGCATATGAGTTAAGAGTGATTAGGATTGATTAGATGGGTTTAGAGTCAATTCAGATACTTTCCATACCAGTGTGGTTTTTCAGAGATTGCTGCTGGGCTGCTCTTTAGCCTACTGGGGAAAATGGTAAAAGCCAGTAGGAGAAAGACAGACCTAGCCAGGTAAAAGGTCAAGGATAATGTAGATGGACACACAGCGAGGCACATAAGTAATGAAATTCCTTATTTGGCAGGACGGTGGTTTTTCCTGAGGTCTTAAAACAAGGAACAGTATTGTCTTAAAAAGTCCTTCGTGTCCTGTCAGCTCAGTGCAGACATCACTAAGTAAAGGTCTTTGACTTGCATATAGCCCTGCATACTCTGATCTCTGGTATCATTTTCTTCTGACCCCTCCACAAAATTAAAACCCCTCTAAAACACATAATTAGCACCTCTTCAGTGGCCTTCCCTGAAAGCACCCTTGCCAGATGGAATGATTTTTCCTCTGTTCTTCTTGTCCACCATTTTCTCCAGCCATAATAAAGGCAGATTTCAAAGAAACACTTCCCATGTTTAATGGAACTGGTTGTCCAGTAACTATGTTATTAATGAGCATTCTGAGGAAGGAGACACAGCCTATCTGTGTAAATGAGTGACACAGCACTGTTTTCACATGACTTAAGCATTTAACTTTCAGTCAATAAAAGCTTTAGGCTTGAATTTTTTCCTTGACCCCTTAATATCATCTGTCTTAGGGATCCAGAGAGCTGCAACATGATGTAGTTCATACACCAACCCATTCTGACTACCGAGTTTAGATGGAAAAATGATGTTGCTTATTCCACTAGGACGAGAAAGCAACTGTCAGCACTTAGAGCTACAATGTGAGCTGCTGCAAGAAGTTTATGAAAATTCTCTGTTAAATAGAAAACATGTGACTTATTAGAGCTGCAGCTATCTAAGATTAATCCTGGCGTCCAGGAACATTTCCTTGGATTTTACTGGATATGTACGTTTGTGGACACAGCTGTACAAGCACTGAGAGAGAAAACTAAAAGCCTACGTGCTTCACAGCCTGCACTACAGTTAAAAACATACAGCACAGTAGCAGCAGCAAAAGGGAAAGTTGCCATGTGCAACTTCATCGTTACATTAGGTCTAGCAATTGCATGGACACAAAACTGTTCTAGAAGTGCTAGTTTTGCTGTAGTACAAGGTTTCTACATGTAGCATGGTTAGAAAGCCCACCTTAAAAGCTGGTTTAGATTAATAGTACCACTAAGATTCCCTGTGTTGTATAGGAGTACATTAAGAAAAAGGAAGCCATCACACACCACTTGGAAAAGGAACAGCAATAGCTTACCAAGAGTCTCATATATACCATATAACAGTCTTCAGTCCTTTTAAAAAAAAATAATGTATTGAGACTTGTATCCTTCAAAGCTTTCCACTTAGTTTCCTACCTAAAGTAGCTGTGGACTCCTGCTGTATAGTGATTCTTCTTAATACTGCAAGCTCCCAGGTACTTTCTTTCAAATTTTGCTGCCTCTCACCTGCTTCTCTTTTTAACCTTTCTCCTTTAAGCCTCACAGGTGCAAAGCTTTCAGCTCAAAAATGTGCTGTTTGAGTCTGCCTTACCCAGAAGTGGTGAGGAACATGTTTCTCCAATCTTAATCCTGCTGGGTATGAAGGATGAATGCTTAAAAAAATAAGTTGTCTGAGTTTCTGTAACTTCTTTTTTTTCCCCTCCAGTCAAGGATTAATTATGAATTCCACAGGCTTATGAGTAAATGAGTTGAATTCCAGGGATGTATATGAGTTACAACCACTGTTAAACACAGGATGTTTGCTTCCCATGTTTATTATAAAATCTATGGTGATCTCCACACTGCTTCCATTTAACTGAAGTTTTGCCACCAACTTAAATAGGTAGCTCAGGTCCAAATTCTTTAACAGAATGGAAAGATTTACTCCAAGTGTGGGATGTAGTAGAAAGATTAGAAGCTGAGCCATTGCTTTTACATGGTGAGCATGCCCTGGCTTGATGAGGTTATTTCCTGAACCTAAACTATAAACAAGCAACCCTGCAAAGTTGCAAACCTGCATATGGGATGCATCTGCTGGAAATTATGACAAAAGCTAACAATCTTCACCTCACTGAAGTCAGTGAAACATTTTCCATGTACTTGACCGGAGCCAGGATTTTGCTGTAGGTGCCTACACTGTAACTTTGTGGGAGTTAATGCCTGCTGCACAGTCAATTCCTCTGAAAACTGTTTTAGCTCCTCTCCTCCCCAGTTCTCCCTTTTTTCTTTAGGCTGAGTTTTAATATGCTTACCTAAACCTTCTTCATCTCCATTCGCCTCTTAAATCAGAAACTGAGTAGATATCCTTTCAGCATTCTGCTTGAGCAACATCATTGGCATCACTTTTGCACTGTATTAATCATAATGCACAATAGTATGATGTCTTCCATCAGAATTTCAAAACACTTAACAAATATTAATTAAATATTGCGTCTCTGTGAGGTATGTAAGTAATTAATTTTATAAGCCAATGCCATATAAAGGAGCGAGAAGGGTGGATTCTCACATTAGCGCATAGCCTCCTGCTTGTTTACAGTTATTTTCTTCACAGGTGTCTAGACTTGAAGTAAGTTCCTTACACAGCTTTTGTAATGGCCTCAGTAACAGGAACATTTGTGAAGCTGAACTGCAGGACACCTCTCATGTTTCCAGTGTGTGAAAGCACGTCCTCTCAAATTTGTAGTAAAATGCAATTGTGGTAAATCAAGTCAGTAGAGAAGAAAGGTGAGGAAGAATTTGAGACTTGAGCTCCAGCCCTGCCTTCAGTACATCAGAACAGGTGTTCCTAAACTTTTACTGTCCTATGTTTGCTTTTCTACAGGTAGCAAAGGACTTCCTAGATACTGCAGGCTTTCTTTTCCCAGACACATTTACTCTTTCCACCTGAAAATCACATTTAGGCAGATTTTGAGGACTTCATAAATTTGTCTGGGCTTTCCAGATGTCTGGTAGCTGTAGGGAACAGAAACTTCTGAACTAGTTGCTGCATGCCTGTGAGCACTGCAGTTACAGAACATGAAGCCCCAGCAGGAGCAGGTCTGTGTGTGTGCTGTGCTGTCCAGCCATGCATATTAAGTGCAAAACATCAGAAGCAGCAGACTTGATGTAGATATATTGTGCAACTACTAAGACTGTGCAGTTGGCCCCATGCTTTTGTGGGGGAACTACACAGTTATTTGCATATAGATTATACATCCCCTGCTCCTGGGTGTGCTGCAGCTGCTGCATATGCACATCGTTTTTTCTACCCATGAAATCCTCTGCAGACATATGGGATTCCTACAGCTCTAGTTGGCACTGTGATATACACATGCCATCACTAAAGCAACAGGACCCTTACTTGTTACACTTCTCCCTTCCGTACCCCCTTCCCTTTTAATAACAAGTCCTCGCATTAGGAAAGTGCTTCCATGACACACCCTCAGGCAATTTCAGTTTGTAGTCCCCAGTCCTTTGCTGTCCCAGGAGTCCTTGCTCTTGGTCATCCTTCTGCTTACCTTACACTGGTTCTGACATGTTAGATCCCTCCATTAGCCACTGTGACCTATTAGCCCAGAAGAAAAATAGCAGAAAGGTGGGTAGCTTTGTCTGGAATAGTGAGGTAAATCAGCTGACTAAATGATTTAAGATTTAAGTAAAGGATCAGCAAATTTGTCAATGATACCAAGCTGTGTGGTGTGGTTGACCAAGCTGTGTGGTGTGGAAGGAATGCCATCCAGAGGGACCTGGATAGGCTTGAGAGTTAGGCCCATGTGAACCTTGGGAAGTTGAACAAGGCCAGGTGCAAGGTGCTGCACCTCAGTTGGGGCAGTCCCAAGCACCAGTACAGGCTGGGCAGAGAATGGATTGAGAGCAGCCTCGAAGAGAAGGACTTGGGGTGTTGGTTGATGAGAGACTTGACACAACCTGGCAATGCGCACTCACAGCCCAGAAATCCAACTGTGTCCTGGGCTGCATCCAAAGCAGCGTGGCCAGCAGGTCAAGGGATGTGATTCTGCCCTTCTACTCTGCTCTCGTGAGCCCCTACCTGGAGCTGTTTGTCCAGCTCCAGGGCCCCCAACATAAGAAGGACATGGACCTGTTAGAAAAAATCCCGAGGAGGCCACAAAGATGCTCAGAGGGCCAGACCACCTCTCCTATGAAGACAGGCTGAGAGAGTTGGGGCTGTTCCGCCTGGAGAAGAGAAGGCTCTGGGGAGATCTTAGAGCAGCCTTCAGGTATCTGAAGGAGACCTAAAAATGCTGGAGAGAGACTTTTTACAAGGGCCAATGGATAGGATGAGGGGAAATTGTTTTAAACTGAAAGACAATAGGTTTACATTAGATATTAAAAAAAATTCTCTACTGTGAGTGTTGAGACATTGGAACACGTTGCCCAGAGAAGCTGTGGAGTCCCATCCCTGAAAGTGTTCAAGGTCAGTTTGGATGGGGCTTGAGCATCCTGATCTAGTAGGTGGTATCGCTGCCCATGGCAGGGGTTTTGGAACTAGATGTTCTTTAAGGTCCCTTCCAACCCAAACCATTCTATGATTCTCTGATCAGAGGAGTACCGGAGCTGTTGCAAGTGCAGCTGGGAGGCTGGGAAAGAGACTGAGAGACTTGACCTCTCTCTTTTGCAAGTGGCTTTTTAGATCACCTTAGCTGCCTGTGAAGTGGTAGTTTGATTTGTTTCTTTTACAGAACAGAGGCCCTACATTGCATCTTTTTCTCTCCTCGTCATTTATAGCTGTGTCGTTCAATCTGGGAAAATTTGGGTGGATTCACAGTTTTTGTCACAACACCACATTAGAATCATCTTTTTGGAAGGGTTATCAAGGATTTTCTACATCATTTTCCTACAGGCAATTGCATATAAGCTTTATTTAATATGTTTCTGTGGCCCCAAACTGGTTGGGTTATTTGATCTTCCACTGTTACTTATATGTTGGGGGATAAAACCATTGCTATCATCATGTTCAGATACCTCTGTGCTTTTTAAACATGCTTATTCAGATTCTATATTATCCTCAAAAAAAGCCTTGAATGTGTTGTCTTCCGCATTTGAACTAGTTTCAAAATTGTACCTAAAGCTAAATACAGCTCCTATATTGCGTGGAAACTGCTTTGAAATGAAACAGAAGTTTGAGAAGCTTCTGTTAACTGCTTCAGAGAGAGTCAAGCACATGATATGTTCCTCCAAAACCCCTGGAAAATTAATAAAAAAACAACCAAACAGATAAACAGTTTTTTCCCTACTGCCTAACATCCAGCTAGATTTGAACTGGAAGAGCAGAAGATCACACTTCAATGAAGTTCTGATTATTCCTTCAGTATTGTTTGAGAAATGATGAATACTTCAGTGCATTAATAAAGCGATTTAGACATCCATCTGCCACAGTGGTGGAGCTCAGAAGATCAAAAGAACGTTCTCATCTGCTTGACACACACAACACCCAGTGTTGGTTCATTAATGGCATACTTTCAGCGTAGGTTATAACTGTACACACAGTACAACAAAGCAATGCCATGAAGTCCTCTGTCCCTAGGGAACAGGGGAGGAGGAAAAATAAGTGTTGTTGATTAAAGCATTCTCAGCAGCTGAGAACATCACTAACTGACACGTTTTACTGTGAACTTCGAAAGGGTGGGAAGAATAACTGCACACCGCTGTCTTCATTTGATTGTGTTGTTCAGAATGAATCCCCCACTGATAAAATAATTCCTGATAAAAGGCGTTCTAGCTTTCCAAAGTCATACACTTGAAGCAGACACAGTGGGGATGTGTTGTAGTATCAGTGCTCTGTAAAAAATGCACAAATTAGTGGTTTGTGGGTGCCCATATATTCTGATGACAGAAAGGTCTAAGTATATGAGTTTTAAGCCAAATATGACCCATTTTAGGTTCTGAGGAAAAAGAGAATCCATCTTTCCGTGACAGAATAAAGAGACCAAACTCATTGTCTTTGTCATGTTGCCCATTCCATAGTGTCTCTAGCCTAAAGACCTAAATGTAAGTGAAAAGCAGAAAGCCCATGGCAGGAGGTGGAACTAGATGATCTTTAAGGTCTCTTCCAACCCAAAACATGGTATAATTATATGACTTGCTTACTGGTTTTGCATTTTTAGAAAATAAATTTTCTCACCTCTAGTGTAGGAAAATCCCAGTTGTAATGAAGCTAACTGGGCAGATTCCAGATCACACTCGTTCCTGGCATGGTAGTGTTGACTTAGTGGCAAAGCACCAGAAACGAATCTGGCCCTTTCTCTCGGTGAAAGTGAAAGTGTGTTAGCCAGTTGTTTCAGCACGCAGAGTAATGTGCCTTAGGATTGCACACAGCTAATCCTCTTTATACTTTGCTGACTGTAACCTGCTTAGTCTTACATGAAATGTATTCGTCGTCTTTTCCTGATCCTGATCCAAAGCCTGTTGAAGTCAGTGGAAAGAGTCCAGCTATTTTTTCAGTATTTTTGGGGCTGACTCTATATGAACAGCTGGTCTAGCACTGAGTCTTCTAGTTGAAAGACAAGGAAAATAAGCAGCACCAAACCGCATTGGACTCGGTGCTGTTTTAAATATATAAATGAAAGTAATGTGAAACTTGCAAAACCAGACTGGACAAAACACTCTGAAACATGCTGCAGGGAGCAGTCTAGTGCTAGCAGGGGAATAAGTTAGCTCTTTAATGATTTCTTTTCCATAGCTCTTACTTTTCCACATATTCTGTAATGTAACAGTACTTTTTTCTCCTTGGGCAAATAGCTGCCAGACAGCAGCCCTGGAATGAGAACATATGTAGTGTTTGCTTTTATCTTACATTACAAAAGAAGTATGAATGCCTTGTGTTATTCCAAGTATAAAATTACAGGTGTCAAATCATTTGGTGCATTAAGTGCTGTGCCAGAAAAGTAATCCAGTAAAAATAGCTATGTCCTGTCAAAGCTGAGCAGTTAGTATTGTTATTACAGTTCCTTGCATGGCTCCAGCAGCATAAGATGGCACAAAACAAGCATAAGAGACCAGCAACAGACTTGCCTGGAATTGCCCAGAGCATAGAAAGACAGGAGGACGAAAACCACGTAAACCTAACGGCCCAAACTGAGAATCTGCTTGGTCTATTTTGCAGTTGGTTTGAACTCTAAAAATGTGGTTAAACAAAAGCTGGTTAACATCTTAGGGGCTGATTTTTACCCAGAGATGCCAAAGAATTATAGCAAAGAGTGATTTGCGCTTGGTTCTGGGTATGTGTGTGGTTGACCCTCTGTTCCAAGGAGTGTACTGTATAAAAAGTAGAATAATATTTAGCTGGAAAGAATTTTATCATCTCTATATTACAGGTGAGAGTGCAAAACAGGGATTAAGATGGTTTGGCTGGGTTAAACAGTCAGCATCTGCCTGTGGCAGGGGTTCCCTAAATGCTGTCAAGTGCTTTACAAACAGGGCCATCCCTACGAAGTTGTGGCATGATTGTGAAGCTGTGAATGAATGTAGGTGGGGAAGTTTGCTGTGGACCTGAACTAGAACAGGAGATACAAAACCGGGACATAGCAGAGCACAACATGAGGTTTTGGTATGTGAATTTCTCCTCAGTAGAACTTGGAGAGCCACACACACTTTATGCAGCTTCTGGAAATTAAGTTAGCACTTTTATTGTCCATTCCACAAAAGCTAAGTTTGAAGAAAATCTGTTTAGTAGGTTACATCCCTAAAGAGGGCAGAAGAGTCACTGCATTCAATGCTTTCTCCAGGTCTTCAGAGCTACAGTGAAACCTCAAAAGAGGTAGCCTGATTTGCTAAATTGGGAACACGCTGCTTCTGTCAGTATAGATGTTCAGAAGCTTATTAAAGGACATAGCAGCTGACAAGTGAATCTTTAATCCCTGTCAAATCCCTTAGTTTATGACCAGTGTAAAGCAGTACATATAAAAAAGAAACTTCTGCTCCTCAATTCATGTGTGTTTTCAGACGAGATGTGTTTACTTTTATGGTGATAAACGGAACACATTTTACTTACAATTTTCAGGATGAATTTTGGCTGCCTTAAAAAACATTCCCAAAACCCCTGCTCTCTTCCTCTACTTCTTGAAAACCAGGGGAGTAATAATCGTTGTCCACGCTGGTATTTTAAGTAAGTGGCACAAAGGGTGTGGCGGACTGCATAGTATGCTGCTGAGCAGCAGGCCTAATCCTGGTGCCTAGAGACTGCAGTTGTGGTAAAAGGTCGGAAACGTCAAGGACAGGTAGGCACCAAAACTTGCCTGTCCTGACAGAGATAGGAGTTAAGGTGGTAATGGTCACACGTGGTGATTTACAGGCAAACTTTTAATTTGGTTCCTCTTCTTCTTTGCAAACCACATGCTTTTGCTCAATGTAAATATCTCGTGCTGCAGTGACTAGGTTCCTTTTTCATGCAAGTTTCGTTTCCATTAATCTATGAAATGACTGTACCAAAACCCAGAATCAGCTATGAAGGAGTTTTTTAATTTCTGGGAAAAAAAAAAAAAAATCACTGCAGTAGGTCTGTCAGGCAGTACATCAAAGGATGCATCTGGTGTACCTCGGTATGCTGTAACGTGAGTTATTTGTTCAATAGTTAGCTCTAGTTAACTAACATGACTATTCATTCTAAAATAAGCACTCTGGCAGTGTTTGCTCCCAGGCAAATACTTGTTCTGCTACAGTTCTTTCTCAGCTCAGCTGCTTCTGATCCCCTTTGCAAGTTCCGAAGTTGTTAGCCTTTGTAGTCATGAGAGTTAATTACCACTCATTTTGTTCACTTCTCTGCATGGCCAAAAGCTTTTATGTCCTTTACGTGATTCGGGAGTGGAAAGACCAGCCTGCATTAAGGGACTGTTTCTTATGCAATGTATGATTAATAGTTGCCAAGAAGTGGTCTACCACATGCTACTGGCAGGTTGGTGGCTGTGCAGCTGCACTGCTAATTACATAGCTGGGCTGTTTAAGCACAGTGCATCTGATGGTGGAGATAGCTCTAGGGCCCTGCAGGAGATCGAGGTTAGCTAAACTGGGCCACCTGGGAAGTGGTGACTAGATGTGGCATCTGGGGATAGATGGGATGGATCTGCTGGGGATGAAGTCTGGAAATGTGGGGAGAACAGCTATGAGCCGTGATACAAGGCAGTGAGTTAAGGAGCAGAGGAAGAAGTTAACAGCAGGCTAAAGCTATTTGTGTAGTAATCAGCTGTGCACAGCATGGCCCTTCGGTATTGAACTGAACTCCCTTAGTGTTGGGAGTGGTTGTGGTAGTAGAGGAGGAGCATATGTTACTGTTTAGCTTTCATATCAGACCAAGAAAACTAATTTTATCTCCCAGCCCAAAAGCATTGTCCCCACAAACGTGAATATTCAAACACAGTGCACTTTAGTGGTTGTGGCCTGCAGTAGCAGGAAGCTCAGCAGAGACCTCATACTTTTAGCATTTCTAATCTCTGGAGGTTTTACTCAAATTATGTTTTTCCTTTTCAGCAAAATAAACCATAGCGAAAAGCCTTTCACTGTGTGCTGAGATACTCTCAAGTGCTCTTGTTTCCAAGGGTGACTTTATGGGCACAGCGGTGCAGTCTCAGAACAGAGCTCTTACGTGTCCCATTTACAGAATTACTTCCCGTGCTGCTGACAGCTTGGTTTGTGAAAGAAAAAAGAACAAAATAGCAAAACAAAACTCAGCCCACAGCCCATGCAGGAGAGAAAAACAGACTTGCTGTGCTATAGAGGAAGCATCAAACACAAACATTTCAAAGGAGGAAAGCTTCTAGTCTTTGTGTACATGATAAAAATCCTTTTACAAGGATAAGTCACATAACTGTAACTATTTTTAAGCTTTAAAAGTTTCCTGTTTAATACCTGTGGGATAAGTCTGTGCAGCTAGCTGGAGGCCAATTTTAACCTTGAACCATTGAGTCTGTTTACCTGTGGTTTGGTACAGAGCTAGCCATTGTGGATTTTTTCCTGCTTTGAAATAAGGGATATCTGGGAAACCTCTAGCACCACCCCCACAAAACAAAAAAATCCATATGACTGACAGTGCACTAGACCTGTTTTACTTAGCTGCCAAGTGTTGCAAAGTAGCTAGATACTGAAAATGTTGCTAATCAAGCAGATATCTGACTTAGAAATTCACCATTATGCCTTTATACTGAATAAGATAGTCAGTAATAGATACTAACAGGACATTAAGTGCATGTATAATTCCAGAGCTGTTTCATTCTGGTTTGAGACTAAGCAGTAGTTATAGAAAGAGAAGACTGAACTGAGATGTTCTGCTGTCGAACAAACAGTTTTATTTCTGAAGTGAAATCTTGTGGCAATGCACTATAGGGTTCATGATTCATACATCTGGTAGAGTGCTGAAGGGAGTTGTGGCTTGATTGGCAGCTTATAAAACCAGGATTTTGCTAATAAATGTATTCTTCAAAATTACAGCCCAGCAGATTCTTAAATGTGGAGTTCATGGCTTTGTCTTGAACAGTAGTCTCCTATGATTACTGTGTACTGTGATTTTATGATACGTGAGACAGCTTCCTCCTGGCTACTTAGTTATGCCACCATTAAATGGAGAAAAGGAATTGTGATGACCTAGTCTAGAAAGGGGTAAAGCAAACAGCATAGCACTGCTATTTATGAAACAACTTGCTTTAAGCACATTCTCTAGTTAGTCTAAGTCATCAGTCATCAAATATGTTTATTGCCTTCTTCCTCCTCTGTCTTTCCCTGAGCTCTATTGTAAAGCAGTGCTTTGACTGGAATTGGGAGTGCATTATAGGGGGCTGCTCCTGAGAGTAGGCAGGGATAGGGACTTTGGGTAGGGACTGAGCCAAAGCATGGAGACACAAGCAGAGCCGAGGCTGCAAGAGCTACTTGAGTCAAGTGTTGCTTCTTAAGGAGGGCTCTGAAAGGACATATCCAACCATGGATAAGCCATGCCTGAGTCCAGCAACTTCCTTGATGCCTGTTCCCTGTACTACCTCCCATCCCTGGAGTTGCCCCTGTTGCTTCCTCCTGATGCAGGCTTTGGTCTCAGACTGGGTATTTCTCTCCATGTCATCTCCCTATTCTCAGTGCTAGGATTTTCTGTTTTAAATCCAGAATTTTGAGAGGAAAACAATATTCCCTGGTTATGAAATCGAATAAGTCAAACATACCTTTAAATAGCTGCATGTGTTTCTGGCAAGAGAATCTGAGACTGCAGGCACAGATCAGAGCAAAGTGTGGCACATATTGAGCATCCCCAGTTACCAAACTGAATATGGTCACCCAAATGGTCCTCTTTTAAAACTAAGTGGTACAGGTGAGCAGATGTATTTTGTTAAGAATTAAGAGAGAGACAGAGAAATTGATTTTCCAGAAATACTAAACTAGGAGGCATTGCTTGGTTGCTCACAGTACACAATTTTTCCTAAAGTCAGCCAAATATGCAGTTTTAAAGATGTACTTTAGTATGTACTGAGCTCAGGAAGCTGCCTTCGCTAATAATTAAAGAACATATCAGAAATGTTTTCTTCTCTTCACATGCCAGTATATGCATGTGTGTTCATCTATGTATCTGTGTGTATATCCCATTATTAACAGTGAGCACTAAGTTTAGGCATCAGGGATGAAATGGACTGTAAAATTTCCATGCCATCTGCCCAAGCAGCAGACTGGCTTTAAAAAGAATGCTCAGATGTTTATGAAAGCTAGACGGAATGATGATGATGAAGTCTCTGTGTGAGGGAAAACGCTCATTTCTCAACTGGCAAACTTTTTGAAAATCAGAAATTTTTTGCTATCTCATATACTGTCTTTCAAATTTTTGGTTCCAGTTTTCTGCTTTGTTAAAACAGCATATAGATTGAACAAAACAAAGTTAGTGGTATTACAAAATGTTTTGATATGTTGTTCTAATTTAAGAGAGGGTTTTCTCACCCCTCCATGGGAAAGAGCTGGTGGTCAGCACGGGCTGAGGCTGCAGTGACTCCAGTTTTGGTGACGGAAGCTGTGTCACTGGTTTTGTTGTTCCCCAAGAACCGTGGGACAAAAGCAGCACCAGGGGCATCATTAGGGCGGCAAATCTGTAGTTGAAAGAATACAAATTTGATTACAGTATTGGCTATGCTATTGGTCAAGTTCAGCCAATTGCATTTATGTTGAGCGACATCCAGAGCCTGCTGGAGCCAGCAGGAGTTTTGCCATAAGCTTCCCTGAGGAGTAGGATTTTGCTCATTGTTTAAATTAGCCCTATCTTCATGGGAACATAGGGAGCAAATGCAAAGGTTTTGAATTGAAGAAACCAAGAAGCAGCTTTATGGATTTACTTTGTTACGCAGGTAAAAGCTGAGACAGCAAAATCCATCTGCTAGACCTTCAACACATCTCTGTAAAACCTATGGTGGAGTCAGAGCATTCTTTTCGATTTTATTTATGGCCCTGGCTGCCTGAATGAGTGCATCTGGAGCTCAGATGTCTGATGCCCTTATTGTAAATTAGTTAACTTGAAAAACTGCACACAGTGTCAGATCTTTGCTGTGGAAATGCCAGGCTCCATAGTTGAGGTGCTTTTGCATGTGCATATGTTTTTTTACGTTTAAAAGGCTCTTGAACTTTATGCATAAACACTGTTCTCCCCTCTTTTTCTTTTTCCCTCCCTCTTTTGTTACAGACTGTCAACTAACATTGAATATTCAGGGAAAGCTCCCCAGGGAGATTAGGGACATGGACAGATTTTGAACAGAGTCTTAATGCATGGACACGAAAGGACAAACATTCTAGTGGGAATACTAATGCAAATTCCCTCTTTGGGGTCAAAATGCATTAAACAGCTGCTTGCGTGCTAAAAATGCTTTTAAAATCAATAAAGACCGGAAATTATAAAATTTATAAATAGAGATCATGCTCAGTGAAAATAAAAATGCTTCACTGACCCTTTCGTTATAAATCATATGACAGTATGTACTAGTGCTAGAGAGAAGCACATCTATGAATCCCTTTCTGCAGGGCTCAGAATCCCAGATCCCACTGAAACTTACTTTCAGTAGGATTTGTCTGTATCCTTCCTGGAGGACTATGGGAACTGAGACTTAACAGCAGTAGGAATTAGATGCCTTGACATTAGTAAACTGCTGTTATCACCAGTTATTCTGATTACACTGTTGTGGAAGATAGCCTGTTGCTATTTTTAATAAATCAACATTAAAAGAAATTGAGTGAAGCCATTGCACAAACAAGCAGTAACAGTACATATATTTGGGCCTGCTATGCAGCACCTAAACTGAAGTGGAGTCCAACTGTAAAAGCTGGCAACCTGGGTGGGTTAGCATCTGAAACTGGGTTGAATAACAGCAACGTGGCAATATCAAAGCTGCAGTGTGGTTTTAATTGCCAAACGCTGGGTATTTATCACATAGCTTTGTGTGTACTTAAGAATAAATGCAATGAAAAAATACTTTATTTCTGAAATAAATATGTTGCCTTACCATTGCTGTACATTTGCCTTATGGGTCCTTCAACCTGACTCGACATCACTGCTGAGACCTGGTCTCTGAAATGGAAGCAAGTGTCATTTGCAGTATAGAAGTGCAGCAACATCTGTTTAATACTTAGATCATTTAAGTTCCCATTGTGGACCACATTTTATTACCTGTGCATTTTATATGACCCATTGCCTCTGTTGCCACATGCTGTGGTAATCCCTAAAAAAGCTGCCACTAAATTGAGCCGCTCTGTTTTAGATGCTGCATTCTTGCAGCTGCTGGAAGCATTTGACAGCTTTGAACTCTGTATTTCTGAAGTTCCATCTTAGCAAAAGAACAAGTCTGCAGTGTGGAGCCCTGCAGCACAGTGCTCTGCAGCCTGCAGCTTTTCATTGCTCCCTGCCTTCTGACTGTACCCATAGCTCTTTCTTTTGGCTCCTCTTTGCTTTCTACCAGTTCAGACATTTCTTTCCAACCTCACAGCTTTTTCTAGTCTGCCACTCCTAATTGTGCTTTTTAAACCATTTCTTGGAGATATCTTCTCTGCACTAGAAGTCGTTCCCAAGCTTAGTCTGCAAGGCAGTTTCTAGGGTTGTGTTAGGTGTATGTGTCTTGCTTGCCACTTGGAAGGCAGCGGTAAGAAATAGGAAGAATGCAGCTGCTGTTTGTGGGAGATATAATTTTGGATTTTTTCAGAATGAGGTGGCCTCTCTAACCTTAGCCTTGCTCTCAGTAATGCATGTGGTTACACCACACGCAACAGTTTGTGTTTTGGATGTTAAGGAGGACAATTTCCTGTGAGAACACAAATGCTGCTGGCATAAATGGCAAGACTTCATGATGTCTGCACTCATACATGGCCACTGAAGCTAATGGGCCAGAGAGTCAGACCCCTCTTCACAGGCTTAGTCCTTGCTGAAAATTAATACTCTGTGAGCCCCTGAGATGGTGCCTCTGGTATTAACCAGGGTGCTTTTGCACACCCTGCTTTTCACCCCTAAGTTGCACAGATGTCTCTTAAGCTACTGCCACTGTTTTATACCTACTTCTGCCATGCTTGTCTGTTTCTCAGACATGCTTGGAGAAGACAAAATGCTAAAGGGAGAGCATTTCTCCTAGCTTGTGGTACAAACTTTTCCACAGAAGGTGGGATGCACTGTGAAGCTGCCTTGAGTTCTGCTGCTGCCACGCCGCTGGGGCTGCTCCCCCGTCGGTTATGTGCTACGTAGCGATGGATTAAAAGGTGAAGAAAACCAAAAACGCAGGACTGGAGAGTGAAATTAAGCCACTTTCCTTAGTGTTCTTCCATCCCAAGGGGAAGGTGAATAACGCTTGCGTGTGTGTCCAGAAGGTGGCACCGGCAGCCCGAGCCTGCCGGCAGCTCTTCCCTTGTCCGGGCCCAGCCAGGCGGGCAGCTCCACCCCGGCTGGAAACACCCTCACTAATCCGAGGTCTCAGCCTCCTTAAAGGCTCTCAGCCCTTTAAGCCTGTAACCAAGCCTGTGCTCTCATTGCCTGGCTCCAGGCCTCTGAGCCCACGGGTGACTGGCGTGGAGGGTGACCAATAATCAGCGGTGTGATTGGGATCTTGGGACTTGAATAAGCAGCTAAGTCCTGGGAGCAGCAGAAGCTCTAAGCAGCAGGATCTTTGCCTCCTCATTACAAGATTAGTTTTGCTGTTGAAGTGGAGAAAAGCCTGTCTGAAGACACCATTTAGGGTTGTTTTTCTCAAAGGATATCTTGCGACAGCTGCTGTGTGGGCACTGCCACATCTACTAGATGTGCATGTATTGATGTAAGCAGTTGAGTTATTACTGGCAAGCATTTTTCAGGTGTCATGATTCCAAATACTACAAGAAGAGGCTGATTTATTTTCTCTGTTTTGGGAAAACTATGAATGTGGAAGGTAGACCTGGAGCAGGATGTTTGTACTGTGATCTGTGATCTGAGACTTCCAGCCAAAGTCTGGGGTGAGGGGACACTCTGGGGCCGGAGGGCCCTTAGCTGAAGACCCCTGGGCCGTGAAACTGTTTTGTTGCAAAGGAGAGTAGATAAAACTTTCAAGCATGCTTAAGGAGTCAAATGAGTTAGGCTTTTCTGCAAGGGCAATTCTGGCTGTTATGTTATCCTTTCCTGAGATGGAAGATAGCTTTCTTAATTTAGGCAGTGGTTTTCCAACCTCAGAAGCCACAGGGATTCATGTGAAATTTTGGAGATATCTTGCTCTCTCTGTTGGCCAGTCTATTCCCGTTTTCCCTTACTAGCATTATTGCTCTTGGTTACAAAAAAAAATAAACAGCATTTTTTTCCCCTCTTTTCTTCACCCCATCTCACCTCAGCAGGAGCCAAAACCAGGTTCCTGTGCCTACTATGCAGAGCCGACTGCTGTGGTAGGAAGGGGAAGACAGGCACCAGGCCAGCTACCGGCTGTGGCGCTGGTGCCAGTCCTCATCCTCCAGCTGCTGCCCTCCATTCCCTCTGTGGCAGCCGTTCAGTCCTGAACAGTTAACAGGCAGGAGCAGATACTTGAGGAAAAGCAGTGGTCTGCCTACTGATCATGTTCTTCGCTTTTACAAAAAAACACCAACAAAACAATATCCAAAATAACCCCCAAACTCCCAAAGCTCTTTGCTTGTTCTTAGGCGCTATTAGTTTTCATCTTGTGGCATGAAGTTGAAAAGCTGTCTTGAATAAACTCCTGGTATCTGGGCACAGTGTGTTACTGTGTGCCTTCAGTTTAACAGTGTCCTGAAAGGACCCTTTTTCTTTATAGCTATACACTAAGTAACTAGAAGTAATGGTTTTAAAGTACAGATTATTAAGTCCATTTAAATTTTAAAAAGGTTTTACCACTGAGGAGGAAACGCATAGGTTTAAAATAAGGAGTAGAGGAGAAGTTATTTATTCCAGGCTGTGCAGTTGACTTTGTACTGGAACAGCTTGCCTTTTCCCAGGTGCTTATCTGCTGTTGATGGCTCTTGGCATTGTGCATATGCAAGAAGGCAGAACATGCAGCTGGACAAGAGCGCTGCATACAGAGAGAACATTTTTGACCTTTCAGCAGTCTCAGATGTTGCTTCTTATTTCTAGCCATGTCCTTTGTTTCTTACAATATTTCCCTTGCTAAACATAGTTAGGGGCTGAGCCTCTTGGTGGTTTTTTTTTTTATTTCTTCTTTTTTTTTTTAATGTTGTTGGTTTATACCACTTCTCATAGATTCTTTATCACCTGCTCCCTGCAAGACAAACTAGATGGCTGCTTCCCCTCTGTAGCAGCTGTGCTGGAGGACTGCTGATGAGGAATAAAATGGGAGCTACTGAGCAATAATTTGAAGGCTGGCTATTAAAAAGAAAAAAGCCGGCTAATTAGAGCTTAGAGGAAGAGGCAACACTTCGTGCAAAAACACCAGAAGGTAGGCCTTCCAAATCCCATACACTCCCCGTAAATAGCTATAATTAACCCCACAGTGTTCAATTTATTAATTAAAATTTAATTAATATTTTCTGTCCTTGACAATCATCTTAGAGGTGGTCAGGAAAACATAGTGGCAGCTGCGTTTCCATAGAGCAGTAGTGACATTCAAGAGGGCAGAGGCACAGAAAATTTGTCTTAGTCTCCGGGTCATAGCCCGTGATAAAACAGAGGTGAAACTGGTCACTGGATTTCTGTAAAAGGAGGGGATGCTGGGAGACACTGCAAGCCCCTGTATTCTCCTGGTCACTTCCAGATGTCACCCTACAAATGCAGCATTCACCTGGTTATCTGAAATTGTGAGAGAAAGGAATAGTGGAAAATGTACATTACTTACTTGACCACACCAACTGAGGACTACTGTGCAGCACTGTGTTTCACTTGGTTTTGATGTTCTGCTTGGTGCTTTGTCTGAGATACCTCTCCTGAGCTTCATGGACTGTGCCAAAGTAGAACAGCTATAGCTTAAAAATGCTGTGTCTGTACTAGTAGCTTGGTGCACTGCTGTTCTTCTCCAAGGATGGGTGTCCTGGTCATTCATACACCCGTGTCAGTATCACAGACACCCGTCAGTGTCTGAGCGCCCTTCTGGAACAAATCTATTGGTATCCCTAAGGGAAAATGTGAGTGTCATCAACTGTGTAGACTACTCCAGGGTTTGCTCCAGACAGGTAGGATAGATTTGGAAGACACCAAATGTGTTTCCTTCGACAAGGACAGTGCTTCATCATTATTCAAGGTTGGGCAATAGCATCATTTGTGCTCACCCATTCTTTTCCTAGAGAATGCAACAATTTTTTTTCTGGCATTTATAATGTGTTTGACACAGCACTGCTCAGCTGGCCTGCAGCATCCGCCTGTTACTACTCTCCATATTTTGAACTGAAAAAAACCCCCAAGCCTATGAGCCAAATATAATGACTGTTAGCTACAGGGTCACGAGAAGATGAGTGCTGAGCACTGTGCAGCATGGCAGCAGCCAGCCCACTCAGCAGGGACCAAACTCTTAAGTTTGGTCAAGAGCCATCCTGCCAAAACTGGCTGTGGGCAAGGGTCTGCAGTATAGGCCTGGTGAGAGTGACCATGGGGTGAAGAAAGTCTTTTATTCCCCATTTAACAGAAGACAGACAGGTGCACACTGACTCAGGAAGAGAATGTACTCAGAGCGTGTTCAAACCAGATCTCCCAGGTCACAGGGGAAAAGCTTTCAGTACAGAACTGTTAAAAGCAAGTAGGAGAGGAGGTGGGACACAAGGCCTATTATCAACAACTTCTTCTTGTCTTTGCTCCTCTGGATAAACCATGAGGGGTTAGGCAGATTTTTTGATATACCTAGTCGTTCAGGTCCTTCTGGTAGGGAAGTGGCATGTCATCTCTCAATCCTAGGGAGGCCAGACACCAAGCTGTTCAGTGCAGTGCTGAGCGCACTCAGAAGCACAGCTGAAGTTTCACAATGAACATCACCATTAGAAAAGATGAGTGTCACAATTTGGAGTCTCTTTGGCTTCCAGACTTCGGTGTGTAACTGCAGTGTGAGGACCATCACAGACTGTGCTCTTCTGGTCTCTCCTACTGTCACACAGGAAACCACCTCAGGCCCATCAGACTGTGAGTCAGATCTCCCATCAGATATGTGTTCCCAGGTATGGCAGTGGGGGCTGGAATGAACAAATTCTCTACCTTTGTGTGAAAAGAAGTGCCTTTGATGCCCTGCAAAAATGCTCATGCATGGCTGTCCCCATTCTGCCAGCAGCATGGCCAGAAGGGTGGAGATGGAAATGCCATTGCTGTTGCAGTGATTCTGTTGGCAGCAGGCTGGGACACCCGACAGGGTAACATTGAGTCACAGCAGCATATGTAATCTTGTGTTGCCACACATGATGAAGCAGGCCCAATCCATTGTTATACTGTTGGTAATTCCATATACATTTCAGAAGAACTGAGCGAGGAGATAGATGCTGAGAATCACTGCAGCCTTCATCCTGAAATGGAGGTCCTTTTACCTGACTGTGCATGCATCATTTAGGCTTTCTTTCTTTTAAATAATTGTAACTGAATTTTTAGAAAAGTTTTTCCTGCACATCTCAAAAATTCATCAGCTTCTCTGACTTTTACAAAAAGAGTAGGGGGAAAGAACAAACCCCAGGCAACTCACTGCTAAGTTTTGGATTTGACATGCAGAACAAAAAATTCAACTAAAATGAGTTTTGCTTTACTGTTAGTCATTTGTACTAACCTGCAATTAAAAGGCTCAGCATTTGTTCTCATCGCTTTCTGAAATTACATTTTCCACTTCCTAGGCCCTGGCCTCGGGCAGTGGATTTTTGAAGCAATCATGCCGTGGTAATTAATGTTTAAAGATGAATGTTGCAACTTTTAACACAGTGTGTTGCTGAGTAAACAGCAAAAAGAATACAAAAAATACAAGGCTTTTACTGGAAGCTGCAGGTTTTGGAGACATTATCCTTAGAGCTCCCAGCTGCAGTACATTTGGTTACCCCTTCCTCTATGTTTGCAGATGGGGGAGGCAGCCATGCTTAAAAAAAAAGCAGAGGAAAATAAACACCACATTTAATCTGTCATTTCTTTGTGCTACTGACTCATCACCCCAGAAAGCTTGCTGGGAGTGATTAACTCACACAGAGAGGGAGGAAACAAATCTTTGACAAATGGTCTGTACCTGTAACATGACCAGTGTAATTTTTGATATTTACAAAAGGGTAGCGAGACAATGGATGAAGTAGGAAGAGAGGAAAGGGTAAAAATGGAAGGGGGAGGGGAGTTATAAGTTCCCTTTCTATTTCATGTCACTTTGTCCTGAGTCTGCCTTTCTCTGTAGAAGCCACATCTTCCAGTCTGTTACTAACCCAGCTGTGACAGCAGCCCATCCTACACAGGGCTCCTAAGACAGGAAAAGTGGGAAAGCACTCCCGTGATCTCATGAGTGGTTTCTGTCAAAAGGGGCAGGGAGGTCACACTGTATCATGGGAGGGGTGCTGTTTTTCGTATACAGAAGACTTTTGTGATCTGGCAAAGGCCAGTGACAAAATCCTAAACAGATCAACTGAAACAAGAACAGAATACTGCTTTTGGATAGTTTTATTTCTTTTTCTCCCCCCCTCCCCTTCTTTTTTGTCTTCCAAGAAAGAGAATAAAATTCCCACTCCAACAAGCAGTTTGGCTAACCAAGTTTGAAGCAGGTGCTTTGGGCTTTGTTACTCTTTGATGTTCTT
The DNA here is from genome assembly GCA_013396775.1 of Cephalopterus ornatus. Lineage (NCBI taxonomy): Eukaryota > Metazoa > Chordata > Aves > Passeriformes > Cotingidae > Cephalopterus > Cephalopterus ornatus. The sequence goes on along the minus strand of VZRE01007688.1, from coordinate 640,427 downwards.
TCTGCTCAGAAGAAACCAAAACTTAAAGAGCTCCTGGAAGAACTCCTTGTGTCTAATTCTGCATTTAAGTGGGAAAATGGAACCTCCCAAATAATCTTGCCTTTCTGGAAGTGAAGAAGACTGTAAAAAGGATTAGTAAAAGACACATTCAGTACTAGTAATACTCATTTGGGTAACAGGCAAGTTTCTGCCTGTGCTCACTTCTAGTATTCATTATGAATGTGTATTAGTGACTTCCTAAGCAGTAATCCCAGCAGAACAGTAAATGCAGTATTGCCTTCTGCTTCAATAATTTCCTATTCTTTTAGCATTGTTTATCAGGATGCTGATACATTAACCGGGTATGCAGTGCTTAACTATTTTATTATCCATTGCTTTAGATATCTGCCCAGGTTTCTGATCCTAAAAGGATTAATCTTATTTTTAGATTATTTTGCTGTTGAAGCAAATTTTGAATTTTTGAATTTTGAATGTTTTGATTTTGAATTAATTTTTTTTTTGTTTTTATGACTTCTTTAAAAGTTATCCAGTAAAGATGAGGGCCTATTTGTACCAAATTTAAGCCTACTCAAAATATCTTTTTGTGGTTTTTTTCTGTTGATTTTTCACAGATTTCTTAAAAAACAGAGGTCTGTTTTTTAGAAAAAAAATCCAGAAAGCACTTCTGCAGGATACAGAATGCTTCAGTTACACTTCATGTTACATGACACAGATCATTCAGCATTTTGCTAGAATGAAGCATTACCAAGTCCCGTGGAAAAGAAGATTCCTTGGGATTAAAAGCAGTGTGTTTTTCAATAAAAGTTTAATCCTGAACAGATCTTTCAAATGGAGTGTAATAAAGACTACTATAGCTAATGAAAAGATTTTGTTCAACTCAGTGGGCCCTCAGACAGGCAGAGATAATATGCTTGCCCTTGCTAACAGTGTTCACTGAGCTGTGTTTCCTTTCCTAGACTGGAAATTAGATTTCCTTCGCTGTTGTTTGTATAGAAAAACTCAGACTACTCAAGAAGATCATGTGGGATCTCCTGTGTTTAGAAAGAGGAGCTGCATTTGAATAAAAGATACCTCCCAGCTTCATGTTCAGCTACTTAACAGAAGTCAGTGTCCTTACCGTGCTTTTGAGCTGAAGCCCTACAGCAGACTGTCTGTGTCTACTGCGCACACTGCCGTGCTGCAAGGAGGGACTGTACAAGAGCCGGCATAAATAAACAGCAAGCAGCCATCTCACGTGTGTGTGCACGTGTTTGCGCTCGTGAGCAGGTGTATTAAGCCACCCAAGTTTATACACCTGAGGTTTGGAAATGTTTATCACTTTTTGTCTATGCTCCATTCCCAGCTTATTCAAATCCTGTCCGGACTTAACATCCTTTATTCTTATCTTCCTGCTTTGAAGGTTTTGGACCTGAATTGGGCAGGCTCCAGCACCATCAGCTCTCTGTGGACCATGCTTCAATTGGTACATTTTTATCTAGAGGACATTTTGAGAGATGTATGACTGCTGACTTCCAAGGCTGTTTCCTAAGAACCGGGACTCAACAAGAAGCAAGCAGACGCACAGGAGCAAATTGATCAGAGGCACAGTCACCCAAGTATCAGGGATGAGGGTAAAATGTAGGGATCTGGCTTTCTACTTGCACCACAGCATAGTTTGCTCTCTTTGTTTTGTTTTGTCTTTTACTCTTTCTCCTCCTTACTTCTTCACTTTAAGAATGAAAGTGGCCAAGGTCATTTATGCTCCAAATTTTTTGTCTCATTCTGAAACTGGCAGTGAATGCTGCAAGTTTTCCCGAAGGAAAACCTTTCTTTAAAAGTGCGACATGCTACAGTATCTCTCCAGGAGCATGGGATAGGGAGAAAAACTCTACTAGTAACCCTTTTGCTATGTAACCTTTCCTTAAAATGCCAGCAACTGAGCTTCCACAGAGAGAACAACAAATATTGAAAGAGGAATGTGAAGGACATTATGAAAGGAGAAAGCAAGAAAGGGGATCTGCTCAGACAAGTTTCTCAGGAAAGCTGATGTAATATGTACTGTAGAAAATCCTAGCAGTTGACATAACTTTCTTTCTAAATAGCTGTGGATCCCAGCAAGCTGGGAGAAACAAAATGTACATCTGGGAATACAGCTGAGCTGTCCTGTTGGACAACTGTTTTGTCCAAAAGAAATATAGTAGGTATAAAACTTCTTTTCAAATGATGTCATTTAAGTTTAATTGAAAAGTGTCCTTTTAATTAAGGCTGAGCGACCAGTGGATGAAAGTCTCATTTCTGTTGGGGCTGCGCATGGTGATACTGTAACATTAACTCCCATAGGATGGGAGTACTCAAGAAGCTGCTGTTGGGATGCTGTGGCATGCAGTTCTGTAGCAAGCATTCAGTCCTGTTCCCATAGTTTAGCAAATGTTTAACAAGCTTTTTAGCAGCTGTCTTGAAAATTGCCTGACTTTGTACTGCCTGACTTTCACATATTCCAGCCTGCTTTCCTTCCTTAATGATTGTTCTCAGCATGTGTCTTGTACACGTGTCCACATCTGTGTATACACAGTTTGGAAATCTCCCTCCCTGTTATAACAGGCCTGACAGAGACATGCAGGGTCTTTGAGATATTGAAGACATTAGAATTTTGTGGCAGCAGGTGGCTGGATACCAAAGGACTTCTGGATATTCTCTGCAGGGGAGAGACTGCAGGGAACTGTGGTCTGTCAGCCTTGGAGACTCCAAAAGACCCAAATCTGGAGGATATCAGGTGTTCTTATTCCACTTTTCATAAAGCTTGAGGGTTGTTTGCAGCCTGAAATACTTTATCTTTAAAAACACTAGCTCCTCTACTTTGTTTCTCCTGGTACATGTAGAGCAAAATACTGCATGTGCAGAGACTGATAAACACAAAGTGCCATTAGAGTGCTGTTTTTAGGTAGCCTAGTTCATAAAAATTGGATAAACTGGCAAATAGAAAGTCCCAGCACATGGACTGTTGTGGATTGATTCAACATTATGAACAGAGGAAGAACTGTACAGAAGGAATGTCTATTGTGAAAATTATATTTAGTTATAAAGCTGGCATACATGGTCTGTTACCTCCTTTTTACAAATACTGTTAGCACGGCAGGAATGATTTCATGCTAAAGAGTGTGTGGTTATTTTCATAAGGTTTTTGTGGCTAAGACTGAAAAAAGCTGCAGGAGATCCCTAATGTTTTTGATAGCACTATTGTCATGTCAAAATATCATGTGCCAACTTCTCACTTTACTGTAAATTTGTTATAAAGAAAACTCAGGCAGTAGGCCTGACAGTTCTAGGTGTTGCCTTGGAGTGGAATATTGAGTGACTGCTTTGAATTCTTGGGAATGTTTGAATATTCTTCCTCTGTCTCTGATACATACCCACTCCTCTGCATTTTGTCTTTTGTTCTAGGTGGAGTCTGGATAAGACCTGTCAAGGGAGCTTCTTAGCTGGTTTGGGACTACCTAGTGATAGTGATCTTCAACCACAGTTTTAGAGGAGTGGCACTAAAAAGTCAGTTGTTATGCTGAGTGCTTTACAGAACAACATTCCTTGCTTCCTCAGCTGCCTGAAAATCAAGCCATAGATACTGAGCTTCAGTTTGAATAGGGTAAGTCAGAAACCTGCATACATTGCATGATTGAGTTTAAAATATAGTTATCAGCCTACCATATAACTATTTGAAACAAAGCAGGGGGAAAATCACTAGAGCACAATGTTGTGTAGAGGACACTGGCAATCTCTCCCCATTGTACTAAAACTACAGTAAATGAGGTCTTGTTAGTACACCCTGGTGCTGTACTGATGTTGGGTTGCATTTCAAGAACTTCCTAGGTTACCGCAGTGCTGAGGCTGGAAAACTGCAGTGCGTCCACTGGAAAGGCCCTGTCCACTGCCAAAAAGTGTCTTACTTCTTGGCCATGACAAAATCTCAAGATTTCTTTGTGCAACCTGTTTACTTCCCAAATTGCAAAGTGCAGAAGACATCTAAGCTGACTAGTTATTAAAGAGAATAAAGTAGCCGTCTACCTTTTTTTTTTACTAGGTTAAAAAACCAAAGATCAGAAAGACGTCAAAGTAACAACTCTCTATCCCTAAAGATACAGTCTTCAGAAAAGGTTACTATATACCTAATGAAACAGTAACCTTTCAAAAACCTCTCTATCTGGGATACAGTATTCCTAACCCATCCCTTAAAGTTACTGTATCCCCAAAGATACAGTAACCTTTCAAGCCCCTCAATTTGGGCTTTGCTTGTGATTTGCTGGTCTCTGTTTAAGAGATTTTCCTCCAGCTAAGACCTTGGTGGCTCTAGTGATGGTGGAAGAGGAACAGTGTAGCAGGCTGCTCTCCTTTTGCATGGAGATGAAAACCAGGTTTCTGTGAGCCTTTAGGCTGGCATTTGATAAAACTGTGTTCCTTTGCCATTCCCACTAAATCCTCTCTGGTGTCACACTCACATTTCCATTCCCACACAACCCCCATGCATACTGTTGTTTCTTTACAGAAGTCCATTTGTAGCTTGAAAAGCTCATATCAGATACTGGCTATTTAAATCTCTCATAATTTCTTATGTTTGTTCTTTTGAATCTAGGCATAGCTGCTAAAAGTCTGAGAATGTTTGCTGCTTCTGTTTGAATTTTTTCCCCTCTCCAACCTTAAACCAGATGACATTCTTAACTTCAAATTGTGTAGCGGGGAGCATGTTAAACACTAGGCCTGAGAGAAATGGGACATGATGGGACTGTAGCTTTAGGTGCTGCAAACAGCCCAAATCTCCATATTAAAAATCAACAACTTTTTTGCTTTAGAGTGTGATCAGCCCCTTAAAAAGCTACATGAAATCCATTTTCTGGGAGATGGAATGTATGCCTGCCTAGTTTGCTTCCTATTAGGTTATCTGCTGCATCTGTAACTGCTGGTTATTGAAGGAAGGACTTAACTCTCTGCCAGAACCCTGTGACTAATTAAAACATTGCCTTTAATGTTTAACAAGAAAGTTGTTGTGTTCACCAGTAAACTAGTTTAGACTCCTAATCCCCTAAAGCACAAATGGCACATAGTACATCACAGTTAGCAAGCGGATTTGAGAAAAAAACACAGTCAGAGGAGTGCAGCTTGTTGCATAAGTTAAAAATTATTAGTTAATTTCTTCTTACTTTCTCCACCAGTACTTGATATTATGCATAGTGTTCCTCGCTCAGCAAGGTATCCAGACCTTGTAGGGCCAGTTCTTTCTTCCAGTAAGACCTTTGCATCATAAAACGTCCCAGACAAAACATGCCCAGGGGAAAATCCCATTCTTATAGGAACTTTCAAGCCTTTTCAACCATTTGCTTGACTAGCTGCTTGTCTTACGTGGAGGAGAATGGCCTGTTAGAAAGTGATGGCCAACATAAAAGGAGAAGAACAAATAAGACAATTGAGGGTGTGTATAATGAATCCGAATATCCAGCAGAAGAAAGGAAGTTTTGCTCCTCATCTGTGCCAGACTTAGGCAGAACAGAGCTGGTAAATTTTAGCTGTGTCAGACAATTCTGCCATTTTGGAAATGGGACTGGATTTACACTGAGGAAGCGTCACATGAGGAGAGTAATGATTAGGATACTGTGGGTCCTCATTACTAATTTTATAAAGATTAAAAAAAAATACCACAAACTATTTCACAATGCATTTACAGAGAGAATGGTAAGAGCAGTGAATAGTGCGTTTTATAGCAAATGGTTCATTTAACGGATATTAAATATGCATCTGAACACTGTCACTTTGAGGTATTCCTAATCTGACTTTCCCCCTGCTAATAGCAGTATAAATAAGAATTATACTATTGAAGTCAGCAAAGTCATTACCTGATATTAAACTCAGAAGTCTTGCTTTTTACCTCTACACCAAATCCCATTCAGTTCAGTATGAAAACAACAGTACATTTAAGTGGAATGCAAGAACAGAGACAACTGGAAAATCTGGAGCTATATTTCCATCTGAGTACTCTTGAACTTTGCAGTATGAATCTTCTTTTCCTGCAGTGTAACCTGGTTTATTTTCCCCAGAAAGAAGTATATTTTCTTTTTTGCAAACAGAGGCCATATAAAACACATGGTTGTCTTCTGAGCAAATATCTCGAAAACCATAGCTTATACATTATAAAAAAACAAGCAACTTCTGTTTTGAAGATAAATGCAGGTTTTTAGTCTATCAGCATTTCTATTCCATACCAGTTTTCTGCATAGTGGAAAATATACACCTTTAGAAAGGTAACAAGATAAGTTGTTAAAAACAAATTATCTCGGAAAGTAATTTTTTCCATTATGAAAGTGGCTTGTCATATATTAGTGAAATGAATTAGTCACTTAGCATACCTTTCACAACCTCAAAAGAATTAGATTATGGCCTATACATTCCCATGTGTAACAGGAGCAGCTCTCCTCTTTGTACATAGAGCACTATCACTCCACAGTTTCTGATTATGTTTTATTCATATGGAACCATAAATCACTCATAAATCAGTCCAAACCGTAAAACCAACAAAACCAGTTCATATTTCTCTCATGAGCTATTGTATTTGCATGCCTTTCCAGATTAAACATTTCTTGTTGGGATATAGAAAGATTCCAGGTACATGGTATTGCATGGAAAAAAAGGTGACAGCATGATATTTAGAAGATGTATGTATGGGGAAGGGAAGAAAGTAGGAAAGCAACAGAGAAGGAAAGAGACATCTTTCCAGTAGAAGAAAGTCAACTGAGCAATAGCTACCCAATTCATCCTTTAATTTATCCCTGTTTTCTGGAACTATTCAGAGTAGAGAAGGCTCAAATGGCATCTTATCAATGTATTTGAAGGGAGAGTGTGAAGAAGAAGGACTCAGGCTCTTTCCAGCAGTGCTCAGTGATGGGACCAGAGATATTGGGCACAAACTGAAACACAGGAGATGCAGTCTGAACATCAGGGAACACTTTTTCACTGTGAGGTTGACTAAGTGCTGGCACAGGTTGCCCGGGGAGGTTGTGGAGTCTCCATCCTTGGAGATACTCAAAAGCTGGACAACCATCTGTAGACAACCGAATTTGAGCAAGGATATTGGAAAAAGTGACCTGCAGAGATCTCTTGACCTCAGCCCTTGTATGATACTATGATGCTACTCTGGTCTCTTGTCAGTGAGAAAGTGATGCAACTCATTTGCTTGGTGGCTCCCTTCAATCAGGAACAGCAAATTTTAGAAACGCAAAGGGTGCTCCAGCAGCCAGCAGCTCTGGAAGGGACCCCAACAAGCACTTAAAGTTTGCAGTGGGAAGGAGTGAAATGGTTGTGGGGTCAGGTTAGGCAACTTTGCATCTGGCAAATTAATAGAAACACAGGAGGAGCTCAAGAATCATGTGTTACTTCCACTTCAATCACTCAGAGAAACATTCCTATCCTTTTTGTTTCAGAGAGGGAGAACTGTGACATAACTAATAAATATACTTTTAAGTATCAACTGATTACTACAGCTTTGTGCCAGCGGCATTGGGAGCACAGGAGGGATGCTGAGAACTACTCTGAAAGGACTTGTCATGTGCAAAAGCAAAGCAGAGAAATCTGGATGCCTGAGTTTTATGACATTTGATTCCAGTGAAGACTACACTGAGTCCTCGGTAGTTTCTGGGGTTGTCATGATGTTTTCCATACTCATTTACTGGATCATTCTGCTGTACAGGATGAAGATAAGCACATCATGGGGGGCTTAGGTCCAGGGGCTTTACAGTGCCAGTTGCTGGTGCCTGCAACACTTAGCTCTGGCCATAGACAGGAATCCCAGACTTTGAGGCTACACTATGATCACACGGGGAAATATAGAAAAAAGGGTCATACACCTCCCTCTGTCTCTTGTGACTAGCTTGTCTTCTTGAATGCTAGCTCTCCTACATGCTAAAAAAATAGCTGAGCTGGACTTATGGCAGGGCAGGGCAGCAGAAAATGTTAGAAGGCAAGTTCAGTGCCAGGTTCAACACTGTCTTTTCTCAGAACGTCACCTCCCTGGAACAGCTTCCCATGAGCATGGCAAGATAAGGTGGCAATTTCTTTTTCTTTCTTAAGTGAATTTTGCAAAAGGATAGGACAGAGGAGGCTGAAACTTTCAAAATCAAGAACTGTGTAATGATGAGTTTAAGCAAAAATGCAGCACTTTCAAATTGTACCGGGCACATTAGGGCAAAATACAAAAGTGCAAATGCAGCTTTAATGTAGAAGTAGCAAGTTTCTGTCTGTCATACTGAAAATACAACATCTTGCCAAGTTACAAAGAAGGCATTTTTTTCATACTCTGCAGTAGACGACCCTGTTATTAAATAATAATGCCTTCATCTCTTGGTGGTGCTGTTGGAAGCGGAGAAGGAGCTCTTTTCCCATCTTTTCTAGTCTGGCTCCTCTTCTAGTAAATACAAGTGCCTGCTGAAAAGCTATGTGCTAAAGTGCCTAGGTTTCTCTAACCTCAGAGGAGCACTGCTGGGGTTAATGTATTGTTTTGCCCAGGCATATACAAGTGTATTGCAGAAGGCACTATGCAAATAGTGTTCACAGAGTTTATAATTTCCTGTTGGAACAGCAAAGAAAAGAAGGTCATTGATTTAAACCAGAGAATACAAATGATTTCCTGCCCACAAAGCTGCCAAATGCTTGGAGTTACTGATTTTTTTTTCCCTCCCTGCTGCTAACCAAACACTTCTGGTCCTGTCATGGGCATCATCAGCTTATTGACTAAGTAAACATAACCCATTAAGCTGAACATTTTTTAAAAAATAGAAAATTATAGTGACTACAGTTTAAAAAAAAATAAAAGGAGAGGAGAGGAAAAACAGCTCCTGAAGTTAATTAACTTTTATGTAGATTCAAGTTTCTGGAATTTAGGTTTGCATCCAAAAGAGAGAGAAAGGAGAGAAAGAAGACTCGGGGGAAAAAAAACCCAGAACCCCTTTCCTAAAGAAGCCAAAAAGAGGCGGGTGCAAGGAAGTGGGTACTTCACATTTTTAAGACCACAAGTAAAATAAAAATTACTGCAAAATTGAGATTGAAGGGGTTGAAACTGAGTGGCAGCAGTATGGTGAAGGCATGTTTTTATTTATTTATTTACTTATTAGCAGCAGGAAGTCTGTGTTGTTGTCTGAATATTTCTTTTTGAAGCCAGGGCTGAGCACAGCTGATGCCTGGCCTTGGAACGTGTCAGTTTGAAGATAACATGTACGGTATTAATAAACGTAGAACAATACTTGCTGTCAAGTTGGTTACAAGGCAGTAGTTCACTGAAGGGGGCCTGACAATGTCAAAAAGCATTAGACCAGAGCCAGCAAATGCTTTATACGCTACAGCTGAACCTAAAAGATTAATTGATGCCCTGGATCTGACTTTAAGGCATCTGTCTACTCTGAAGAGCATGTATTTGCCTGAAGAAGCAGGGAAACAAGTTGCTTTTTCCTCCTCCTCCAGCCATCTGCTTACACGCAGAAGGCAAGGAGCAAGACACAAGAGAACAAATCCTAGTGTATTGTAAATGGGCCGGGATACCTTACAGACAAAACCAGTCTTTAAAAGTAGCAGCACACACTCAGGAGAGGTGTTTAGAGGCAACTCTGAACAGCAGGGAGGCAGCTACCAGGCTGGGACACTACAGAGAGGGCTGGCTTTCCCGTGGGACTTGCTGTTGCAGGTGCTGCTGCTGGCTTCCCTGGCCCTGAGCCTTGCAGTCCTTCAGTGTGAGAGTTAGCAGTGAGAGAACAGCCAGTGGGAAGAGACACCAGGAAGGAAGTAAACAAGCAGATTACAAAGTGATGAAAAATAAGGGTATCGGTGTTCTACAGTGACTTAGAAAAGGTGTGACCGTTTCCTCCACCCCCTCACCTTCATGCCTGTCGACTGAAGAGTACTATTAAGTTAGGTAGTCACAGGTTATTAATGACCTGTTAACAGCTTCTTTAATTTTCTAATAAATGCCAACTGCGGCTGCTATAATTATTCTGCTGGTCCTACAACACACCCTGTGCCAGGCTGCAAAATACTTTTTTTGTCTGGAACACTCTGTTGTACTTCTTAACACGCGTATACTGCACACGGGCAATTTCATACCTAAGTAAAATTACATCTTAGACTGTCAGAGCCCTTTGCAGCAGGGCTCTTAAATGTTGGTATCTTCCAGCAAGGTAGGAACCAGGAAGTGTTTAGTCACCTATTTTTACATGTGTGAATTGAGACACTCAAAGTTTATGGTTTTAGCCACAGTGATGCAGTGAGTCAGTCCCTGAGCTGCTTGTGAAACCTAGGAACACCGTCTTCTGCTTTTCTTGTGCTGGCATCATATGAGCTGCAAAAGTCAGGGGTAAATTGAAAGTAAGGCAAAGTAGCGGCTTTTTCTGTCTAAGCAGAGCTTCCTGGGAGTAACATTGTATAACAGTGATGGTATCTCTTCATCACTCTTCCTAATTCCCACGAAGAGAAAGCTGATTAATGTGATGGGAAAACAAAACATAAACAAGCAGAAAAATGTGTGTGTTGTGGTCAAAGGCAAAGTATTTCTTCTTCAGCCTTCAATTTAAGAAGTCTGTGGGCACAGATCCCTACCAGCATCATTAGCAGCAGTCATTCGCCGCTAACTGGTCCTGTTTCCTTTTCTAATGGATCACAGAACACCTATGTGTCTCATGTGTGCCACATTTGTCAAATTTCATTGTATTGAGCCCTTGGTAATCTAGCATTTGATCAACAAACCCCACAAACAAGTATTTGAAGATTACAGTAGCAGTAAGGTATGTTGTTAGCAGCCCTGTTTGAAAGCTACTAGTGAGGATGTGTCTTGAAAATGCCATAAAGCAGATGCTGAATTTTCAAAGATCCCAACACTTTCAGAAAACAATGATCCTGTAAAAGTATTGCCTGTTGAGCACACACAAAGCACACAATGTACAGTTTAATCTCACCCATCAACAATGTGCAGAGGTGTGGTCTGTGCTTTTGTCCAGCTCTTGCACTGTCACAGCTCCTTGTTGGACAAAGCCCTATACTGTAGCTCCATAGGCAAAGCTTGTCCCCATATCCCTAAAGGTATGTTTGTTGTAGGAAACAGCCCTGGCATTATGCTGAATCTGTCTAGGCTGGCATGTTTTAGCCTTAAAGAGGGCATGGTTCATGGGCAGGGACACAGCCCAGGTCTCTTGGAACTAAGTGTCTGACCTGTCACAGGCTTCCTGTGAAGTTGTTCCATGTTTTTCTGCAACAGCTTCACACAATGAGAAAAAAGATCCTGCGTTCCCTAACAGGAACTGTTGAAGGACCAAAGATTTAGTGAGTAACATTTAAAGTATTAAACTGAAAGATACTTTTTCCTCAAATCTTTTCCCACATGTATTCTGAGGAGGAAAATATGGATTGTGGTCAGCTGTTCTCTGAAATTCCTCTTGCCCTGACTCATTTTTGGAAGGGAATCTGATTCACATTCAACTGTCTTGTGAGCATCCAGCATATCTTTTCCTTTTTCCAAGGGTGGATGGGTAAATCACTAGCTACTAGCCAGATTAAGTCAAAGTTCTGACTCCAGATGCTGCACATGCAGTGTGACAGGTTCCATCACTTCCTTTCCCTTTTGTACCCTCTATCTTGCACAGCTCTGTGCACAAGTTAACAAGCTGGATCTGTCTGAACAGAAACCTTCAAGTACTATGAGAACTTCTTTTCTTTTTTTTTTTATTTTTGATGGTTCCCATAATAACTTCTTTTTCCCCTTTTTGTCTTTCTGAGAATAGAATGTTTCTAGGTCAGAATCCCTGTTGGTCTTGTGCTGTTTTTGGTCCTTGATGCTTATTAAAAAGTCACGAGTCTTCGAGGTTAGTTTTTCCCCAGATCCTAATTTGTGTTAACAGATTTAGCTGATACTGAACTAGTTCTGCTCATATGGGCAAGGACCAACTTCTGGAAATGATCCAGATGTCCAAGATGTTCGAAAGTAATTAGTTTTCCTCAAAGCCTTAGGCTTTAAGTGTTGATCTGATATATTTAAAAGGGACTTGACTTTCAGAGGAAGGGTAGGAGCCTTCTTTTTTTGAAGGAGAGGCCCTTCTGTGAGGGCATAAAGATGGGTGCTTGAAATAAACTTAACACGTCTGAGGATCTGGGGGGAATTAGGGTAGCATTTTTTTAGTTTTGGTTTTCAATAGGAAGTTATGAATAAGAGCAGTGTGTTTGTGAAGTGCCAAAAGTATGTACTGCTATAATATTATATAAAAAACCACGTTAGATCATCGAGGGTTTTGGCCATAGGACTGCAAACCTCCCCGGCTCTGCTGATATTTTAAAAGCTTTGTAAATTCTGTGCTGATCACAGCAGAGCAGATCACATCTTTTACCCCCTCATTTCTGGAAGCAGATGCGTTACAAGGGAGCAAGCATCTTATGATTTACACTATGTTCCTGCTTTAAATGTTTTTTCCCTGTGACTGTCTTCCCTGTCATTCAGTTGCTTTAGGTCACCATCTACTGCATGCCTATTTAATGTACGCATTTGGATCATATTATTGAAGTTAGCAAGACTATAGACAAGCATAAGCCTTATCAGGATTGGAGTTAGAGGTTGTAAACTTTCAGGTTGGTATTAACTTCTAACATTGCCGCATATAGTTCCTAGCCCAATGACATCTTCTGTACTTCTATGAGCTTTTGTGACCATTTGCTTTTCTCTTTGCAAGGTGAGGTGTGACCTGTTAGCCAAGAAGGTTATCACAGACTCCTTGTGTTTCTTGATTTTTTTTTTCCACATCTCAGGATTTAGTAGGTTGACCTAAAGCTAGATTGGTCATTGGGTTTTGCTTTGAGATTTTTGTCAGTGCCTTTGGCATAGTGAATATATTGCACATAGGTAAATGCCTACAAACTGCCAAGAAAGCTAAGTAGTTACCACTTCATAGGAAGCATTGTAAATTCTGTTATCTTTCCATGAGAAATCGTTTTGTACTCTTCATTGCTCCTGTACCTTGAAGGTTCAGTGAACCTATTCTAGGAAACTAGATACAGAAAACACACATCACACTACAAAAACCTTCCTGGCTTTACAGTCTCTTTCTGCTAAGCACAGAGGGCTATTCTGTCTCATCCTGGCTGCATGAGACAGTCAAAGGACTAGATCTGCTATTTCTTTATGTGATTCTTTTGTTTTAACATGCCCATTTGGAAGCTGGGCTGTGATGTTTGCTGTGGGGAGGCACAGGTACAGCACAAAGCAGTTCTTCTGAACCTTGGATTGCAGCACCCATGACCTCACTCCCAGCGGCAAGGAAGCCAAGAAGCTGTCCCAGAGCTTTCCCGGGTAAACCACTCACTGTTAAAACCATAAACACCACTGATCTTTTCTTCCTGCAACTTGGATGCAAACTTTTCATTTACCCTACTTAGGAATTCTTACTCTTAAAACCTTTGCAATTCACCTCTAAAACACAAAAGATGAACATTCACACCTTCTTCCCCACTCCATGGTGTCCAATTACAGACCCATACAATTAGGGATGCTAATGACAGATTATGAGGCATTAACCTATAATGCCATCCTCCAATAACAGCAAAAATGGGTCACACTGTAGCTATAATTATCGTGGTTCTCTAGTAACACACCCTAGTCGTTCCTTGTTTCCGCGATATCCCTTGATTTTGGTGCAAAGTATAGGCAGCTCTAGGTATCTTGGGGGGTGATCTGGAGCAGATCGTTGATCTGGCTTGCACACGCACACGGCCTTCAAAAAGACTGAACAATCTAGGCTGTAGCATCTTTCCAACTTAGAGAAAACCAATGTAGGATTTTGACACCTGCCTTTGTAACCTGCAGTTAGGAAGACAGACTGCCTTTCACAGAGAGATAAACTGAGGGACAGCAAGAGAAGGCTCCTTGGACAATGGGAATGGTGGCTCCACTGCTTCTGTCTGCTCAGCACTGGAGCGGTGGTGCAGTAGTCTGCAGGGTAAGAGGGCGCATAGAAAGGTGAAGGTGGGTGGGCGCGAAGAAGAGAAATGCAGTACAGATGAGCCCACTGGATGAGACTGTGTAGCTTAAGAGCACAAAGTCTGTGATAGTGGAATAGAAATGCTATTTTTTAAGTAGAACAGAAACATGAAAATAAGAGTTACCAAGAGAGGAAAAAGGGGAACTGAAACTAAGATATCTGAAGGCACCATACGGGCTTTGTACGGGCTGAGAAGGCCACCTGCATTGTAGTGTGTGCCCCAGAAGTGACACAGCTACAAGAGTAAGGTGGCTGTTTGCAGTCCTTAATCACTTTTTTGACTACTTTCACCCTTGTTAATTAGCCAGCAGCAAAGGCAGAAAATAAACTGGACTACTGATATGCCAAGAAACAGTGTTTCTCATATGTAGAGTGGTCTTTTCAAAGCATTTATTCCAGGTAAGTTACACATTTCTAGGAACTGATCCATGAGGAGACCCTGGGAGGGACCATTTCAAGGGTGACTGAAAAGGTGTTTTACCTTCCTTAAATGCCAAAATATGCGTTTTCAGTGCATCTGAAGAAGAATCACATAGGGGAAAAAAAAAAAAGTATTGCTCTGACTTTTGGGTTGACTGTGAATTAAGCAAACTTCTTTCCTACAGGTTTCTGAGGTTTTTGTGAAAGCAGTTCATACACAATTATTTGGTCTTTGGTGTTTTTGAACATGCTGGCAGGGGGCAAAATTTGTGCTGTTACTTCTCAAAAATGAGGTAAATAGTATGTTGAGACTGTTTCTACAAAAAAGGGGACTATAATATGCTGAAATCCTGTCAAAACACTTCTGCTGTACTGTCCTGTTTTTGGTGACAGTACTGATGAAGGTATTTTGTAGGAAGTGAGTATCAAGAAGCTGTCTCTAAAATGTTGTTAGTTAGCATGCTATTAGTATAGAAATTGGCATACACCCAGATGCCTTATGGATCTTACAAGATCAATGGATGGGCAGGAAAGCAAGAATGTGAAATACAAGTGTGTGCTCATGTGTGGTTTGCCTGACATTCCCCTCATCTTCTATGACTTCCTGGGTGGATTGCAGAAAAGCTGGGCCTTGGGTCAATTCAAATCCCACCAGCCCAAGGGGATGTTTTATTGCAGAAGGGTCAGGCAACAGTTCCAGCTTTGAAGTTAGATGCTCAGGTCTATTGATAAATTTTAATCTAATTGTAATCTTTTCCGCATGTATTTAGTGTGTCATATCAATACCTCAGGACTGCGGTGGTTCAAGGTGGTTTAAAGGCTCTCAGCTGCTTGTCTTGGTGGCCTGGCACTATATTGTATTGGCCAAGTGGGCAGGCACTGGCCCAGATCGAGTTAGCCAGTGCTGATCACACTGCGTTTGCATGAATCAAGTTACTTCTCTCTTATTTCAGAGCAATATTATTGTTCACTGTTTGAAGTCTGTGATATGATCCAGAATATGGAGATGCTAGGGGACCTTGGTAATGGCGGGAGGAGGAGAAGGAGGAGAAAATGCCTTCCCTGTAGAACCTGCAGCCCCATCTCCCTTGCTCAGTTCTGAGGAAAATAAAATTAATGTTTGAGGCTTCGTGAAAATGCCCTTGCTTCACCACTACCTGCCTTTGATGGAGGTGCTTGAGACCAACCTCTACCATACAAATTTCAGAGACCAGACAGAAAATTCAAATTCGCAAAAGTAAGTGAGACTTTGTTAAGGCCAGCCTATTTTTAGAAGATCCTCTGTGGAGAAAACAAAGTCTAATTAGAAACAGACTTTATTGTTACAGTAACCCACCATTTCACATGTGACCCTGGGAGTCTTCTACCTCTCTGGGTTTATTAAGTCTGGTTAACTGCCTGAGTCCCACTCAGCTTCAAAGTCAATCCTGAATACTACCTTCTCCTCCGTATCTTGCTATTTTCAAGACACAAAGTGAGCATTACTGTTACTGTGATGCTCTGCACTTTACTAGTTATTTTTTGAGAACACTACTTAAAATGATTTAATGTCTATTCTCTTGGTAACTGTAGGTTCAGTGTTTTTGTGTGTGCTAATCTCCACTTAATCTTTCTTACCACTGCATATGAAGTAGAGGAAAAGATGTCTGCAGAACAGCATAGCATGGAAACTGTGCTTTTTTAATTACCGGCTATGAAGAAATCTGTTTTTCCACCAATTGACTTGCATACTTTTTTAGTGGTATAACAGGTTCTGAGGGGAGATCTCCACCACAGATAGCAACACGAACTTCCCTCCTTAGGAGGCAATTGCCCCTGTATCTGTAAGATTCTTCCAAATGCATTGCCTTACAGTTACTCCCTTTGTGGCAAATGAAGTGGAGGGGGTTTGGTCCTTCCCTCTGAGAGCCTCTACACTTTGCAGGCTGTAAGCAATTTTCAGAAATGCTCAGGACAGGAAGCATGCCTCTGGGCATGTCTCTGCTTCCCTTCCCTAGCGAGCCACCTCCATGGCACTTCAGCAGAGCAGCAGATTGGAACAGCAAATACAGTTGGCCATAGGACAGAAATCCTAGTGAGGAGTCCTTACATACAACAGATCCTTACTTCATTTTGGTCTTCCTCAAGCTGACACCATTAGTATCTCCACTGTCACCATTCAGAAGTCATCAGCAGCTGTGTGCTAAAAGATGTAATATCCAAGCATCCAGGGATCAGGATGTCAGGGAAGGGAAGAAGCAGCCCTCCTGTGAGGGATGCACTTGGCTCCAAGGACGTTTCTGTCCTTGGTTTTGGAGGATGACAGGGAATTGTGGGATTAACAAGAAGGTTTGCAAAGTCTTGAGAGGCTTGGGAAAACACTGAGCTCTGAACCTCTTGCCACAGTGTGCTGTCATAGGACTGGCTTGGGAAAACAACTGAGAAACAAGTGAGAGGAGAGCATCAAAGTCTATCCAGGGGGTGGGGTGGTCCAGCCCATGGGCTTCCCACTGTGACCAAAAACAAGCAATGGAAATGTTCTCCCTGTTACAGTAAAGAGGACCTTGGGCACACCTCAGCCCTCCACATTTCTGCCTCACCAGGACCAGCAACAGATGACATCTGCAGGCAGGGGCAGCACATCAGGAGCCAGGTGCTGCATGGGGCAGCAGTGCTTAATGGGATCACCATTTCTCAGCAGCCAAACTCCCTTGCCAAATGTCACTGTCTCGCCATGACAGTGCTGGGGCACAGGTGGTGATGAGATTCTGAGTGAGCATGTGACTAATCTGCAGAAAGCTCTTCTTACTTTCCATCCATCTCCCTTGTTTGGGTGCAAGCAGAGCATGAGACCTAACAAACCTCAAACCCACCGACAGCAAGTTGCAGAGCCTCTAATTTCCGTTGTTTACTAGGCAAGTCCCCTGAGCGTCAGTCAGAACCTCCTCACTGGTGCAAGAGCACCGTGTCTTCCCACTCTTACTCAGCAAACTGCCAGCAGCACCCCCACCCCCAGACATTGACATTCAATTACCCTGAGTTTCATCACAGAAAGCAAATTTTGCCTGGCCACAACTTTGGAAGGGGCAAAAACAAATGCCGCAGGTCACAACCTGTTATATCTGATCCTCCCTCCAGATTTACCACGGGTTCTTTTCCCCATCCCTGTTATGTGGCGTTGGTGTCAGATCCTCCTCTTGGCCAGATGAATCTTACAAGAAACTTGGTTATTAATCAGATTTTGCAGGGATTTAAGGAAAGTTGCAAACACAAGCATGCAAGCAGAAAGCTCTCACTATCCTTGTGAAATCGCTACCACTGTTTCTCTGTAAAACCACACTTGTATTTCCTCTGCAGCAACTTCTCATGCCCCTCAAGTTTCTCAG
Organism: Cephalopterus ornatus; assembly: GCA_013396775.1. Lineage (NCBI taxonomy): Eukaryota > Metazoa > Chordata > Aves > Passeriformes > Cotingidae > Cephalopterus > Cephalopterus ornatus. Next base: position 622,621 of record VZRE01007688.1, on the reverse strand, counting down.
GGGAAGCAATGAAGAAAACTCATCAGAGAAACAAATCAGGAGGGAGAGAACTGTACCAATGGCACAATCTGGGCATTTTGGGACATAAAATAGACATAGCACCCACGTGCCTCTCTGCATGTCTACCACTACTAGTCATCCACACATCTGAAGTAAATTAAACAGTAAAGTTAAATATTAAGAATTCTTAAAAATCAAGGAAACTAGTTAACAAGGAAAGCATTCACCTGAGGAATAGCATGCTTTACAATTAAATGCTAGTGCCGACAGAGCTGTAGATGAAATTTATATATGAGTTGCACTCAGTTTTCCTCAGGCTAGAGCATGCAAGAGACAGCATATGGGCATGTCAGCAGAGTGGTGAGCAGAGGAAGGCTGCCAATGTCACCCTGACACAGCCACAATGGGAAGAAGTCCTGACATTTGCCTCTCCACCCTCTCTAAACTGTGGTTGTTGACTGAACAATACCTGACTAACACCTGAGGGATGCTAGAGGTGGTTTTCACAGCAGGACTCAAACAGCCTTGCCTAGGTCATATTTCTGCAGCTGGTTTGGGGCTTGGTTTGTTAACCAGCTCTCTCTGAGTGTAACATTTAGTCACACCATTGTGTGACAAGTGTTTGGGATTAGAAATCCCAAACAGTTACTCCAGTTATTCATATGTCTATGTGCCTATTTGAAGAGAGCAGCTTTTTGCTAATGCATTTTTTTAATTGTTGTCAAAACCAGTCTTCTCTCCCATCCCAGCTGCAAGAGCATCAAGAGCATAAGCTGATACTCAGATGCTTGTTCAAGTCCCATCCTGCCACAGCCTGAAGCAACATGCTACTCCCCCACAGACAACTCAGCTTGAGTCCTACTAACCTGCTGTGGGCAGGAACATTAGCTCAGGCTCTTCAGGCCACACAGTCCCCCTCTTACTCAAACTGTGGAAATGTTTAGTAGGTTGACTTTCTCAGAGGTGTTTCTTATTCTGCTGGGTCATACATTCAAATGCCAAAATTGTGACTCATTAACAGGGCAAGTTTGGGCTAGGGGGTGCAGGAAGGAAGAAAAATAGCTTGCAAGATCCTTCCTGTTTATCCACAGCTTGGGAAAGAAAATGACACAACAGAATACACACACCCTGGCTCCATTATCTTTGCTGGCACAGTGCTGGCTTGGCTTTGTCCCTTAAGACTCCAGGCCAAATCCATCCCTGCCGTGAGCATGTTTACTTTAGAGGAGTTTACTCGAGAGAGAAATCTGGCCCCTGGAGCCTGAATGCTCAGAGTGTGCGAACGAGCGCACGGGCACCGGCAGCCCCTGCGACAATGCCACTGCACTGGCCCCCGGCCACACCAGGGAGGTCATTTTCTTCTCAGCAATTAGTGAAGTGGTGGCATCACTAAAAGAAGTTGAATAAAAACATTCAACCCAGCTGGGTTCCCAGTTTGCTCTGTTCTCACTACCCTTCCTTCTGGGCCAACAGTGGGGCCCCAGCAAGCAAGAGCCCAATGCCTGTGCACTGTGCTTTCATTCAGGCCTGGTTGGAAAGGGCTTTCAGGAAAGAGGAGGAGGGGGAGAAGTAACCCTTTGGCTTTCTTCTTTTACAACAAATGTCTTCCCTTTTTCTTTTCAGGGAGGAAAAATGCCAGCTTCTCTAAAAAAACTGCAGCAAATGGCTGTTTTCATGGGACTGTTCAGTGGCGGGGGATGCATCGTGATGTATAATCTTATGCAAAGTAAGTCATGCTGCTGTTAGCAACCTTATTTCTCCTCCGCCCCTTTCATTGGCTTTTGTGTAGCAGGGAAAATAGCAGCATGCAAAATGTGAAAAACAGATGAAGTTAAGGGAAGTGTGGCTGAGCCTCTGGGTTCTGCCTCTGTGGGCTCTGCTTTGTTCATCCCCAGGGCTTTTGCTCTCCCAAACACTGCTGCATGCATTTCCAGAGGCGAATATTACATATGAAGCAGGCTGTTGTGGTCAGAAGAAAGTCTGGTTTTTGGGGGTTTCCTGAGGGTGAAGTGAAAGCTTAGGCAGTAATACAGGTTTCATTTCTTCAGTGAGATTTTATAATCAGGCAGTAAAAAAAGACCGTCTGCAAGAAGGTGTTAATATCTAGCAGTTTTATCCATAAATCTCTATGCTGGCCTTTAAACACAATGCACCTGTGAAGTGCTAAGGCATCATTATTTTCTCCTGAATGAGGAATAAATAAGACCATCAGCACTGAGAAGACCAGGACAAGGAGAGAAAAACTAGACAGGTGACATTGCTGTTTCTAGACATCTCTAGTTGCTACATGTCTCTGGCCAAGAATCCAAATTACTAGTCCAAATGATAGATGTTTCCTTTCTCTAAAACACCTTCTAGATATTTAGCATCAGAACAGAAATAGGCTTTGCCTCTCTCTCAGGGGGTGCTACAGGCCTCTTGGCCCTATGCCTCTCCCTTGTTGGTGCTATCAAAGGCTATTGCTTTTCACCTACCCTTATATCAGAGGATGCTGCCAGAAAAGTGTAGACGAGCCTGTTTCTCAAGCCTTCAGATAAGCTGTGAAACCTCCCCTTCATTTTGCACATATTAATAATAAATCAGACAAGGCTGGAAGGCAGGATTTAATTTTAGGCAGCTCATGCCCTCAAGCCCTGGAGTGCATGACAGAAATATCCTTACGCTTTAAAATACTGAATCCGGTTTTAACAAGGACATTAACATTTTTCAATTTTCAACTTCAGCATTGTTATCTAGAAATCTCGTGGGGAAGTTACCCCTGTGCTATGCAGCAAGTCAAGAGGGCTCGTTCCTGCATCATGTAGGTGTGCAATCAAGTGGTTCAACACGATGGCTACTTCTACCTCTGTTGCAGTATCAGTGGCCACTGAGTAGCTGTCTGGTAGCTCAGTGGCAAGCAGCAGGAGAGGGTTGCTTCCCTTTCTTCGCACTGAAGGGAAGTTTACATGCACATGGTCTCTGTGCAAACACTCAGGTAATCCTATTTCTACTCACTCTCGTCACCTCCACACCCTTCTCAGGGAACCGGTCTGCTCAGCCAACTCCAGCATCCTTTAAGCTTTTCTACCAAGAGATGTGTGAAAAAATGGGTTAGTTGGGTACTTTATGTTTAATGCATGAGATGCTAGCAAGGAACAGCTGAGAAGGAGCACCAGGAAACTAGGAGCCATTTCCCCTCCAACCTGCAGGACGGACGCAACATATTTTTAACATGGTCTGGGTGGCTGTTTGCCATCATCTGTAGACACTAAAGGGCTGGTGTGCTGCAATTCCTTTGGCTGGAGCTCCTTAAGATGGTCCAGGGGGGCCAGGGGAGATCCAGCTCAGGATGTAGCCTAGCAAAGCTGTTTCTATGCCAACTGGATGCTGCCTGCTCACAGAGGATGCCTCTAATTAGGGAAAAGGAGGCAGTATCCTTCTGCCTCATGCTCCAAGATTAATACCGACAGGCAAGAGACTAGGAAACAAACCTTACACCTTGTTCTAAACTCTTTGAAATGTGAGGGCAAAGTTGCCAGAGTAGGATTTTTGCAAATGCACACTCTTGGCTTAACTCTGCCCTTCTTGATGTCAAGAGAGTGAAGTTACGCTGGCATGAGTACATCTAGAAATCCCAGCAAGCAAGCCTTAAAACTGTCAATAAGCAAATACCTGCCACCATAAGGAGGGTCAAGTTTCCAGCCTCTCAACTCTGCACTGTCCATTGGCACCTACGGCACAGCTACACATAACAACCAGACATTGATAAATAGCAGTTTACCGCAATTGTCCTCCATATGCCAACACTGCAGCATCCATCTCTTGTGCTATTGTGACTGCTTGACCAGTAACTCTAATGGTGCTTCCTTTTGCTTCCCTTTTAATGCATCTGTCGGTAGAGTTGCAGCTTTGTGGCTGCCACTTGGAAAGCTGTATCAAGACCACAGCAATAGTTCCACAGCAGCAGCTGTTCCTGTCCCACATCAATGTCTGCAAAGTATTTTCCATTCCTGAAGTATTTTATGTACCTCCTATAAAAAAAATATACTTGAATTACCATTAGAACATTTCAGATATTCATCCTTGTGCCTTTTTTTCCCCTGTGTTTTTCTTCCTTTTAGACGACCTGCAAATGCATTAAAAGTGAGGAGACACAGCCATAAGCTGAACTGTATATCAGTGTGGAACACACTTTATTCAGAACCCTTTTCACTTAAATGAGCTGAATAACATTTGATGTAAGGGTGTGTTTCCTCCTTTAGCCAAATTTCTCCTAATTAATAGTTTTGGACTGTGCTTCAGGAAAGGTGTTGTAGTCTGGAGAAAATTTTTTTTTTTAGCATGTGTTTTTGATTTTAAGTGAACAGTCTCCTTACTACCTTGTTTCTCTCACCTAGAAAGTTTTGCCAGGACCCAGTATTACCAGCAAGCTTTGGAGCAACTGAACAACCATCCTGATGCCCTGGAAGCCCTGGGTGCCCCCCCTCTTAAGGTTCACAACATCCGACTGACAGATGGGAGTAATCGCGTAGACACAGAAAAAGCACAGGTACTGCTGGGGAGGTGGTGTCACAGGGTGGCTTCCCAAGATATCAGGTGACAAGAGATCAGCCAGGGGATTTTGTGACCTGATCAGCAGCTCACAAGTCATTTGAGGACACTGAAAGGCAGTAGAATAGGATACCAGTTGATTTGGAAGAGGAATGGATTTCCCAAGCATAAATCTACTAGACTAGAAACAGCAATGGCAGCATCTTCGTGTTGTGCTGTATGGGCACATCACAGAATGCCAAGGGACCTCCCAAGCCAGTTGATAGCCCTTCTGCCAACTGTAAGTCACAAAATCATTTTCAGAGACATAGCAGATCCAGCTTTAAAATATCACCTGCCTCCCTTTCCCCCCCAGATATGCCCCATGCTAGTTTTTAGAGCTTTGTTCAGAGTAAAGTTTTATAGCTGCTTGCAGGCTATGCTGTGGTACAGCACAGGTGGTGTGATTTTTAAAAGCACCTGTGAGTTTGTGTCATGGAGAACAGCTGCCCAGCCTAAGACTGAGTGTGTGGGTTACACAGTGACTGGAAAATGCTGCACTGCGTGCTGAAATATTGCACAAGGCTGCCTTGTGTCAGCCCAGGGCTGGGCCCAAGCAAACCTCACAAACACAAGTCTACCTCCACTCAGCATTGCTGCCTGAAGAGGACTTTCCATCAGTGTTTTTACTCCTTAACCCAGGGCTAGTTGCCCTTCCCTTGATTTGCTGGTGACACAAAATGTCCCTAACACCTCTCCAGGTACTTCACTGGGGTAACTTGTCACATTGGAATAATTTTGTTCTTCCAGTTGAGTAGTTCTGAATTTTGGGGACCAAGCAAGGGCACTAAGGAATGGGTCAGATGGTACAATGGAGGAGAGGGGCCTTTAACCAACTCAAATAAAATTCCTTTCCGTTTCACTTGAGGTAGGCTGGACTCACATGATACCCTGTGCCAAAATGTTTCCCAGGTTTTATGGATTCTACCAAGAAACACATCTAAGGAAACAAGTGTGCAAAACCCCACACAACCTCTTATGCTGACTGAAAGGAAGATAACCTTTCCCACTGGTGTTTTCCTGTGTCACTGTTTAAGAATGCTGGTCACTTGGGTGACTCAGGGTGAAGTCAAACCCTGCCTTCTACTGACCTCACCCAAGACACAAACCACCAACTTTCTTCTCCACTTTTTCATACTCCTAAGTGTTCATGTTCCCATGAAATAAACTGGTTAATCATCATTATACCATAGGCCAACTTACTGACTCCACAACATTCCATCTCCTGGGTCTGTTGGAGAACACCTGGCATTTTCTCTTTGTGATTGCAACACCACCAGCAAATGCTACACCCAAAACATATTCCTTTTTTTCAGACATTAGACCAAATTGGCCATGGTCACTGCTGCAGCTCCAGCTTTGTTTGTCAACAACTGAGTGATAGAATTTGTGACACTGAAAAAAAAAAAAAAAAAATCACTGGAAGTCTCATTGCCTTGGTGTGTGTTAAGGGACTGATCTGCAGAGGATCTCATCCTACTGGCTTGTTATGGTTATGGGAAGCTCTAACAGTGCAGGTCACCTCTGGATGACCATGCATTCTGGTAAGGAAAGGTGTTTGCTCATAAATATTTCAGAGAGTGAGTGGTTTTCCCTGGGGGTTGCAGCTGTAATACAGTACATTCTTTCAGCAGAGAGAGGTTAATGCATGGCAGAACAGACATGCTTGTGTAGCCACACACGTTAGCTGTTAGAATAACTTGGTCAGACTCTGAAATACAGTGAAAAACATACTTAGAGTTTAAGATAAAGAGGTGTTACATCTTCAACTGTAGGAGGACTAAATGCCCTTTTTGCTTTGCTGAATCTTTAACATGGTTTTACATTTGCAGATAAAGTTACCAGTATCTGGAACAAAATCAGCGGGATACCTGTACATTAACTCGGAGATGAACCACTCCCGTCAGTGGTGCGTACTGGGGGAGGTGCTGGGAGAAATGTCTAGATGCAAGGAAAGAAGTGGTAGAAGAAAAGAGTAGAGCAGGATATTTGCTTTAGTCATCCGTGTTGCTGAGATCATGCACACAAAGCAAGTGGAAACGCCTGTCTGAAGGTCTTGGGAAAGGTCATTAAAATCATTATGACTAAAATGTAAATTAGTTGAGAAATATATTGAATTCGTCTCTGAGTGCCAGTAGAAGAGCAACATGAGCCATTCATTTGTGTTTAGTGTGTTCTGCAAACTGTAGCTTGGTACACATACAAATGCTATGAGCCAAGGTAACACACTGTTGCCTCCCACCCCTCCTCCCCACAGAGGTGCTGTTGGACAGCAGTCCTAACTCTAGTCCAGTATGGATTGTAGTAGGCGAATCACACGTTGCATCAGAGCTGTGCAAGGCGAGCTGAAAATGCAGGATTTTTTTTTCATTTCATAAATGTGGTCCTTATGGTTAAAAAAAAAAAAAAGTGCTAGAACAGATATATTATAGTTGAAGGATGCTTGGATTCCACATCATATAGAAGTGACTTTACATTTTTGTAGTACTGAAGCCTGAAAACCTCCTCTGTCAAGGGTAAACTGGTTTCTAGAACTGGGCAAAGAGTTGCTATGTGAATTCAAAGTCCGTCTTCCATTGCAAAAGACTAAGTTTTGTTAGATGCAAAACTCTTGTTAGGTACTTCTGTTAGCTTTATTTAAAAACCAAAAGCTACAAAACTGTTACTCAGCTGCCACCAGCCATATGGTAATGTTTTCTTTTCATAATTCGATGAGCATGACTTACAGGGTTTCTCTTGTGAGTAAGTACAGGAAGTAAGGTGTAAAATGATGTGAGGCAGGCACTAGACTGGGAATTGAAAAACTCAGTACCAGGCCTGGCCTCCTCCCTAGTGACCAGAGATAACCCCAGAGGTCCCCAGCCACCTTTCTTGCACACATCACTTCCCTGGTGCCTCAGCTCTGATCTCCTCACTCCTCCTTAGCCCCTCACAGACTAGGGACATAACAGTTCTCTGATATTCCATGTTCACAGTGAGGATAACTGAAGATTGCAAGGTGTTGAACTATGTTAGTGCATACATATCACTCAGAGTTTTGTTTTAAAGTGTTTTTTAAAAAGTTTTTTAAAGCTCTCCATGTATTTCTACAAGCTTAAGATAAAAAAAAAAAAAAACACCTTCTTGTAAGAGGATTTATGGCAGATGAATCTGTCAGACTCAACCAACTCCATCTGTGTGCAGGGTCCTGTGTACAGTTTCATGTGGGGCTAAGGCAGGACTTGAGGTCCTTGCACCCAGCTGAGGAACTAACAGTAAAATGGCTGGGAGTAGTGAACACGTAAACAGGCTATCCTAGTGGAATTCCACAGATTATGCATGTGTGCTTTTCCAGTGGTGACTGGGGAGACAGTCAGACCCATACGGACAAAGGTACCTGACACTGGGAGTTGAGTGCTCTGTGCAAGCGTAGTTTAGGCTCCTAAGCCACAGAAACACGTCTATCTCTGAGTGTGCAGTCTGTCCGTAGGGGTTTATTTGTTTATAAAAGAGAAGACAACTGGAAAAAGGGAAATCTGGAGTCTGTGAGCTCATTTGGAGCAGGAGGAAGAGGCATTCACTCAAGCGCAGGCAGTGCAGGGGTGGGGAGGGTGTCCAGAGGTGAGGGCGACCAAGGCACCAGTAGTGCAAAATGACACTTGCCTGCCCTGAAGTGAACGGAGGGAAGGGCTGAGAACCCAGACCACGCTGTGGGGAGGGAGCAGTTCCTCCGTCAAGCCCGGTTATAAAGGAGGCTTGTCCTGGATTGGGTGTGGAAGCAGAGGGAGCAAAGAGCCCTGCTGCAGCCCCACTGTACAGAGGTGCGGCAGCCTTATTACCTAATCGTATGTACTCAGCACTGATTCGAGCAAAAGTGGAGCTGGGCGAGCACCAGGAGCTTTTGTAAAAATCCTGTTTTAGTACCCCAAAATAATAGTCCTTTCCAGCTGGAAAAGCAGCATAAGCGGACTCTCAGAAGTGGGTTTGGAGCAGAGCTTAGAGGAAGGAAAGGACTCCCCCTCAGTCTCCAACAAATGCAGTTTTCCTTCTTTGACTAACCACTGTCGTACCCTGTCAGGGTTTCAGCAGTCACAATGAGTGATCACACAGTGTTCAAACTCCTCCAAGCCAGGATAATTCCTTAGCAACACCGTCTGGCTCCAAGGCCAGAGAGGAGTGGAGCAAGGAATGCACCCGCAGGATGGAGAGGAAAAAAAGGCCATGGGTTGGGGAAGGAATGTCCTATCTAAGAAGACCTGGCAGGATTTTATTTGAGTTGCAGCAAATAGGAAACAGGCATCCCAGACCTTTGAATCTGGGCTGTGCTATGCTATTAGGGAAAACAGCTTTCAGAAGCTGGCACTCGCAAACCAAGTTTTAAAACACTTGAGAGAATTTTTAAAAGCAATGAATGTGTGGAATGATTTGTTTCTCTGTGCCAGCTATTTCTACACTGACTTTACGACTGTATTAAAAGTGATTAATACAGGTTAAAAGTCTCCTTTGTTTTGTGTCAGCTGGTGCCTTCAGGATGTCACCTTGAAACTACGGGATGGTCAGAATATCCCTGTTTACCACTCCCCAGTGGAAAGCATTGGTGTGCAAGAAGGCTAAAAATCAGAGACAGCTGCCTCTCCGCCTCCCATTGAGCCAAAGGAGCCATTAATCGATTGCATCCTGCTGTGTCCATGAATGTACACAGTTGTCACAAGTGACAGTTTTACTTAAGTGGGTGCTCTCAAGACGATTTTCTCTCTAAGATTGACCTCATCATTGTAGTAATTGTAATATCTTTCTTTTGCTAGTTTATTCATGCGTTCAACAGAAGCCTAAAATAAATACCTTGCAAAAGACTTGCTGTTCCAGAGAAGTCACATGTTATGCCCTGTGTGTGATGGTATTATGAATTTGAAATAAATAAACAAACTGCCAGGAAACTTAGCTTTGTTTTACAATTTCAGACCAAAGTCAGGACAGCTGGGCTGCTCTGTCACAGCCAGAAGACCAAGCCAACTTCTCAAAGCAATTCCCTTGCTTCTTCAGTTTTCACTAATTTCTCAGTAAGATGTTACCTAAATCAGGAGCAATGAAGCAGCAAAGGTGAAGCTCAGCAGCAGCACCCTCCATGCCACATATCAGGTAGATTTGCTCCCTTACAGATATAATTAAAAAGCTCATGAAATAGCTGAGGCTATTCCTTGTAACTTAGGAATTCCAGGAAGAGACTCACTGCTTACAATGAAGGTCACTCAGAAGAAGCAACTACCTCACACTGGCACTGCCTGACATGAGTGCAGGAGAGGACATTTACTTAGGGAGAACACTCAGGAGGTGCAGAACAGGTGAATGACTGCCAGAGTTCACTCTGACTACAACAGGAGATTTTGACTGTGCCATGATTCTGTCAATCAGATAGAGAATTGTCCATCACCAGAACTAAGTTGAGGAATAAGCAAAAAAAAAACTAAACAAAAACAAAAACCAAACCACCCCAAACAAACAAAAAACCCCCAAACGCACACATTTTCCACTCCCTCTCCAAACTGCACATGTGAACAATTGCAAAGCCTAAGGCACAGTCTGAGACATTAAAAAAACACAAGTAACCGTCTCGCCTTCATACCTTAAAGTAACACGAGCCATTAAGAACATCCAACCAGAAGAGTATTTTGGATTCATTCTAATAGAGATGATTAATCAAGCTGCAGCTAGGGAAAGCCCAGAGCTTGTATCACTCAATTCCCTTTTCCTCCCTCTCAATGTCTTCATCCAGATTTGAGTCCCAGAAACCCACTTGAGGCACAGGCACTGCAAAGCTTCTCACAGAGAAGGGCAAACCAGATCAAAGAATCGTTGAAGAACAGTGAGTATTTTCTTGTTCAACAATGACCCAGCAAATGGGCCAAGGTGGCTTTTGAACAAACCTGAAGAGCAAATGCCATAGTAAAAAAAAGGAGGTACTAAAGTACTACAGCAAAGGCATCTTGGACAAACAATTTTAGAAAGAAATAATACGTATGCTGTAGTTTAAACTTCACAAATAGCTGTCAGGATGAACAGCTCTTGTGAGACCTGATCCAGCTCGCATGAAAGCCCAGCACACCAGGGAGAAGATTAGGATGAATCAAAGAGAGACAGCATTACCCAGACAGAAGTCACTCCTTACCGGTTTCGTAAAACAGAGTACAAACTATGTGATGTGAAAACATCAGCTGTGCACTACTGCAGCCAACCTAGCAAGAAGAACACCTGAGAGTTACGGCAATCTCCTGGCCACCTGGTGTCTCAGAGCTTGATCAACTCTAGCTTTTCGTCACTGAAGAAGTTTGGTGGGGAATCAAACAGTTGACAAGAAAAAGCCAAATAAACCACTTCCCATCCATCAATTACCACTTCTCTGGCTGCAGCTTTGATTTCTTACTAATCTCCAAAGATGATGTAGCTGTGGAGAGCAACCCCAGCCTGTTCAGTCAGTCATAGTCCCTCCCCCTCACTGGCTGCATCTGGCACACATTGCTGTTCATCTGCATTTTGTCACCTCTGTGTGCTTAGTAAGCCTGAAGCCTGCAATGGCTGCAAGGTGAGCGAGTGTCCAGGAAACCTGGCCACAACCACCCCAGCCTGCAGCACAGTGCTGGCTCACCACCTCCTTGGTTCTTGAGCTGGCACACACAAGATCCCGACTCTGGCTTCCGAAATTGCTACACCACAACACCACTGCATGGCCTGGCTCTAACCCTAGTTTTTCCAGACCTGGAAAATGCATCCCCACACAAACCTTAGCAGTAATACTGGAGATTTTGTTACTTTTCTTGGAGGAAGCAGAGCCTGCAAAGAGGTTTCACCTCTCACTTTCCCCCTAGAGAGCCAACAGAGCATCCCTTTAACTTTAAGCACTCCCAGTAATCCAAACCAACCAACGGGGTCACCAGAACTGTACGAATGGGCGGTATCATACCAATTTTCTAAATCAAATCTTTAAACCCGGAGAAGTAAGAAAGCAATGGGTGGAGCTGGAAGCCAGCAAATCAGTGCAGTGGGAGGAGAGTAAAATCACAATCCAATCCCTGCCTTTCTGTTATTACTGAAGAGTCAGCAAACACAGAATTTCTTACCTCATGACCTTGAAGAGCTGCAGAAGTCACTTCCTCTCCAAGTTTGAGCTCTTTTAGGATGCACATATTCAAAGGGAGAAAAAAACCTCAGCAAGCTGGTGCCAAGCTGCTTTGGCCATGTGGCTCCCATTAAATACATCACAGCCCACGGCTGCTTTCAGAGAGGACACAGGTGCAGCAGGAGCAGCCAAGGGAGCTGGAACATGTCAGGAAAACAGGGAGAGCAAAGGTCTCAAAACCCAGCAGCTGCTGAAAGCCCAAATAACTTCAAAAGGGCACCTGGGCTGTTTGCAGTCTTTTCTTCTAAGGAACACTGGAGAAGATTAAGTTCTATTTAACTTCATTATGTCACTGAAGTACTGATTTCATTTTTATTGAGAAAATATTCACCTTTTGATAAAAGACCCTAGATCCCACAGAACAATTAAGGTTGGGAGGAGCTTTGGGAGAGCATCTACTCCAAGTGTTTCATTCCCACCAGGGGCAGCTAGAGCATATTACCTGGGACCACATCCAGTCAGCTTTTGACTAAGGATGGAGACTCTATGGACAAGCTGTACCAGTGTTCAACCATTCACACAGTAAGAAAAGCTTTTTCTTATGTTTAAACAGAATTTCGTGTGTTTCAGTGTGTGCCCACTGCATCTTGTCCTGCCACTGGACACCACTGAAGAGAACCTGGCTCCATTCTCTTTAGTCTTCCCCCATACTGATGAGATTCCTCGCTGAGCCTTCTCTTCTCCAATTCCAAGTCTCTCAGCTTTGTTAACAGGTGCTGCAATCCTTTAACCATTTGCATCATGTTCAGTATGTTAAATAATTTCTTTTTAATTGTCTTGAAAATTTGCACAGTTCCTTTTGCAGTTGTTGGTGTGGTTAAAACAACCATCACTTTCATGACCTTCGCTGGATTGCATGTTTGTTTCTTATTCTCTAGTTTGATTTTAATTGCTTCTGCCAGGCTGCCATCACCCTCAAGGAAACTATCAAGGTGGCAGACTGTTCAGGGCAAGGACTTAATTTACAGCTGAGGAACAACAAATACTGCTCAGCAGACTGTTACAGCACTTGAACCTACTTGAGTTGGATCTGACTAGCACACAGGGGCAGTGTAAAGCCAGATGTTTTAAAAGCACTACCTTCAGAAAGGCTAACTGGGCTGACATGTTCCCTTTTGAATATGTTTCTCCAAGGAGTAATAGGGTTTTGTCCAACTTACGGGCCACTCAGTTAACTTCAGCGCTTGGGCAGATGTCTTGCATTGCACTGAGAACACAAGTCATTTGGATTCATCTCTCATTTAGAAATGAGAATGCATCTAGTTGTTTCCTTCATCTTTCCTGCTTGTCAAAGAAAAATCATTTTCCTGCATGTTTTTTGCAAAATTTGCATGTTCCCTGCAGCAGGGCCCAGGCAGTCCTGTAACACCAGGAGTGATGGAGACCCGCACATTTTTGGTGTTATTCTGGAAGACGCATCACACCTGCCCAAATGCCTTTGGTTCATTTTAATTAGCATCAATTGTATAAAAATAATAGAATAATTTCTTAACAAGCCTAGTGCTGTTTCTGTTATTTTGCTTTCCTAGAGTATTTAGGAGCAAGCACCTTTATTTAATAACTTCTGAGAGACAGTCTTTGCCTCTTTGCTTGGTAGGGCCGACAACAAGGACTCCCATCCAGTGACCAGACCAGCTGGATCTCACAGGGTGCTGCTGGAAGGTGGCAGACAGTAAGGTGATACCCCAGCAGCTCAGGACAGTTCCCTGTGAGGATTAGTGAAAAGGCACCTGTATAATTCAGTCTGTACACTGGCATTACAAATTAATTGAAGAGATGGGGTACACTGATTTCAATGCATCACCAGCTTAGCTGTGATTCTAATTGCACAAGCAAGCAAAGCCTCAATTAAGATCTCCATGTTTACAGGAAAAATGATAATCCCCTCAAGTAGTTCCCTTTCTTCTCCTAATTTTGCAGTAGCTGTTGTGGTCCTAACGCTCTGCTTCACTTTGACAAATCCTAACCTCTCCTTAATTATGAGAGATTTTTACACCCATATGGACTTAATTTTTTTCTGTCTTATAAAGCTTCAAGGTTGTATTTTTATGGAACCAAAATATTTTACTTTAACAAAGCTCTACAGTTGTTAGCTGTCTTATAACAGGAACAATTGATGAAATTAAGCAGTGTTAGAAGAGGAAATGCCTTTTCATAGAAGAAGAAATGGTTTTCCCACCCTAGGATCATCAGCTAGGATCTAGCTGATGCTCTAACTTTCCTCACAGGAAGTCACATCAGGCAAATAACACAGTTCTGGACACAGCACATTTTGGAGGGGATATCAAAATTTCACTGCTTAGGAACAGACACTACAGCATGATTTGTTAAACCTGGATTAATGCTGATTTGTACCTGCTCCACCCTGTCCTGGATACACAGCTGTCCTACATTGCACACAGTTCTTGGCATTTAAATACCATCTTTCCAACCGCACATCCTCAGGCAGGTAACTTCCCACTTGTTCAACATCTAAAATAACAACCCTAAATCTAATGGAAATGTACTTCTACATTTAGTATACACCAAGAAAAACCCAGGAAGATTTACATGGATAATGTGACTATATTCATCAATCCCAATGACAACCTAGATCCAGCAGAATATTTCTAGCTAGTAGTCAAAGCCAGGCATAAAGGTGTGCAGTCACCCATCACAGAAGAGTTTAAGTTGCAATAATTTGCAATGCAGCACTGTGCTTCAGCTTTACTATTCATTTCAGTCATCGTGCAGCTATCCTGCACCAGACAAACAGTGTAACTTTTTGGAATTCAGTTGCTAATCAGCAATGCTGTCTTGAGGAAAGATTATGTTTTTAAGTGTTTCCCAAAGCACAAAAAACACAAGACCCATTAGATGTTCAGAAAACAAAATTTCATTTATTGTAAAGTCCCTGAAACAGTAAACACCTTATCAGAAGTACAATGAACTGGCAATATTTCTTTTAAATGTTGAACTCTTTTCCAGGGACAACACCTGAAATATTCAAGAGAGATCTTAAGCCATGGAGTAACTTGGTGCAAGGCCCACCTCCCTCCCTATTCCCTGTGAGCACCATCAGTGGAGAATGGGCAGTTAATTTTTATTTGCATTTGTGACTTAACAGCAGCTCTCAAGATTCCCTGGGTAGATCATAAGCTGGGACAAGCTTGAATTCAGGGACCCGCAAATGAAAAGTGGGACAAATGAGACAAATCACAATACAAATTCATCTTTGGACAAAAAGAAAAATATTATTTTGTAGATTTTATTTTAGTGACTATAAAATCTGTAAGCCTCTTACTTAAAGAGGTGAACATAGCAACAAGAGAAGACAAGGCTGTGCTTTCAGTTAGATGTTTTATTCCAACAGCTGCAAGAGAAGCCTAAGCCTGGACCTACCCCTCCTATTGATTCAGTTGATGGGTCTTGCAACAGAACCATAGACATAACAACCCTGTAGGAACACTGCCCTCCCATTCCTTCAGCATCCTGCATCTGAGCAAACAACAGCCATGCTCCCACCGCTACAAAGGCAGCCAGCAGCTGCCCAGTCTGGAGAGCAGGGACTGGGTGAGCATTGCCCACAAGGTCCAGAGTCGATTCCTTCTCCACACCAGCCCCTTCCCCACCAACACAAGCAGCTTTTTTCATACTTGCATATGCACACACAGTCCTCTGTGTTCACAGAACTGTGGAAAACCAGCTCTTCCACAGAAACTAGATATTTGTTCCCAGTCTTCCTGATATGTTGCTTGACTAGTTAACTGAACCTCTCAAGAACATGGACCGCAATAGCCCCTTTCTACAGTATAGGGTAAGAACACCTCATTTTCAGCTTTACCCACACTCACAGTAGAACACAAACAGCTTCAAGTATGTGGGATGGCTGATAGTCCTGCAGTTACATGTTATGGAAAATTTTCCCTGTTATAGGGTGAATCTAAGATGCCTTGTTTATAACTTATACTATTAAACTTTCACAACTTTATACAAATTCTTAATGACATTAAAAAACAACGTATAAAACAACCTTAAGGCACAAAAAGTTAAACAGAAATGCAGCCCATGGGAAATCTCAAAGCAGCCAATTCAAGAGAAGCTGGCCTTGTAGTAAGTACATAGTTCATGTATACATGTTAAGCTTCATTGTCATACAATAAAAACTGTGTATCTGGGACAATATATATACTGCTCAGCACCTACTCTTTCCCATTAGTACCAGTCTCCATCTGAGACATGATCTGTGGTTAAAAGGAGAATTGAAACATGTACACTCTCTCAAATGATGTGCTGTGAGCAACCATGAGTTATTAAACATTTATATACACAGACATGGCAACATTGTTTTGTAAGGGTGGGCTGTGAGCATGCTTCAACCTCACTGCTTTGCTCAACTTTGTAAAGTAAGGAACTATGGATGTACCAAAAAAAAAAAAGTCAAAATGGCAGTGATGGAAGCTGGGAGAAACTGTAATCTTGCACAGAAGAATTTCATGAGTCAATGTCCCCTCATCCAAGCACATTGTCTTGGGCAGATGTCTGGACAGTAAAAGAAAGATGCTCATGAAAGGTACGGTCCTGTCTAACAACCCTGAAACAATCAGCATTGTAGGTAGGGTCAGCTACCATCTCCCTCCAGAAACACCCAGGCAATACAGATGCTCTGTTGGCTCTAAGACTCATCTCTAACTCCTGCTGACAGCCAGCCTGAGCTATCAAGCAACTGACTCATTTCTCCAGAGCATGAAAGGCATCTCTGCATTACAATACAAAACACATCCGAACTCAATTCTCAGTACTACTGGGTGTTTTCTTATATGAAGGTCCTCAAGGAGTGAGAAGCTGCCCTACCTACATGAATACTCATTATGTAATTCCTTATGGGAAGAAGCTTGATAGAACAGTTCCTTTTTTTCTGATGTGGCTTGAAATGAAGGCAATCCGACCTGTGGCAACAAAGCCTGATGGAAAACCACCAGTGTCACATGGCTTTTGGTTCAGCTTTCTTCCGTACTACAGCTTTTCCCCCCACCATTCCAGCCCTGCTGATCTGATCATCCCAGTACTGCTGGTCTTGTTAAGAACTTTTGTGTGAAGGAGGAACTGAAACCTTAGCACCGAGTAAGAACATTTGATACATTTGAAAATAGGAAAGTCTGTAGCAACATGGGAAAAAAGGGAAAAACTACCTTAAGAGTTTCTATTCATTGTTTTATAGCAAGAAAACTTTTGTCAGTTTATTATAAAGGAACAGCATTAAGGAAACCAAATAAATAGTTGAATAGTTAACAGTATGCAATATAATGGTACTAAACTTCAAATTACATAAAAATTAAACTTTGGAACAGCATCAATATGAAAGATTTCTTAGAGAACTAGGACTCAGTCCAAGATCCTTAGATCTGTACATTGCAAAAACCACTCAGTTTTGATGCCCAGTTGGTCCCAACTCTGTCCTCTGAGGGACCGCGTCCATTGAGAACTATGACCCATCCATACTGCTCCCTAATCCCGCTCTGCCCCACCATACAACATGCTGTTTTTCCAAGTGTCTAAAGGGGAGTGATCAGGAGGCAGGAGGCATAAGCTGTGCTTTGTTGTTCCAGAGGAATTAGTATGTTCTTCCTCATGTGATAGCTATATTGAACAAGGTAATGTAAGTTAGCCTAAGGATACTTCTTTCTTCCTTAAAGCAGCAGTTAGAGGAACAGAAAGAAGGCAGAAATGACCTCATGCTCCCAGTAAAACCTCAGCCAAGTGCTGGGGGAATCAAGGGCTAATTAGTTAGACATACTGTCTAATCTAACATGGTGAAGTCAGTGGAGAGAACTTCAATAACTTCAGAGGAGCTACATGAGACTCTGTAATTCTTTTTCCCTCTCAACACTGTGCAGTCACACTGAGCTGGGTTCTATTGGCACATCTCACCCAGCACAGGAGGGCAAGTGAACGATCTCAGCTGCCTCATGAGTGACTGACTTAAGCAAATACATGACCTTCAGGAGTAGGATTTTACTGCGCTCCCAAATAAAGATGTATCTCCAATACAGATTTCTTTACTTGTGGGACACGTGCATCTCTTCCTAGAGAAGAGCAGCCCAGTGTTTGGCCATACATCATGTGAGTCTGGGTCTTTGTTTACATCTTCCTGATGGAAACAAAGAAACATAAGGATTTCAAAATCATAATGTGTGTATGTCGAACCAGTCGATCAAATTCTCCTTCAAGTTTTAGATCAGCAGATAGTTCCACTAAAGTCAGGAGCGCCAAGAGGCATCTGAGAAAAACCCAGCATTATATATTTGCATTAAATGCCAAAATATGTCCTAAAATACTCCTCTTAACATTTGTCACTGCAACACTTCCAATGTCAACTTCTCCAGAATACTGGAACAATTAACAAAAATGCTGTTATCAAGCAACGACAACAAAAAACCCCCCAGAAATAAAAATTACAAACAAAAATAAGCTTATAATCTTTGTTAAACAACTTCCAGCCACTTGAAATCTTGTTTATCTGTTCCATGAAAATAAGAACTTGGCACGTTTTCCTTGTATGCCATTTATCAACACTTTCTTTTATCTAGAACATTTATTGCGTATCAGAAATTCACTTGGCTAGGATATTTTTGTTTAGTAGAAAACATTGCCTCCAAATTATAGCTATGAAGCTCCACACAGTTCAGTAAATGAATTCTCCTGGTATTTCCTGCAGTAATGGTTCCTCAAATTTAAATCGTTTGGAAATGGCTTTCTGCTCAGTTACTTTTTCTTTTTCTGACTGCCTGCATTGTCCCAGTGTATATGAAGCCACTACAATTAGTTCTTCTGTCACTATTGATTCTTCCTCTTCAGTCTTCTCAGCATCTACTGATTTTTCAGAGGCAGAATCTGCATCTTTCTGGGTGGCATCACTGGTCTCCCCTCCTGCACTCTTATTCCAGGCCCTGCAAGCAGGATTATCACTTTGTGCTAACCATGGATGTTGAAGACATTCTTCTGCAGTTGCCCGATCCCTGCAGAAGAAATAAAACCCATTAAAATAAATGTCCAAATGAATGCAAAATCCAGCACCTTGCAGAAGAGATCCCTACAGATTATTCCAAGGATATGACAGACTGATAGAACGGGGGGGGAAAAAGCACATTTACAGCTATTTTTTACCAAAAGAGATCAACAGCAACCCAAGAAGATGAACGGCTAGCATTTAAAATAAAGGAGTTCATGAAACCCTCTATAGGAGTTTATGCTCCCACGTTGCCAACCAACTTTCAAAGTTTATACAGATTTTCTTTTTATATATAGGAAAGTTATCCAACCCTTACATTCTAGAAGTATTCCCACAGACAAGCAGTAGGCAATTTCAGTAGCTGACATGCCCCATGTAGAAGTGGTGAAGTTCCACAGAAAACACCTCTTCTATTTAGAGACCTGGAATTTCCAATTTGCTGCCCACTGACAAAAGCGTACAAATGAACCAGAAAAGAGCAAGGTACTCTATCAACCAAAATTAAGGACTCAAAACGCAGTTCATTTAAAAGACTTCAGCAAAGTACCTGCAAGAAGAATCAGCATACTGTAACCACACACTACAATTTATATACAGATTTCTGAAACTAACTTGAGTTTTAATTACTAACACTCGGACACATTCATAATATACAAGCTTGGATAGAAATGGAATAGAACTCTTTTCATACACATAAAAAGTAATAGCACAATGAAATCAAAGTTCCATTATAGTTTAAAAATGAAAACACTAGCACTTGCTACATTTGAAATTAATTCAGTCTGACATATTAACATATACAATTGTGTATTTTACTTACTCAGGTTTCTTAACCAGCAGAGTTTTGATGAAATCCACAGCAGACTCTGATACAAGGTCAAAGTCCTCTCCAGAGTAACTTATGTTCATTTGAGATATATTTAAGAATGTTTCTTGTTTATCATCCCCTAAGAAAGGCGATATCCCTGTTAGCATAACATATGCCAGTACTCCAATGCTCCTAAATTTAAAGTGAAAAAACAAAAAAGCATTTTGTTTTAGTTTGCCTTTTTTTCTTAAAAAACCCAAACAACCACCCTTTTCAGTAAAGTTATGATGACCATTAATTTGTTCAACTTACCACATGTCAGTTGCTGTACTGATTGGGTCATAACTCAGAATTTCAGGAGCTATTGAGGGGGGAAAAAAAGTGGGCTTTGTCATATGCAGACACTACATTATAGTTCTATAATGCAATAATAGGCATGTGGTAAAATTTAGGGTAAGCCATTTGAAGCATGACAGTCTTTTGAAACTAAGATATTTCTGTTCAAGTTAAGTGATTTCTATAATTCACTCTCATAAAGTATAAAAAAATGTTTTCCTTTTATTGCCATATTCAGAAGCCAGGCCCGTCTCCTTCCCAATTAAGAAATCTCTATACACATTTCCTAAAGAAAAAACAGAAATATCCAATATTCCATATTCCAGCACTGTAAACTAACCCGTAACCATGAAGATATACCACACCACTTAAAAGATATTTTCGAGTATACTTTCAAGCCTGGAATGGTTTGGGCTTTTTTTTTAAAAAATAAAATGGATACAAAGCTCCACAGGCTAAAATATCGAATTTAGAGACTGCATATGTGAATTTAAACTTTTAATCCAAGTAACACTTGTTATCATTGCTGGTAAGAATCATGTAAAGCATGTACTCATCTTCAACACAAGCACACAACCATTGTTGATTAGACGGGCAAGACTTGCCAGTTCTACCTTTTAGAGCAGTACCACGTCCAAGTGATAACTTGATCTTGCAACACTGTAACTACAAAGCCAGTCTGGCATTTTCAAATTGAGGTAGTTTCTGTTTTCACTCCCCAGAAGCCTCGACTATACATCGCTCCTACAGTAACAACTTACCCACGTATTCTGGAGTTCCCATAATTTCTCTTAGTTCCTCACTGCTCTTCATTATCCTGGAAAGGCCAAAATCTACTATCTTAATGTCTCCCAGAGGGGATTTACTGGTTAGCAGAATATTTTGGGGCTGAAAAACAAAAGAAGACTTTCAGGATCACTCAAATCTAATGCCTATGACATCATATTGCATTATTTTAGATCATGAGTAGCATAATGTCTTCCATAACAAGTATGATACCCAGGATCATTTATGTATTTCCCCCAAGGTGATCTTGAAGAGACAGGTAGGCTAAAAGGAGTGGCAGGATTTTCTGTTTAGAACTGAGGATCAAATCTTTATTAGCTTAGAACACATACAAAATACATGCCAATAGCTGTCTTTTAAGAGTAAGTACCACCACATTTGCACCTTTAGTCCTTCGTATCACCTTTTTAAGTACCCTTCCTTCCCTCCTCACTTTCTTCCAATAAATGGTGTAAAATACCTCTCATTGAAGGGTGTCCAAAAATACCCAATCATTTTAAAACCCTGAACATACAAAACTATTTTGATTGCACCTTTTTAAAGAAGGTCTGTTGCAACCAGCCTCAATCCTGTTCAAAGTACAAAACAACTGTATTACAGAACACTAACCGAAGAACAGTTTAAAAAAAATACAGCAGCCTGAAAAACAGGTTTTTAAGAGCATCACCTTTGGATAAACTTGTTTGTGCTGACGTCACTAGATCTTGGCTGTCTTCCTTCAAAGCACCTTTGTGGTCATTAAGAAGTTCTTTCCTATTTTAAATGCTAGCTCAATTAAAAAAAATACTCTGAAAACTAACTTTAGACAAGAGGTCTTAGATTTTTGCAACTGAAGCATATCCTTGCCAGAAAAAAACCTCATAAAAAACAACCGTGACCTTCCCTGCCCCCAGGCCAGTGATCATACTGGGTTTTATCATTAACTTCTCCAAATAGTAACACTGACAATTGACACTGCATTCATGCCTCTGGTGAGCACAAGTTCCATGAAAGCGAGGAAACCTTTATTGGGAACCTGGATTGTCTTGCATCAAGGTGGTTGAAAAGTAAGAACAGCAAAGCAACTACTGACCGATAATCCAACTGGAGTAACACCAACATTTGTATTTCTTCCCTAATCACAGAGCTGTTCTCTTGTCCATACCGCCAGTCATGAAGGTACATGAACAATCTTGCTTTTGAACACAGAAATAAACCTGCGCAAGAACATTTTAAAAAACTTGGGCCAGTTCTCCTCACTGCAAGACCTGAATAAAGCCAAGTTCTTTGATTCCTGCAAAGTTATACTGTGGTATTTCAAACTAACTCCATGATGTTGTCAATTTATTTTCTGTTCGTAAACTTACATATTAAGAACAGCTGTTTGTTTTTTCTTTACAAACTGGGATCTAGTGACCATACAAAGGCTTTTGGAGCTGCATATCACCATATACTTTATAGTTCACATTTGTTATTCTCTACTTGTATTAGAAAAGCAAACATCCAAAAAAGCTGACCATACCTCCCTCATTACCCTCTCAGATGTTCTTCCCACTGAGAAATTTAGTCATGTTCTGAAGAGGCAAATTAAAAGCATGAGAAAAGTATTTGTTCTCTATATTTAAATGAGGCAAAATTTTTAATGGAAAAGTTTTGCGAAACCCTTCAGCCTTGTATTTTAATATTTTAGTAGATAAAGTAGGTGCCAGAAGTAGTTTTTATTTTTTTTTAAATAAACTTATGTGAAACACACCTATGCAGGAAAAAACCCGTCTACAGTATGAATTGAGTCATAGCTCTAAATCAATTCATAATGAGATACCAGTCATTTTCTTATTTTAAGGAATCATTATGGGTTTCATGTGAAGGGACAGTCTAAATATCAGCATGAAACCTTAAAGAGGCTATAGATTTGAACTTACCATAGTTTTCAGCTGGACACCATTACTCTAAAACTTTCAGAAAAGGAAGATCATTTTCCCACATCTGTAATGCTTTTTTTCTCTTGTTTTCACTGCTATAATACATCTAGGTTTGCCTAATGCTGATCAGCCCTCAAAAGCAAGAGAGACGCAGGCTGGAGGCTCTCCTGGTGGACATTATAAAAAGGGCCTTTTGCTCTTACCCTCAAGCACTTAATGAACTAGCTGATGAAAACCATCCAATGTTAACACTGAAAAACCTCCCCATCTACTGCAGTAAGGCTTAAAGGCTCTAACTTAGGTCCTCTAATTTCTTGTACCTTTAGTGCATTTCAAGAAGATACATAAGGACTAAGGACACGTAATAAAGGTCAGGTTTTTAAACTAATCAATGCCTCACCCTACCTAACTTCAGTAATGTTGCAAGATATCTAATTTCATAATACTCTAAAAAATCACATCCCTATTAAAAAAAGACATGAATTATCCAAGAAAAAATGAGCAGAAAAAGGAAAACCAGACTGGCTAAGATACCCAACTTCACTGTGTCTAAAGACACTAAAAACTAGGCTGATCAGTCTGACCTAAAAAAATTTAAAGGATCCCCATATCTTTAAGCAATTGAAATGTAATAGCAGAGTTTGCTTGGGAGCTAGGTTTTTGGGGCTTTTTTGGTAAATGTGTACCAGTGGAAAAAATGCAAGTCACTAAAGGACAGGACATAGTAGGCTTGCATCACAGTTTCTTTCCCAAAATAAGCAATGCAAGTCTCATAAATGAAGAAATAATCAGAACAGTCTCTGTAGAACATGAATATTCTATACCTGCCTCTTAACAAACAGCTTCGCTCTAATTGCTGTAAAGGTATGAACTCCAAATTAAAGTGGGTTTTTTTGCTCTGAAAATTTACTATTTCTTAGTTTATTGGGTGTTCCTTTAGTCAAGGAATAACTACACATCTATTAATACTACACTTCTGTGTAATGAACATTTCACCTTAATCCACCTGGAAAACTCAGTTGAGAAAATTAGTCTGTGTTGTTATTCTAACAGGACACTTTTGTAATTGCATTAGTTTGCTTCCTTAATATTGGTGTAAAACGACGCCCAAAACAATCTGAAATAATGATTTTGCTAGTTGCCATCTCTGAACACAATAGAGAAGAAGGAAAGAGAAAAGTTGTCTGCTGGATAGCCAGAGTAATATCCAGTATAGGAGAATGCTGCTTGGAGCAGTCATTCTTCCACACACAGGGCTCTTAACCTGTCTCTGCTGCAGCAAGTCCTTCCTCAGCCCCCACGCCTTAAATTCTCTTCCATTCCCAACTCCTTTAAGCTTTTACCAAACACCAAGTCAAGATCAAGTCAAACAGCAAATGAGAACACAGAGAAAGGAGTCTTCCCTTACTCTGCAGCTTTTATGCTCCATTAAGAGGAGATGAAAGACTCCTGACTACAATCTATGCACACCCTGAAAATTAAATGGCATTAACACAATACTGTCAAGTGATACTTAATTTGCACTCAGTAGCATTATATTTGCTCTTTCTCCAAGTCAAAACTGGACTATATAATTGTATCTTGCTATTAAAAACAAGCCATATTTCAACCATCTTTCAGTAAAAACATGCTTTTGGAAAGAAATTATCAGGTGGCTACCTTGCTTAAGCTACATCAAAATACCCCATTTCTTTCTGCAGTATTCAGTCTCATAGGAAAAATTTTATATTTATAAAGAGGGCAAGCAGAAGATAAAGCAAGCCAGCTGTCAGTGTCATAGATGAGGTTCATGAGATTTATAGTATAAAATGACAACAGCAAGCCAGCAATTACATACTGACAACCATTTGGGTTTAAATTCTTTTGGGTGTAGAATTTGACTTTTTTGAAGGTGCTGCAATATATGGAAAATTCGATGTACCTTTCCAAAGGTATTTGTAAAGGACAAATGAAATGGAAATCTTTAAAGACACAAAGGTAAAACTAATAGTACAAGGAAAACATTTTAGCAAGAATTTGTGAACTTTGCTATTGGCAAACACCTTGCATAATAGCAGTACACGCACATGTCTTCTAAATGTCATCACAGAATTAGTATTTACACAAGATTTAGTATTTACTAAATTCCACGGTGCTTTAAGCCATGAGCTAAAGCAGCATGAGACATACTGTACAACGGGTGATGGTTTGAGGGCAGTGGGCTAACAAATATGCAGCCAAAACCAGCACCCAACTTAAATTGTCAAGTTCCTTTTAAAATGGGCCTTTTTTTAAAAGCCAGAAAGGCACGTGAATCAATCAACCTTTGCAAGTCATGGTTTTTAATCCTATAGTGTCCATCACCTTTATTTGCCAATACTCTGAAGAGTATTAGTATTCCCTAAACCTTATTTTGCAAAAGACTGATAGTTTTATTTATCATGAAAGTCATCACACTGCAATTAGGATTCCTATTAAGATCCACCTTTAAAAACACATTGCACACTGTAGTAATGTATAAACATGTTAACCTCAATCACTATACAATTTGCTCTGCTAATGAACTTTCTTAAGGCAGCAAAGCAATGCTGGATCTTTCAGTGAGAACTGCATACGGTCCATTTTATAACATCAGTTTTCTGATCAGTTGGACAGTTTTTAAGTAAGCATTTCCTGAACTTTGAAGAAGATACCTGTTCAAATGCTGCAATCAACATCCCAGTCTGCTTTTGCAAGTAAGTACTGTAGTCATTTAAAACACATTTCTGATTACAGATAACCAGCTGAGGGTGCTAAGGAACACCGCAGCTTTAACTACAAACATGTATGAATATATACTGTCCACAAAATATGTTTTAATTTTAAACACTTTGCTTCAAGAAAATTCAACTGGCCAACCATTGTAGAGACACCGAGTATCTTGCTTAAGCATACTAGAACTTTAGGGAAGTCTAACTGCTCATTTTTAGTCTTTCTGAACACTTACTCTCATATCACTTGCTAAGAATTTTCCATTAATTATTTTAGTACAGTTATTAATATTCTGCATGTATGACCCAAGTTTTAAAGGATTCCACATATAATTTGAATAAATGGTTGGAAAACCAGGCAGGTGACATACTTGTGTGCAAATATGACTCATCATCTGCTTTAGCTGATGAATGCTTGATGGCGTGCTAAGTTACATATTAAGTATGTACAGCTTGATACTGGAATCTACTGGTAGCTTTGTAATACTGCCAAAATAGAACAAAGTAAGGATCTCAGTAACAGAACAAACATGCAGCAGCCTACCACATACTTAGTAAACAAGACAATAGGACATGTAAAAAGAATTTAAAAAAAAAAAAAGCAAGTTGCTTTTTATACAGCCTTGCTAAGTAATAAACTAGTTGAACCTCATAATGAGATAGAGTTGCATCTTCCATATGAGTGTATGGATGGAAGCTAAAGAAAATTATCTGCAGCTTTAGACCAGTTGGAGAGGATAGTTTTCTGGATCCCTGTTACAACTCCTTTCTTGACTGTGAGTGATACTCTGGATTTTGTATGATGGCAATTGTACTCTTCTCTTGATTTGGGTCAAAACTATTTTTCAGTATGAAAACCTATTTACTCCAATAAATTATGATAATTTATATACCAATAGGGTGTTGACCAACTGTTTGGCAGCAAATGGCAAAAATTAAAATTATGTTTTACAGTTTTATCAGGAATGAAGAAGGAAGTGCTATAAATGTATTTAACATATATTTAACACATTAATTTACCAGTTCTATATGAACACTTCATTCTGAAACATTATACTTGATACTACCCATGTCTCTGCTACCCTTCTGTTTCATTAAAACTCAAGACAATACAAAAAACCAAACCTGTTTTTCAATGGCCATATAATACCCAGACATTTTTACTGCACTTTAAAAATGAGTCAGGTCTTACCCAAACTACTCATTTGCAATTAAGGGTGCAAGGCAAATCCACTTTTGAATTCACTGCACTTCACTTAATCAAATAAAGTTTCTATTTCACATAATCACAGAAACTCTCCAAAAGGCTTAAAAGGCCCAAGGTTAAATTTTATCATTCTATCCCAAAGACTGAATTTTATCATTCAAGGTATAATTAGATAAAAATTGTGTTAATTATATATTAGCATTATTTTGACATATGACCAGCACGAAAGTCAGCAGCTCAGAAACTGATGAGAAAAATACAGCAATAATCTTACCTTCAAGTCAAGATGAACAACATTGTTTCTGTGCAAGAATGAAACTCCTTCTAATATCTGCCTCATAAGTCGTTTAACATCTTTTTCTTTGAAGGCTTCCTCTCTTTCAGCCACACACTGGTCAAAGATTTCACCTCCAGCAGCACTATGGAACAATATGAATATTATTAGTTCAAAGACTAAGTTATAGCACTCATTTTGCTCTACTTGCACTATTTTATTTCATGCAAGCAAGAGCAGCAGGTAGTAGCATCCAATAGTGATATTTTCGGTTATTCGACATTTGACAAGCTTTTACAGCCTCAGAAAGATTCTCTGCAGTACAGCAGCTATAGAGGGAAGCAAAGATTGTAGTCATTTAAGTTAGAGAATATAAATACACCAGAAATTTTGGGGACTGCTTCAGAAACACTACGGATTATTCTTTCAAAATATATATGAATGCCACATTTGTTTAAGGACAGTTAACAAGTGTTTTGATAAAACATGTGCCTTTTGCCATTCCTATGAAACTACGTGGAAATTTGGCTAAGGTAAGCTTTTGTAAACATAAAGCAAAGCAGCCCCACCTCCTATCCTCCTCAAAACTCTTTGCATGTACATAAAAGACAAAATTTAAAGTCTGTAAATGAATTGTTTATGAAGTCTCTGGTATACAGGATTGGATTCAATCTCTAAACATCCTTCATCTAAAAATACTTCTGAAAATTTTAGCTTTCCGCTTGCTTCCTCTGTTGTTTATATATGTTTAAATAAATAACAAAAATATAAAAATAACCAGATATGAATGACTGTTTTTAAAGTAGTCAGAAGCCACGCACAGTGCCATCTCTGTATAGCAACGACTCAAGAGAACTGACAGCATTTTACAACACAACCCTGTAGCATCAAAAATAAAATAAACTGAGCAGAGGCTCCATCTTAAAACAAAATGGGCATAAGAACATCAGAATGGGGCCACTTTGCATGTGGATTGTTGAACTACTACTATGAAATCAACACATACACACTTCGTTCTGCATGAAATCCTATAATCATCCCTTAGTGAAAGATGGTGAACCCCCCGAGGACAACACCTTCTCCAGTTACACCAAACTGTGACATGCCAAACGTGACTTTGCACAAGCATTAATCTTTATCGACGCATCACCATCTACTCTGCCTTTGCTTGCTTTTGCCAACAAGTTGTATTACCCAGGCAATCCAGAAGACAGTGAGGCATATTCAACATGAATATAACAGCAAATGAGAGTTCTACAAAAATGGTGCATTTAGACTGCGCACCCCCAGAAAAAGAACGCAAATATACTCAAATTCTCATTTTGCCTATATTAACTTCAATGCTACAGTCCTAGAGCTCTGAAAAGCCTCATGGTTTTAAAAATGTTTTTTTGCTTTCCCAGATATTCTCACTACTGTTAAATTTTCCCTTGCAGATTGTCTCAAAAAAAAAAAAAAAAAAAGAATTGAAAAGAAAGTTAAATCGTAAACTTTTCTAAAGAGTTTTATACTTCTGTTCTACAGGCTAACTGGTACAGTAGTACAATTTGATTTATTAAACTAATATTTTCTTTCTAAAAAAGTCTATTAAATAATTATTTCCCTTCATTCTGTATCAGAGATGATTGAGCTCAAGAATAAAATTACTTTTTCAAAGGAATAGTAATACTTTAATTCCTTTTGAAAAATTGCATATGCCTAACACTATTTCATCTTTCTTCAGTCCATTTTTATCTAATTCATGAAAGTAAGTAATATGTCAGCTTTGAACAGGATTCAGATATTAATGACATTTTTAAAATGGACAAAGCATATTTACAGGTTAGTGTATTCTAATGTTCTAAACCAAACTCTTTGAAAAAGCAACATCAATTGGATCTTCTGGGTAGGGATAGAAAAACATCTACTGCAATCCATAAATTAAACTTTCTACTTTAAGAATGTCATAATATGTTACTTGAAAGAGTGATTTAATTCCTTTAGCAATTATCTATAAAGATACAGTGATAAGACCTATTACCAAAATTACTAACACAATGTGTTTTACAGCAACAACCTGGGATTTTGCTGGTATAGCTCTGCCACTTCAAGTAAGGAAAAAATACTTCTGTATTAATTTATATAATATTTAATTACGTCATATAGGATTTATACTCAAAACCTGTTGTTGTCAACCAGGGATCACACTTTACATTTAGTAGACCCAGCTGAAAAATCAGTGGGAGTTGAGGGCACGAGGGGCCTTATAAAGCCCTGTTTGCTTTATCTCTACTTGGTAGGCATCTGTTACCATTTGTTTATTAGTGTTACTTAATTAACACTGAAGCAGGCACCAAGCTACGATGTAAGCTACCTAGAATTTTAATACTACACTTAAAATAACTCTGAACTATAAGTGACAAAAGTCAAGGTAATAAAAATTGAAACAATGTTCTATCACTGAAATTCAGACACAGTGCTACCACGTGAGAGTAGAAAACCCTTGATCCAGAAAAACTTTTATTAAAAAAAGGTATTTAAGTAACTCCCAGTACTTCTGAAGATGCCTGGATTCATCAGCATTTTTAAGAGTGAGACATGCAAATACATCCCTTACACATGCACACCCACTTCATAATTTAAGAGACATTGCTGTTCCTATCTACCATAGACACTTGGCTTTACAAAATAGTTGAATGGTGACTTCACGTTCACTGAAACAGTGTAATGTTTCATTTTTTGATTTCAACTTTGCTATTCAGGATGCAGAGAGAACAACCTTTTCTGGACAATTCACTCTATCCAAAAATTACCACACTCTAACAAGTAACCAGCAACCCTTTACAAGAACACACGGAAATTTGATACTGCAAGACTGTTTTGTGTATTGTTTCTGTGGAGTGAGCTTAATTGATTTCCTTAAGCAAAACAGTCAGCTAGCTGTGAGCCAACCCAGCCACAAGTGGTTGGAAGTACAATGTCAAAGTGAACTCGAAAAAGACTGTCCGACACATCTACGTCAAGTTTTGCCAAGCTCCTTAACAATACTTTCAACTCAGTTGTTTTGCGTTCCCCAGCTAGATTTTGGAAAAAAAATAGCCTAACAACAAAAAGAAGAGATTAAAATACCTGCTAGGAAAGTATTATGGGCATGTCATTGCTATGATTTCTGTATGCAGACGTGCAGACCAGCAGTTCTCTGGTGTTAATAACATTTATGCATTTTTTCTCTAAGAATACATTGTCCATTAAACTGTAGTTTTTCTATTTGTCATTATAAAATAACTTTGCAAACAACTGGGCATCCCCACCCACCTAGACAGAAAATGTTGCTAGGGGATAAAAGCAAAGAATTACCCTTAGTACAGTGAACTTTTTAGGAAAACAAGCCATCTTAATCTGAAAATGGATAAGGAAATATTTAACAGCACAACATTTTGAAATCCAATGTTACTTAAAATGCATTATTTCTCTAGTACATGCTCCCCTAGCTAGGTGTATGGAAAAAAAACAGTGAGACTGAGAAGTCTTTCCAAACTTGAAAGGTATGCCAACCATAATTCTTTAGCTATTTTAAGTTATTTATGAAAGTACTGTTGTGCTATGAACTTCTCTAGTTTCAAGTGAAATCCAACTGCTCTTCATCAATGAAAAGCATGCTAACACTTTATTACTGCTTATCAGCATAAATGAGCTGAAAGTCATTTGGAAGTCTGGAGCACTAACCTTTGTTACAATTATGTTGATTTTAGATTAAATGGAGACTACTTATCTTCCTTGAAACGTATTTTAACAATGCAGTGTACGAAATTCAGCACCAAACTTCCTTCAAGTGCACTTATGATACACTTACACGGTCATTCAACGTATCATTAGAAAAATATTGAATAAATCTATTTTGGTGCATCTGAAAAAAAATTAAACATTCCCTCTGCTTTAATGGATCAGACATTAAGTCAGTGTTCTGAAGGACTCAGAAGTACAAATCATTGGAGTACAGATATGTAGACAAGTTCCTAGAATATACTTGATTTCAATGCTGAGTGAGATCACATACAGTCTGCAAGGGAAACAATGTACTTCCTGAATATTAAGCTCGGTAAAAAGTCTGTCTTGAAAGGGTTCTCTCTGCAAGATAATAGAAACTCATCTACTTTTTGTACATGGAGCTTATAATACAAGATCACACCAAAGTGGCTGTAACACTATGAGCAAAGGGCTCATGCTCACTGCTGCTGACAGCCATACCCCCTTCCCTTGGGTAGGTACACCATTAGATAGTAAATGCACTTACTGATAACTTTTACATTGTAAAGCTACCATAACATACGAATGTCCCCAAAGCCTGAGAAAAAAAGTAAATCCACATCTGATGAGAGGACATAAGTGAAGAGAAGTATCCAAATGCATTAAGTTGTAGATACTGTTCTTTTAAGTTCTTGGTTCCAAGGCAAATGCTTTTTTTTTTCCCCCCCCTAAACTTTCCAGTCAGGCAGTTTAAGAATTCAATGAAATGCAAACAAAAGGTTACTAACACCATTGGAGAAGTTTTCCCCTAAAACTTTCTGAAGAGCTCCAGTCTGGATTTGAGACTGCCATCTAGAACAACTTTGCTAGTTACTCTAACAGACAAGATACAAACATTGGAGCACCACATTTATTTCTGACTACAGTGTTTTTGCTTCAAGTTTAGCTGTTGAATCCCATGTTAAATGAATAGTGTCCTGCAGCCGACTCTTACTCTAATCAGTCACACCTTCAGTAAGTAGGACAATAAATAATGTCCAAGACAATACAAGCAGTAACATTACCCAGGTCCAAATAACTACAGGTGAAAAAGACACTTCATCCTGCATATCTGATAAACACTGACTGTGTCTTCAAGATGATAGAGACAACTTTTTCCTTTTTTTTAAAGCAAGCATAATCAAAGTCTACTATATTTACACAAGACCTTGGAAGATAACGGCTCAGTTCAGAAGCTCTTCACAACACAGTACTTAATAGATTATATTTTTGAAGTTGCACTTACAGGTTTCTGTAACATCTGACCCACTAATGACTCACTAATATCATCTATCTCTTCCACAGATGTGTAAAAACATGGGGAAGAAACACTTAAAAATAAACCTACCTGTTCTTAAGCATCAGACGCTCTATTGCTCTTTCTTTCAAAATAAATTGGAAAAAGCCAGGTAGGTTGTATACATGCATCAAGACTCCAGATTATCAAATTTGCTTTTTTTCCTTTTATATTCGATGTGTCAAGTTTCCCAGACTGTATCTCTAACTTTTCAGTAAAATTCCAGGGTTTTTTTATTCCTTCCATTTTCACTGAAACACGTCTGACCCACAGATTAATTCCAGGCTTTACCTGTTACCCCTTCAACTCCTACTTAAATACCCTGACTGAGGTCTTAGGAGAGAGACTGTTGTCAGGGTGGATGCAGACAGCCACCAATTTGCTATGCCACAGCTGAAGTCAACATTTGTAATGCCTCATTGCTTCCCATTGCTCAGCACTTAACATTTAACAGTTAGTGGCCAATTTTAAGTTCATTTTTTGTCAAAAATTGATACCACTTGAAAGACAACCCTCCATGTAACATTAATACTTCTCTTCCTGAAGGCAAACAAGGTGTTTCCCTCAGCCCTTATGGCAGATTCAACATCAAGACAAGAAACTTTAAAACCTTAGCAGATAAAGTTAGTGGTCAACAACTATTCGTTTTACTCCTTCACAAGATAAAGATCTGCCACACAGACCATCAAGCTTAACAGAAACTGAAATGCCCTAGAGAAGCTTGCAGTCTAGGTATGTTTTTTAATCCTCTACATAAAGGATGTCAGAAATTCACTAACATTCATACCTGCTTTGTTGCAACATGTCTCTGAAACATGTTGACATTAAAGAAGCATCCAGACATATTTGCTGAAGTCAGGGAAAGACTGTTTTTGTAATTTATAATTCTAACACACAGTTATTTATCTGAAACAAGGTATGACTGTTTGATGCATGTAACCCAAATAAGTTTGCTAATTACTGAACAACCTAGTTAATACTTTGGATTAAAACAGTTTTGCAACTGTAAGAGAATTGAGATCTAAAAGAAAACTAGCGATTTTGCACTGAAATTATCACAAAACTCATTGCTCATTTGGATTCTACTGCTCATACTAAATCGCTATGGGATCCAGAAATTTAAATTGTATTCTAGTTTAAATTTCTGCTAGTGTTCAAAGCAGGTATTTATGAGTCTCCAGTCACAGCAGTTAAAACTTCAGAAGCTCTGTCACAGCTTTGCATTATAACAGATACTTGAATATTTCATATATTGTGAATTCTATGGGGGCACAATGAAGTTTAAAAAATGTATTCTAGAAGGAATTTTGCCTAAGCAGACACCATCTCATTCTAAACAAGATATGAATGGGAGAAAAGATTTCTCACAATTTCTTTTTGATATCAAGTAAGAAAAGAGCTGTACGAACTAGATTTATCTTAGCAGATGGGTTAAATCACTTCTGAACTACTGAGACTCACTGTTCTAATTATTTGAAATCCATAGAGCTGGAACAGGAACTTAGCAACAAGCATTTGGCTGCATCTTGGAACTTAAATGTCAAGTATCTAAGCCACTCGCATATTAGATGAACAGTCACAACAGCTGCAGAAATACCCATCTGGACAAACTCAAGTGGAGAAAACCACACAGACATGTGCAGAGTCACAAGTTAAAGGTCCTTTGAAAGAAACTCAACCCTCCTCTTCTTTTTCCTTCCCCAAAAGATAATGTTTTAGAGAGCTTTTTGTTGTAAAGGTTTTTGATAGTTTCTTTTTAATAATAATGTTGCTTTCAATTTCTTTTCCATAACTTATCACAGATTCTCATCAAAGAATATCCTGAGTTGGAGGGGACCCACAAGGATCATCAAGTCAAACTCTTAAGTGAATGACCCATATGGGAATCAAACCTGCAATCTTGATGTTTTTAGCACTGTGCTCTAATCAACTCAGCTAATCTCACTGGAAAAAAAACCCACAGATTTTACCACATCTTTGTCACTGTCAATGAAATAAACTTCAGTTCATGAACACATCATCACTGCTTCTTCCTCTTTTTTACAAGTAGGGAATGTACACAGTTCATATTTCATGAAAGATTTTTTAAATGACATAGTTCAGCTTTGAAAGATACTACATAATTAGAGAAATTTATTGTAATCTGCAGTAATTATGAGACTGTACATAACTTCTTGTAATAGTGATTTTCTTAGCAATTCTTTTCAGAGTTAAGCAAGGGTAACAGGCAAGCAATAAAAACTTTCACATTATTCACATTGATACACGATATTTTCACACTGATAGTTTTAAGCATATACTGCAGAAGGTTATTCAGGACTTATTACTAATACTTACTATTCCAGGACTAAAATCATCTCTGTTGCAGTTTCATAAACTTCATGCAAGTTAATGACCCAAAGGTTGCACTGTGCCAGCTCAAGGACTGCAATTTCATGGATTATTTCCATCCGACAGTCTTGGCCCTTTCTTCTTTTTCTCATGAATTTTGCTGCAAACTCTTTTTCAGTGTCTTTCTGGATACACTTCTTCACCACTGCAAATTTTCCCCTGAAATTAAACAAGAATTATTTATAATTAGTGACAGCTTCAGTACTGCCCTTATAAATTAACATCTCAGGAAACTTGAGAACCAAATCCCTCTTAATGGGTACATTTAAAATTTATTCCAAATTTAGAGATGCCTTGCTGAGTGATGATCTCTGTGCTTAAAAGTTAGGAACACCACTGCCACAATGTAATATAACCTCCATGAAAAATAAGGAATTTAAAAAATCTATAAATTCAAAGAATCTGAATTTCAAAGATACAGAATAAAAAAGCTGTGTGAGTTCCCAAGATTAAGTTATCCCCAAAACGTTAATTAAAGAAGCTGGCAAAACCAAAATGTACAAATACAGGCAAATTGAAGGCAATTTATGCTTTCTCTGACTACCTCACAATAACCCAGTTATTGTTTTCTCAAGTATTCCACCACATTCAAGGGAAGAGCAACTAGCACTCTCACCGAACCCTGCTCTATTTGCCAAGCACTATCCAGACTCTACTCTGCATTTGCAAAGATGGCACTTTGTATTTTCAGCATGGTATGTCTCAAATGATAAGAGCCAGAGTTTTTTGACTGCTTAACAGTTCTCAAAATCCCTTAGTCTCACTGTGTAAGTAAGCAACATGGATGATTTAAATAAAATTAAGCAGCTCAAATAACATCAGGGTTTCTAATAGAATTTTTGTAGCAATGCTAAGGTGAACAGGAAGGCACACTGAGCAGAGCTGAGCACAAGTGCTCAGCCCACATTAATGAGCGTCATCTCCCACAGAACACACAACTGATGATACACCAAGCCAGCAGGGCAGCTAAAACCACACTGCAGCACTTACGTCAGGAGACTTCCCCCACAGCACTTTGGCTGAAGTGTCTGCTCTAAAGTTCCCTGCAATAATCCTGCACCACCTACTCCACTCAGTTCCATTCATACAGAGGTGATTTTTAGACTGAAAAGATTTTTTATTAATACCTGTCATATAATGAATGATGAATTCTCATACTTTGAAGTATAGTAATCTTACTTTAGTTCTTACCACACTGACATAATCTTCATCAAAACTATCTTCTTTTGTTTATATGTAAACGTTTTCTTATAAAGCTGCAGGAATAGCTTGGAGATCTTTATTTTGGCTTTTACTTAACTTATTGTAGGGTTGCTGAAACCAAAATAGTAGTCTTCATCTGTTTTGAAGTACAATTACAATGGGGTTTGCCTCTCCCACCTCCAAGCTGAAGTTCACAGAATTAACTAATTCAGCTCATGTCAAAGTTTTCGCTCTCACATCTCCTGACCTGCTGGCAGAAGACTGCTATCCATGAAATGTAACTGCTAAACCAAGTTGTGGTCAGTTTGCTGTTAATAGGCATTTGTTTCAAAATCACACAGTCTAAACAGATCAAGTAGAATAAACACCCACAAAGTGGGTATTTGCTGGGCAATCTCAATAAAATAATTGGACTAGTAACCACTGATACAGCCACAGTTATTCATCTAGGAATAATATTTTGCATAAGCACACATTATCTACAGCACAATGTCTATTAAGACTAGATCACAGCCCAGCCCACCAGATGTCTGGTGTAGGTAGACAAAGAGTAAAAATACGCTTTCAGTGTACGGAATAAAATTTTTTGGGAGAAAATTCTCAATTATTAATGTATACATAAAGACAATATTATAGAGCTTTGCAAATGCATGAAAATAATATTACAGGATTTTGTATCCTAAAATTCATGTATAATATAAGGCTATGCATTTATCAAAGGTGTTAAAAT
The DNA here is from genome assembly GCA_013396775.1 of Cephalopterus ornatus. Classification (NCBI taxonomy): domain Eukaryota; kingdom Metazoa; phylum Chordata; class Aves; order Passeriformes; family Cotingidae; genus Cephalopterus; species Cephalopterus ornatus. The sequence continues at coordinate 586,481 of VZRE01007688.1, read as the reverse complement.
ACTTGCTGAAGTTCTTAGCACGAAAAGCATCACAAGAAAAAAAATCATCTGGTGACTACACTGATAAGAAAAAACCCCAGCAGATAAAAATAAATTGAGAAACTAACAGATAAGCCCTTTAACACCAGGTTATTCTAATACCTGATAGATACTAAGCCTTTATTCCAAAATATCTAGACCCCTGCCTGGGTTCAACCTTTTCTGTGCCTTAGCACAGTCAGAAGTTTTTACTTCAAACACCAGGGTAGGACCTAGAGAAAGCCGCTTAGAAAAATTTGAAGTCTGTATAATACAGCTTTCAAGCACTGTGCTGCTCTGAATTTCATACAAAATCTATCTGGAAGCAAGTCAATTAGCCTAATGATTACTGATGTTGCCAATTCATCACGCATTAGTCAGTATGGAAGTAAAACAGTGTTCACGAAGCAGCAAGAGGCAGCAAGAGCCACCACCACGTGTCTGGCCACCCATGTCCTGTTTAGCTGAGCTGGCCAGAAGCCTGATAGGTGACGTAATTAAAAGGACAGGTTACACGGGAGTTCAGTTGGCTGACAAATAATAATAATTCTTAGTTGTTTGAGACCAAGAATCCTGCCCAGATTCTTTATGGTTATGCCTATAATTAGAGCTATTTAACTACTACCTGTTAGAACTCATCTTTTCTGAATACAATCCCCAAAAAGATCAAACTTGACAAACCTGATGTTTATAACTAACTAGTAGAACTATTTACTGTACAGCGATCTAGATTCGTGTCTGAGAAAATTTCAGAGCTAAGATCCAAAGATAGCATCCACTGTATAGTTAAGCCAAAGATAAATTTTAAAGAATTTCTTTTTGATTGAGAAAGAATAGTAGATAGACAGCTATAAACAAGCTTTCTTACAAAGTATACATTGCACACACTTCATCTTTGCTTTTCTTAAAATCCCGCTTTTCAGAACTCCTTATAAAAAATATATTGAACAGTGAAAAGAGTGTTAGATCCCATCACTGCTAGTTCATTGTATTGAGAAGAGCTAGCAGAGAGAACATTGCATGGAAGGAAAAACAATTTTGAGACGAAAAACTTAATGCACATTTCCCAAGTTGAAAACAGACTACCAGTCAGCCCAACACAAATAAAAACGCTTTGGAGGGAGACAAGAATAGGAAATTAAAAGTAGTTTTCAGTCCTCACAAGAGCCTCATTCAAGAGTTATGATTTAAGATAAATCACATCTGATTACAAAGAAGCTCAATGTCACCTTTTCAAGTTGCCAACAGAATTTGCTCTGTTTCATCAGGCACACAGTATAGCTTAAAGGAGAAGTGTCAAATCACAAATAAAACGTCAAATCAGATAAGCAGGAACGTTTATGTCACATCAATTAATTTTGGTTGTCCTAGGTTCAGAACAAGAAAGAACTAACCTTACATTAATCATTATTTTTGAAGTGACCTATAAAACACTGTCACCATAACAAATGCAGGAATAACAGCAATTCCTGTGAAGATATTACTTTTTATAAAGTTCAGAAAACTTTTCTGAGATCCACAATACTATATGCAATTTATTACATAACTCACATAAAATTTTTTTTCTGAAGTGTGGGCTTTTTCCTCTGACAATTTTGGATTTCCAAACAGCAAAGTGCAGGGATTCCATTTCTGATGTTCACAAACAGTTTACTCACATAAATTTATTCTCAAATGGTGAAACCAACTACTTTCAAGTCTTCATCTTCACCTCTTTTCCACTTTCACTTAGTTCCACAACTCTTTCACTGCAGCCGTGCCTCTGCAGAAAGCAGCTGAGGACAGAAGTGTTATAGCAGGTACATTCTCACTGATGCACAAAATTGTACAGATGTCTTGTCCTGCTAAGCTGCACATTACTGAAAGATACCTGAGAAATGCAAAAATTCATGCCAGAGTTGATTTTTTTTTGGGGGGTTAAAAAAAAGGATTTAAGACATGCGTTACCTGCAAATGAAACTACAGCCAGGTAACTTAGTCAGGAACAAAGAATATTTCAGTCTCCTCAGATGATTACAGTATTTCCTATTCTTAGGTTTGGGTGGAGAATGAGCTTGTCTGCTTAAACAAAAAACTGGGAATGAGGAGAACCAACTGAATTGCACTGGACTGATTTACATGCGTGCACTGCACATATTACTTCGTTAGAAGATCGTTTATTTTGGATCAGTCATTTAAGGTGACTGTTTTACCTTCCAAAAGACAGGAAGACCAGTTATTTATGCCTTCCTCCAAGACAGTTCTAGCATCAGGAGTATTATTTTCTGGACACAGAAAAGGATGACTTCCAATATGTGCATAGCTTGTTTCACATTAAAAAAAAAAAAGTGCAATACTCCATCAACAAGCTGAAGATTTAATAGTCTAGTAACATTTTGTGTGTAATTAGGAGTTTTTTGTTGAGGAAAATGAACAAAGCAACGAAATATAATTATACTAGACTCTTTAAGGAAGCTCTAGGTAGTAGAAAATGTATTGTTCCCCATTTTACAGTACAATTATGGCTTAAGCACAGATGGTAAGAGGAAGAGTTAAGCAATTGGTGTCTTGGCCTCTGCAAAGGTTACACTACTTCAAACTAACCTAACTCAAGCTAGCACTGTCCAAAAACATATAAGTCTCAGTGAGTTGATGAGAAGAGGCACCCTGAAAACATTCATCACAGGTAAGTTTGATTTTAAACCTCACGCAACTGAAGATTTGTGTGAGAACATTCCGATTTTGAGGACAGTAAAATTACTAAGGCTATGAAGACTGGACCAATATTTCATATATTAAATAATTTCATTAAAAAACTGCTATTTCCATGTCATCTCAAGCAACTTAAAATAATTTCCTTTCCAGAGTGGCCATTATAACCAAGTTTTTGATATTTTTCTCAAATTAACTTGGCTTTCCTAACAGCTGTATCTCAATAGACTTGCAAACACGTTCTCAGCTACTGAATAAGGCAGCAGCATTTTGAAGCACATTAGCTTTACATTCTCAAAGCAGTTTTTTCTCCCATGAGCAGAACTAATGAAGCCTGACTTCCTATGGGTTTGCACCCAAGTCCCTCTGGTGACATTGTGATCAGGTTCCTCCAGGCTCATGGACAACTTTCAGTAATGCTTCCCCCAGGACTTTTGCTTCTTAAGATGCCATCAGGGACCTAAGACTTGCTTGCATTGCTAGAACTACACCACCTTAATATTTTCCCATGTTCCCCCTTCTTCCCACCTCCTTCACACACAGGTGACAAGGGAGCAGAAAACAGAGGTTCCAAGTGCCATGGAAAGTTCAACATACATGTGTTGACAGACAGAATTGCAGGCCCAAGAGCACACAGACCTGCTGAGCTCACGCAACAGCCTTGATCTCAGCAAAGGTGATAAATCTACTTTGGTTTTTCTCCCCACTGTCAGTTTGATTCAAATTCATACGAATGCTGTAACTCCCAAACCAACCTAAGTCTAGCTTTTAAATTATTTCCCTAATTTTGGGAAATGGGATGAGTATAAAAATCTTTTTTGTTAGGAAATTCAGCTACCAAATTAGAATTATGATAGATTATGTTGTGTGCACAAGGACTGCTTTTCATCCGGGATGAAAACCTGTGATGCCTGGGTGCTAATTTGTCCAAGTCCTTTGTAAAGATAAACTTTACCCATAAGTAGAGAATTACACACTTTATGAACATATAAAAGTGAAACAATTTGTGCTAACACATTATCAATAAAATGATAGTTAAAAGTGGCAGAGAGACTTTCCATCTATGCTTTGTCACAGAATTGGCAAAAAATGGTCTTTAATGAGAGTACTTGAGCTGAAGTATCCACTTTTTAAAAATGAAAATGTGGTTAAAAAAAGCATTCAAAATTGTTGAATAAAAAAACCAAGCACATACATTCAAGTGTATAGATTTATATATTCTAAGAGACAAGATGGTGAAAACATTTGTGAAGTTGAGGAGAGAAAAAGATAGTCTGAACCAAAATATGTGCGACTGTCGCACAAAAAGACGACAAACACTTAGAACTGTCACTTAACTCATTTTAACGTAACTACAGGTGCAAAATCACAACCTTCATTCAAAGGTCATCTTTAAATATAGTTCTGAACAAAAAATACTCCTCACAAAAAAAGCCATGCTCAGATTTACTTGTTTAAACTGCAGACTGAGACTTGTTGCAGTACTTAATTCTTGTTCATAGTGTAAAAGCTAATAATCTCACTTGTACTTTTGTGTGCCAGAAGGAACCTTCATCTATTTCATGTTCTCATTAAGCCAATGACTATGACCCGGCTCTCAGAGAAACTCTAATTCCGTGGCAGAACTGCAAAATATTTTCTGAAAACTCATCTGAGCTTCAAATAAATTAAAAAAAAAAAAAAAAAAGCAGAAGTGATACCAGGACATCCTGTTCTATACTGCTCCTACGCCTTCTTGGCTGTTTCTTAGAATTTAGGCTGATTTGTAGCCTGTATTTAGTCAGCTTTAGTTTCCAGGCCTTGGACAACGTTGTCACAACATCCTAAAAAAAGCTTTCTCACTCTGTGGGAGGTTTCTCCCACCTGCTTCCCATGGGAATGCTTTAGTTCACTATGTTTAAACAGGTATTATCCTATTAATACATCAGAGTTACTAAGTGAGCATTAAGCTAACACTTAAGCAACCTAAAAAATTGTTAGAGATACTTACGGCAGCTACATTTGTTTTGAAACTCCTCTTTAGCTCCAAAGGGGTTGGTTTTGCTGCTGTATAAACTGAGTTACACAGCTTGAAAGAGAACATACATTTGAGGAGGGTATCTCGTCATACATATATCCTGTGGTATTCCATCTAATCTTTTTATCTGAATACTCTTGAGATGAAGCACATGCAATTCTAGGTGCAGTGTTACTCTTTTTGTAAGAAGTGACAAAATTTCAGACAAAAATAGTGGTTCAGTGGTGCTGAAACTCCATATATGTAGCTCACAAGATGCAAAAACTTTCCAATGAGAATTTTTGCCTCAAACCTTGCTTTCTATCAGAGAGATACTGAAACTATAAATGGATTAAACCTTGCATGTGGAATCACTTCCAAACCCAAGATTTTCACCAGCTTTTTAACTCTTTGAAAAGTTCCACCATGAGGTTATTCTCAAGCATTTGTTACCCCAAACTAGTCTGGAGTTGTTTTTCCGCATGTCACAGATTACAAAGCCGAAGGAGAAAAGGGAAAACAAAAAAAAGGGCAGGTTTCCCTCTCCAGTGGAAATCTACAGCATTACCCACTACTCCACACTGGCTTCCAGGGAACACCACACCACCTTCCCAGCTGGATTCGCAAGGCTGAAGAGCCGAGGGTGACTTTTCCAACAGAAGGAGGGACAGACAGAGGGGGCACTGCCGTCTCCCCGCACCCTTCCAGCCAAGGCAGTGCCATGGGCACGTCCATGGGCTGACCCACCGCAGGCACAGCCGCCGCTGGGTGCCCCTGGACGCGGCTCTGCCCGGTAGGGCAGGGACCCCGCAAGGGTGGGACCCCTCAGCCCCCCGGCCCTGCTCCTTCCTCTGCCACCGAGTTGGGCTCGGCCGGGGCGGCGGGGGAGGCACCGCGCTCACCTGCCAAGCTCCCGGCCGGGGCTGAGGCTGTACCGCTCCTGGAAGGGCTCCGTGCGGATGGGCGTGCGGATCT
>VZRE01007688.1:389559-580779 GCA_013396775.1 Cephalopterus ornatus | reverse complement strand
GACCCCGCCCCGCCGCCCGGATCGCCCGGCAGCGGGCTGGGGCGGCCAGTCACCGCGGGAGCGACCGGGTGGCGGCTTCTCGTCGGGGCTCATGGCGCGGGGCTTTTCCTTCGGCAGGGGGACTCCTTCTCCGCCTCCTCCTTCCCCTCCCGGTCTCTGTNACGGCCGGGCAGCGCCGCCTGGCGGCGGCCGCTATAGGCGGCGGCCTCGCGTCACCGCGTAATTTAATTTAAATTTATTTACTTTAAATAAAGCCCCGTGAAGCCGAGGTTGAGTGTCTGAGGGGACCTCTGCCTCTCTTCGTATCTGTGATGTCTTCGTGTCACAGCAGTTCGAGGGAGGGGATCGTCCCCCTCTACTCGGCCCCGCTGGGGTCGCATCTGGAGTGGTTGTGTCCGGTTCTGGGCTCCTCAGTACAAGAAAGACGAGGAGGTACTGGAGAGGGTCCAGCGGAGGGCCACAAAGATGAGCAACAGGAGCTTCTCTCTTACGAGGAAAGACTGTGGGAGCTGGGCCTGTTTAGTCTAGAGAAGAGAGGACTGAGAGGGGATCTCATTAATGCACATAACTCAAAGGTGGGTGCCAAGAGGATGGTGCCAGACTCTTTCCAGTGGTGCCCAGCGACAGGACAAGAACCAATGGCCGTAAATTAAAACACAAGAAGTTTCACCTCAACATGAGGAAGAACTTTCCGTTGAGGGTGGCAGAGCACTTGAACAGGCTGCTCAGGGAGGTTGTGGAGTCTCCCTGTCTGAAGACATTCAAAACCCACATGGAAGAGTTCCTGTGTCACAAGCTCCAGGTTACCCTGCCTTGGCAGGGGAGCTGGACTGGCTGATCTCCAGAAGCCACTTCCAACCCTAACAGTTCTGTGATTCTGTGATCTGCCTGGCCCAGGGCCTCACTCTGTGGGCACTCAGGTGTGCCTCGAGGGAGTGGCAAGGCAGAAGTGTGAAGCCTGAGGGGAAACTGCAGGAGCCAGAGGTAAAGGGCATGGCCATGTGGGGAATCTGGGCTCGGATCTTGCACTGGGGAGTGAGGGTGATGGAAGGCAAGGAGACAAGTGGCAGCAGCAGCTCCGCAGGGGCCAAATCCACCCAAGCTCACCCGATGAAGCTTTGGCCCCTATGGTGTTCTGAGGCACAACCCTCAATTAAGCCTTTCCCACAGCTGGGGTGTGCTGAGCACCTCTTCTCCATGCATGCCTGAGATCCAGGTGACCCTGTGAGGTGTGCAGGAATTGCCTCCCAGTCATCCGTTTGTGCAGGCTGGTGGGAATTGCCTCATGGATTTGGCATGAGCCTAACTAGAAAAGGCTTGAGAAAAGGGTGTGCTCTGCTCATTTCTCAAGTCCTTCACCATCCAGCTCACTTCATGTACGTGGTTCAAGGGACCTGTTCTGCGTGACCGTCATTTATCGAGGCAGTGCTGTGGCATTTGTCTCCGTTAAGGGCACAGAATCTCCTGCCAACATACAGAGCACCAAAGAGAAAAGACTAATGAGGAAGCAGGCTAACATACAGCCAAAGATTCAGTCCGAACCTGGGTCATTGATCAGGGATAGAAGTAAAATCGCTGACAAGGCATTTTGCTGGAATTCCCTCATTCCTTTACTGCCAAATCTGATTTGCAGAAAAAAGTAGAATCATAGTATCATAGAATGGTTTGGGATGGAAGGGACCTTAAAAATCATCTAGTTCCAACCACCCTGCCATGGGCAGGGACACCTTTCACCAGCCCAGGCTGCTCAGAGCTTCATCCAGCGCTGCCTCGAACAATTCCAGGGATGGGGTACCTGTAACTTCTCTGGACAACCTGTTCCAGTGCCTCAGCACCCTCAATGTAAAGAATTTCTCCCTAATATCTGATGTAAACCTACTCTCAGTCTGAAGCCATTCCCCCTTTTCCCGTCATTACCTCCTCTTGTAAAAAGTCTCTCTCTAGCTTTCTTGTAGGCTCTCAAAGCCTTCTGTTTTCCAGGCTGAACAATCCTAATTCTCTTAGCCTTTCATTGTAGGAGAGGTGCTCCATCCTTCTAATCATCTACACTTTAGGAATAAATTCCAGAACCAGTATATAGAGTAATGGACAGTTCCAGACTTACGGTATCAATGTGCTTTCCATTCAGAAAGTTGCTAAAGTTGTAGCAGAGCCAGGCTGTTACTACTGAACAATAAAATCTGGATTAAACAGAGGTTATGAAATTGTTACATCTGAAAATACATATCAGTGGCATTTACTATGGAGGTTGTTGCCTGACAAATACATTAGATCTTAAAACTATGTTAATCCTAAATGAAGGTTTCAGATACTTAATTCTTGTGATATTTTCTACTTCTTTACTTACTTTCACAGTCACATTTTTCTGGGGGGGACCCTGCAAAAAATTGAGGAAAATGAGTGTAATTACTGACTCTGAAATATGAACAGACCTTCCTCAAAATACTCTGAGATATTGAGGTTTCCATGGCTGTATTTTAAAATGAATTCTAAGTTTTAGATTATTAAATGCCCTTAAAAATCTAGCAATTTGTATTGTTGGGTTTAGGAAGAATTATCCACAGAATACAAACAGTCCAACACCCCCTGCAAAAGGCAAGGACATCTTCAACTAGATCAGGTAGCTCAGAACCCCATTCAATCTGACCTTGAATCTTTCCAGGGATGGGATATCTACCACCTCTCTACGCAACACGTGTTTTACCATCCTTATTGTAAAAACCATCTTCCTGATCTTTATTCTAAATTGACACTCCTTCAGTTTAAAACCAATACCCATCATCCTACCGCAATACGCCCTGCTAAATTGTTTGTCCCCATCTTTCCTGTAGGTCCCCTTCAAGTATTGAAAGGTTGCAATAATGGCTCCTTGGTACCTTCTCTTCTCCAGGCTGAACAGCCCCAACTCTACCAGCCTTACTTCATAGGAGAGGTGCTCCAGCACACTGAACATCTTTGTGGCCTCCTCTGGACTTGCTGCAACAGGTTCATGTTGGGGTCCCCGGGGCTGGATGCAGAACTCCAGTGAGGTCTCATGAGGGCATAGCAGAGGAGCAGAATTCCCTCCCTCGACCTGCTGGGCACAGTGCTTTTGATGCAGCCCAGGATGTGTTTGGCTTTCTGACCTGCAAGTGCATGTTGTTGGCTCATGTCCAGCCCCTCATCCACCAGCACCCCCAAGTCCTTCTCAGCAGGGCTGCTCTCAATCCCCTCATCCCCCAGCCTGTATTGATACTGGGAGTTGCCCTGACCCAGGTTCAGGACTTTGCACTTAGCCTTGTTAAACCTCATGAGATTCCCAAGGGCCCAGTTCTAAAGCTTGCTCAGGTCCCTCTGGATGGCATCCCATCCTTCAGGTGTGGCAACCTCTCCCCTCAGCTTGGTGTCATCTGCAAATTTGCTGAGGGTGCACTTGAGCCCTTTGTCTGTGTCATTAATAAAGATATTAAATAACACTGGTACAGACCCCTGAGGGACATCACTTGTCACTGATGTCCACTATGACTCTGAGCTATTCACCACTACCCTCTGGATGCGACCATCCAACCAATTTCTTATCCACCTAACAGTCCACCTATTGAATCCATCTCTCTCCAATCTAAAGAGTGGGATGCTGTGAGGCACCTTTACAGAAGTCCAGATAAATGACATCTGTAGCCCTTCCCTTGTCCACTGATGTAGTCACCCCACCATAGATGGCCATTGGTTGGGTCAGGAAGGACTTGCCCTTGGCAAAGCTGTGTTGGCTGTCTCAAATCTTCTCCCACTTTACTATGCACCATAGAACAGACTATGTTTTGCCTAGTTGTACCAGAATATTGTGGAGCTGATATATCCTGTATTAATTTAAATTTTCCCTGTAGAAAGAATAAACATAAGCTTTATAACTCACTGCAGTTTCACCTGTGCATTAAAACAGCACTGATCTTAGACTTAAATACTGCAGCATAAGCTTATATGTGCTATTTACACAGGGAGAAATATGTGTGGATATGAACAATGCTTGATTTACTTAGAGATAAGCTAACAGACATATCTAGGCTGGTTACTGTCATATGTTACCTGCTAGTAAAATGTTTCTTCTCTTTCTCTGTTATTTGGATATTTGGATTCTATCACTGAAATATTATTAGCCTGCAGTATGCTCAATTGCACTCAGATGGCATAGCAAACAATGATTCGTGCTGGCACAGGTAATATTAACTGGTTTACACTTCCATATTTTTTTTTTTCTTTTCTGGCAGTAGCATTCAAGGAATTCATTCTCCTGAGCTGTGTTTGGCCTGCAAGCTGAGAAGCAGGAGGTGAGGTGGAAGACACCACCACAGTATTCTGTTTAAAACAATGTCCTTTTCAATTTATATCTGCATGCTCTGGAGTCAAAGAGTGGTTTCTATACTGCCCTGAAGAGGTGGATCAAAAGTGTTGCATAGGGACATAAGGTCTGTTCAGTTTTATCAGTCTGACTCCGGCTTGATCATCACAAGACATTTCTCTTCTCAATATGTATGTATTCAGGCAGCTTGTACATGATGAGGAAGTTGCCCAAAGTAATCATCATCATCATGGTCCATTTATGACAGAAATATGAAATCTTACCGTCCGTAGCTGAGCACACATAAGATTGTTTTTCAGGTGCTAAATTCATCCTTTCAGCTTCCATAATGGTAGATCTTCTGTGGCTGGAATTTCTGCAGCCTGCTGAAGTCCCATTATGAAGTTAGTTATTTTGCACTGAACCTACTTATTTCTTGATGTGGTGGTTTTACCTATGAGGTAACAGGAAGAGTACACATTCCTCACTTGAGGTGTTTTGCTCCTATATTCTTTAAATGCCTCCTGTCATCATGTAAAAGCACTTACACAAGAACTCTGAGTACCCAGCACCACTGAAAAACAGTACTGCCACACTTTTGTACAAATGGAGGTTTCTTACCCTCTGCAACAAAAAAAGTGTTACTAATCTACTCTTTTCTAATTTAAGGAAGGAAAGCACAGCTCCACTAAGTGGCAGCAGTAGGCATCATTACTGCCAGCTTCACTGAATTATTTTTATGTTTGTGAGAGATTTAATATAAACTGGTATTCATGTCACAATAATATTTATTCCTCTTTTTTACTCACAGGGTTGGATTTCTTGATTTCCAAGGCAGATGAATAAACTTGTGCTTAGGGACTCTAAGAGTAATCTTTCCAAATACTCTCACGAGTTCATATTTTGCAGAAATTCTCATTTGAATATGAATTTTTCATATAATAAAATAATATTAATTTACTAGTTGGAAAACACATCATAGGGGTCCCCAGGCTTTATGTTGGTCAGTTTCAGCTCCTCAGGTCAGCTTCAGCTTCTCTGTAGTGCCCAGGCAGCCCCAAACACTGATTCACCTTTCACAAATTAGGTAGACTATATTTTACAAAATCCAAGAAGCATCACTACTTATTTTATGGCTTTGTCCAGAGCACAAAGCTAAACTGTTTCAGTTTGTACATTAGGAGGACTAAAATATGTAGCTGAAGCACAATGATGATGTTCAAAAGTCATGTTGTGGGCTTTACATACCATAGAAGCAGGGGCTAAACTCTAAGGTCCCAGTTCTGTTAATCAATGCATGGATAACTAGAGCTGTTAACTTACGTGTTTAAAGCAGGCAAGTTTATATTCAATTGCCAAAGATGCCAAAGCTGTCAGTAAACATATCCTCACACACTGTAAGTATAATCTTTTACAGTAATCTCTGTTACTGATTTCAATCGTTCTTAAAAAGCCACTGATCGGATTTAATACTAAGACATACCTAAGAGGTGCTGAAGTCAAATCACAGCTTGTAACAAAGTTCCTAAGGAGATTCCAGCGCTGCCCCAGCTGCATTCCTGAAAAGCTGTTACCTAAACAAGATGACTCCACGTGGCATGCTGGTTAGGAAGCTATACTGCTTTGTCTACAGAGAGAACCATATTAAGTGCTGAAAACAGAAAAATAGGAGCATATGTAATTTGTTTTTTATGCTGTTTTGATTTTGAAAAACCAGCATTAGGAAATCACACCCAACAACAATTTTTCAGTTGCTCTCTGTGGTCAATTTCAAAACTGACTGAACAGATTTTCAGTGTCACACCAGGGTATTTATAGCATTTTTTTTTCCTCACAACTGATTTATTCTGTAAGTGGGAAAAAAAGGATAATCCAAACCAGTACTCTATTTTCATACTGAAAAATTTAAAAAGGGTCCCTAAAGTGTCCTCTTCATAGAAGGAAAGGCAGGTGACCTCAGTGTTAACTATTGCTTATCATTGACACAGAAAACTCCCCCATGCAGTTCCACTATCTTCTTGTACCATAGGGGTTAATTATATGAAATCCTACATGCCAGCAATTCAGGACAGAAACGTCATTAGTTGCACTCTTTGTGCTTTCCAGTGACTTCTGTTCTATTCAGCCTCAAGAAACTGTAACGGCACTGTGGGGATGAGCTTCATTTACACTAGAGTTAAAACAGTATAAACCTGCTTTACATCAAAGCCTAATATAATAAGAACCAGGACTTGTATTTCAGGCAGAATGATGTATTGGGTTTTTTTCTTCAAAATTTAGTTCCAAGAGGGTAGGAACTAAACAAACAAAGCCACACACTCTTCATCTTGATAAATCCATGAAAGGTATTTTCAGTCAAAATTGATTTTCAACTTTACCAGAATTAAATTAAAAAATAATAAAAGAAAGTGGCTTTGCAGCTCAAGGAGGATTTATGAATAGAGGAGACTCAACAGATCCTTTGTGGCTTTGTTCTCCAGATGTGACAACTATTGTCCCATCTGGCCTCTTGAACAAGAATGAACATCAGGCTGCGAGAGGATTTATTGTCCATTGCAGGTAAAAACTATGACACTGCTACCACAGGGCGGGAAGGGATTATTAGTGCTTTGTAATATTCTATGGGATTATGGAGTTTTGTTATCATGTCAAGAGAGATATCTGATGTACACATGGAGAATTCAGGTGGGCTGCTGCTCTTTTTTAAAAGAAATTCAGTAATTATAATAGAATGGGTTCTGGTAAAAGGCGTAATTCCAGCCACATACATGGATCACTGCTGCACAAACTGACACCTCTGATGCACCCTAATGATCAGCAACTTCTCTCACTGCTTTTTAGTAAATATTGATTTTCCCTTCCTTTATATGTGAACAATTCAGAGAAATCTAGCTTAGTGTGACAAATAGCCTCTCCCTCACCCCGTCCTCACACACATGCATAACCACACAAACAAATTTTGAACAAAGGCTGCGCCGAGATCTGGATTTTTTGTGCATGTGCATGGGCAGGGGCAGCTCTTGCCACCACCACCACCCCTGCCACAGGAGAGCCAGCAATGGCCTGAAGCTTGTGGACCTGTGCTCCTCCACACAGGATGAAAAGCAGTGCCAACTGCAGAGGGTCTCTTACGAGTTCGCACAGTCACATAGTTTCACATTTGCTACTTATTTGTCCTGTGCAAGATATGCTTACCATTTCTGTTGGAGCATCTTCCATGGATTTATATTTTCCCTCATAAAAACTGTGCCTCATGTTTAAGCTTTCCCATCCTTCACATTGTACCATAATCCCTCATGGGGTGCCATTTGTGTAAGAAAACAGGTATGGTCAGCAAGGTGTCTGCTGACGGTGTATCTGAGGCGTGTTAATCTATCCTGGAATGTGTTAATGAAACATGCCTGAGATATTACAGTGACGAGCAGGAGAGAAATGGGTGTGACACACTGAGGTGCCAGAGCATCTTGCTATGTATTTGCTGTCAACACTTATGCAGACCCAGCATATGCTATTAAGAAATCGTCTTTGCACTTGCATTTCATACCTATAATGCAGTAATTATATCTAGAAGCAAGGTATGTGTAAGCAGCATATTCATTTCCTTTGTCCCTCTGTTTGACCAGCCATTTTCCACAGTGAGGAATAAGCTCACATGCTTTCAAAGCAGGGTTGGCCTTAGGGTAGTCTAGGAGAGTAGGGGGGCAGTGGTTATGCGCACTTATGTGGAGAACTTCAAGTTTTAGACATGTACCCTGAGAAACCGAATAAAAACAGTGGAAGGGCCTGAATGCAACGGTCAGAAAGGATATGATCATGGAACTGCGGTTCCTGAAACGAGTGGACTTTGACCAATGGCAGTCTCCACTCACTCTAACATACATCCTCTACAAAATAATTTATTTGTAATAGACAGTCCACACAGTGCCATAACAAAGTGATTTTATTGACATTCCTCTATAGTGATATGGTTGAATAGAAAGCACAGCCTGAGTATCATGTGACATTTTTCTGTCAATATAAGCAAAATCAGTCCAATAATGAGGACCTTTCCTGCCATTGACTTTATGTAGTCTTTAACAAAACCATAACAGACATTTCTGTTAGATAAATTGGAAGCTGCAGGGAATTTGGCTAATGGTACAATATTTACTATACCTAGTAACTACTATCTACAGGCATCTGTTTTTCTACTAGAACAAAGGACCTACATGACTCACAAGAGAGAAAGTAACAATCCAATCTTTTGGACCTTGTGATAACTGGAAAACCTTTCCCAGATTTAGTATATTGCAGTAATTTTATCTTTTAATAATGAACACTGAGGTACAGCAAGAATAATAAAAAAGCACCGCATTTGTTGTAGAAAGATCTGTTGGTCTGCATTTGACTGAAAGTGTTTAATCTTGACTGGGAAGCCCTATTAATATTACTATGGAGACAGGGCAAATATTATTTCAACAGAAATTAAACAAATCTCCAGTCAAATTTGTCCTTCTGAAATTCCATAGACTGTCACAGGATTAATAGTGAAGGACGGGTTTAACTTGTCCCCTGTGCGTTTATATTTTAGCTTATTTCAGATTTGATTTTCGTGTTCAAATTTAGTATCCTAATGTTTCCAACTAGAGGTATGTCAACTATTTGTTACAGTGAAACCAGAACAACAAAACACAAACCCAACAAACACCCCCCTCCCCACAGGCCGTCTCTCAGACTAGACTATGAATTTAAACCTCAGCTACAGTCCATTGAAAAGTTCACGGGCACTTGAGCAAACTGGGTGAAAAAAGTCCCCTGTCAGACCTGTACAAAACTCATGATTTCTCCATTAGATGTTAGATGTAGTTTGGACCACTCACTTCTTTCCTTGTGATAGCCATGGGTCTCCCTGGTACATAAAAGTCAAGTTTTGAATATGCACAGCCACATGACTGAAGCTGAAAGCTCATGTAATGCACTGCAGACTGAAGTGACAGCATTTGGTAATGCTGTTAACAGTAAGGTACAGTTGTTTGTACTGGATCAAATCCTGCATAGCTTATGTGGTTGAACAGTCAGTGAGACTACCTCAAGGTGGAAGACCTACTGGTGATTTAAAATACCTGTTTTCATTCTCTTTTCTTCAGATCAATGCTAGTAGGGCAACAGGATTTCATAAAAACAAATATCCCCTTCCCTCCCTCTACCATTAAAACTATCATGACAACCACTTTGAGAAACTTACAGACCCTCTGAAAACATACAAGTTGTCAATATTCATTGCTCTGATCAAAAACTAGAATTCACAAAAGCTGTCAGATTGCCTCTTTCATTTTTCATTTGCATTTTAAAAATCTATTGATGTTGATGTCATACCTTAATCTAGCCAGCACCATATCTAGTCACCACCATGTTTAAAGGGAACCGAGGTTTAAAGAGTTGAAAAGATTATTTCACTGTAAATCTGCCCTATGGAATATCTTCTAGTCTTTCCTGTGGGGAAACAATGAAACCAGAAGTTCTGTCATCAACGGTCAGTGTTTGACAAATGAAAATGCAGACTTGGGGAGTGAGTAACAGCATTTGAATAAAAAAATGAACAAGGAAGGGTATACGTCTTGCATATGCATAACAACAACAAAGTCAATTAATTGCTTAATGAACAGGTTAAATAACAGGCCAAAGGAGGTAGGTTCCACCCTCTCTCCTGTTAGCACCATTCACTGCCTCACTCCAGCATCCTGATGCCATTTAGATGCACGGCTTCCCCTTACTCCAGGCTAGGACTGGATTCTGCCCATGGTATGATGCAATGAAAGGAGAAGCATCGATCTGGATATCCTAGAGTTTGAAAACCTATTGGTGTAGGGCATTTGGGAAGAGAGGGGGCTAGGACTGGAATGGCAGAATACCAGAACAGCCCAATAGGGCATTTTCTTTCTCTTTGTTTTATGAAAACAGACAATTGTCTCTATTCCTGGCTTTAGATCCAAAAAACTTGCAAGGAAGTCTGCATGACCTTGTCAGCTTAGAAAGCAACCTTTTAAAAATATTAGGCTGTGTGCTTGAAAGACAGCTTGGATCAAGGATTTTGATGGGAAGTAGCTGGCTGTGCTGTATATTTCCCAGAGCAGGAATACACAAAGTGCTCGAGATGGCATCTGCCAAACATTATCTTACATAATCTAGCAAGTGTCAGAACATGTCGTGAAGAAGAATTTTAGGAGAAAGCTTTCCATATTTCAATCAACAGGGTTTGATGCTGTCTCTGAAATACAAATGTCTTTTATTATGCTACAAAAAATAGTTTCACTTTTTCTTAATAAAATATAGTTTTAAAATACTTAAAAAAATTCAACTATACAGCATTTTAAAGACTGGATTTTTTTTTTCCTTTTATATTATGTTAATGAGACAGCTCTTGATTTTCTCTGGCCAAACATGGACCAACCAGCTGGATGCTTCTCTTTCTTTTCTTCTAATGTTGGAAGACATCCATCATTTGACATAGTACAGGTAACTATAACACATCACCAGGAGTAAATTAAGAACCATACAGGAATCACTGGATTTTGGGGCCCAGAGGTGAAGAGGCAGAAATTGGAAGATTTCACTTTCAATCTTTCCTGGTGTCACTTGTTCTGATGGAATTTATGTGCACATGACAGACGCTCTCAGAAAAACGCTGTTTTCCATCTCTCCTGAGCAGTGGGGCTGGTCATGTGGAATAGATGCCTAAGAGTTAATTTATGGAACTACTAAGCATCATTTTTGGTGTGTGGTACAATGAAGCTGGCCTGTAGCTGCAGCCTCCCTCTGCAACTGTAAAATGATGACTCGATAAGAATAATAACAACGTACTATAAAATAGATTCTCGGTAAAAGCCATACATTAAATTAGTATAAAAGTGGCTGAAATGTCACAGAAGCTGAATGAAGGGGGCAATTTAAATATTCCAATTTTTTAATGTTTCATTAACAAAAGCTACTATTTCTGCTTAGAAACATGTTTTTGGGTCCACCACCTTTCAAATACCTATTGTTCTAAGAATAAAAGCAAAAGAATGATCTAAACTCTCAGAATGTAGTTTTTCAAGTGAGATGAGATTCTGTACAGCCACCATAAAACTATGTGAGAAGGCAGCGTCCAAATTTTTTCTCTGGAGGGAAAACTTAGATGTGTTAGACCTTACACTAATCTCCTGATTTTACAATCTTCTGAAGCATAGTTAACACAAAACTACCAGTAACAAGCCCCCAAGGGGGTGTGGTATTTCATATGAGCTGCTAGACACTATGATGTTACCTTCTCACTTACCTTCACAAGGCTCTCTGTTCGTATTTCATGCATCCTTTAACATATTTAGTGTCAGAAGATACTCGGATTTCCTTTTCCCAGTCAAGACAAACACTTTCAATCTGAGATTAGTCTTGGAAAACAAGGGCAGCAAAGATTAATAAATAGAACATAATCGGAGCAGTGAGGTTGACTGTAAGAACCTCAGCAGAATTCATCCAAAGACAATCTTACTGCTGTTTTGCTTTTGTTGCCTGGATTCAGAGTTGGAATGCAAAATACACCAAACTGAAGAGGGTTATGTCTGTAGCAACAAGAGCTAGATCTTTAGTTTAGTGGTATCTAGCATGACTGGAGGGCCTTTGGGCTTCCTCCAAGAGGAAGTGCAACAAAGTCTTAACCCACAGAGAGTTACAGTCCTCTTCATCCCTGACAAACACGCTCAATCAATGCAGCTTCTCATCTGACAGACTCTAGATGAAAACATTTTGTCTACAACCAACCACTCTTGAGGATATGGAGAATTCCACTGAACAAGAAAAGAAAAAGGACAGAACCGAAAACCACCCCCACCAACCATAGATTAGCCCAGGCTGACAGAAAATAAATGGCTTCTGACACAGGGGATGGGATTGTCTAGACTTCTCATTTGGAAAGGAGCATTTTCAACATCAGAAAACAACGATCTGGTAATCAGAACCCAAGAGTATTCATAAGAGTAGAACATTCTTCTTACTTCCCCTTTTCCTTGTCATATACAATACTAAGGTAAGGGAGCCTTGTCCTTTATGCTACATAATAAAACATCCTTCTTGAGTGTGCACAACCTTGTGCTTCTTGTGTGGTAAACATTACAATGGAGATGCCCCTCCCAATATATCTGAAGTGCAAGTTCTCTCCAGTACTGACAAGCAACAATCATAACAATCGCTGTTATGGTTTGCATTGCATTACAGGTTGGGTTTTTTTAATTTTTGAAGGTCATATCTGCACTGATCTGTGCCAGTTCCAGCTGATGCAACTGATCATGAGTTCGTATATAAAAATTTCAGTTTTGCTCATAGATGTCTCTCAGATGGACAATACACACAGGGAAAATAAGGATAGATGAAGATATATTTGACCATCTCCTAGTACTGGATTCAACAGTTAAGAAGATGGGCTGTGAACTGATTTTAGAAGATGTGTGTATATAAAAGCTTGGAATGCTTGATGAGGGTTTTTTTTATTTTTTAATCAACGCAGGTGGAAGTAAACATTTATTAACATTTGGTCAAGTGTACTGTAACTTGCATTTGTATTTTCATTGTTATTAATGGAGGTATGTAGAGATATACAGAAACCTTGAGACAGTTGTTTTTCTATTGCATACAGACTAGCAGTCCATTGGAAACAGAGGATGAAAGCATGAAGGTTAGATCGTAGAGGGTGGCAGTTCTTCATGCACAGCTTTTGTTAATCTTGATTTTTTTGTTTGTTTGTTTTTTTGTTTTGTTTTCAAAAATAAAAACATGGGAAACCAAGATCAAATGATGGTGGACAGGAAAGGTGACATCATCAGCCATAAAAACACCAGAAGTGCCTGAACCCCCTCATTCAAGTCCAAAGGTGCTAGTTTCTTCAACAGCTGTCAGCAGCTTTTCATACAGCATAGAATATGAGGGGTAAGGTGGAAGATCCAAACGGTTGAAACATGTGTGTGCCCTGCAAAAGGAAAATATGCTACGTTAAGTTTAATCTAAAAAACTTGAGGAAATAAGAACTGAGAAAACTCGATCCTACTGAGACTCAAGACATTCAAGTTCACTTCAGAGAGAGAAAAATAAATTCCGAGTATTAAAGGAAAACCCTTGAATTGCACCAAAGTATGAGGTGCTGAAATGTATGTTCACATACACATGAATATTTCATAAAAAAGACACAAGCTAAGTATCAGTGTAACATCATTCTCCGATATCCCTGCTTTAGACATGTCAGGGATCTTGTAGGGATCTTGATGGAGAAGAATGCTGGAGGACACTGAGGAGCTGGGGTCTAGGCCCTGATAGAGGGAAAACTTCACTACTGTAATTTTGGTTGCTTTGAGATTTTTTTACGAAAAATGAAACTCAGCTGTACACCCAACAGGAGCAGCCAGTGAGTTTTGCACCAGTGAACAAGGATAATGTGATGGACTATACTGACAGAATGGGCTCAGCATGTGTTCGCAGTGAGGCAGGGCTGACTGGTAAAAGACCGTTCAGGGATCTGCTAACTGAAGAAGGAAGGCTGCTGAAAGCGTTCCTGCAAGTCAGCTGTTGGCCATCTGCTGCAAGTCTGGCCTTTCAACGTTATTTATTTGCAGTAGCCAAGACAAAAGAAAAACACTTTGTGTAGAGCAAGCTGCAAACTTGATGACCATCTCTTCCCCTGGTTTTACCATTATATTTACCCTCCATTATATTTACATTGGCAGCACCTTCAAAAGAAGCTGTGGAATGGGTTCCATGAAAGCCTTCACCTTGTTGCAGCTTTTCTGGCAGCAGCAATTAGACCCAGAGGCAGATTACACTTCACTGTGTGAGGTGCTACACAAATGTGGAGTAAAGAAACAGTCTCTGCTCCAGCAGTTCAGCCATTTCAAGTGACTGAAAAAGTGTAGAGCTTGCTCAACAAATGGGGATGAAGAGGCACCTTTTCATTAAAATAGTTCAAATTTTTTCAGGCAGCTTAGAATTTTACATGATGCTAGCAATATTTCTGTTTCCTCTTGCACGCTCAATAAATGTGAGTTGACAAAACTGCGCAGAAGGAAATGTAGCCTCAATGACTAATGATGTCTGAGCTTATGGCCCTGAGTATTTTTAGAAGCCATGAAGTTGTTTTACTTCTATCTTTCTTATCTCACACTTTAATTCAATGCTATTTTTTCAAAACTGATGCAGCAGATCTTGGAGAAAACTACATGAAACTGTGCTAGTCATCTCTTAGGCCACCCACAAAGTGGGAAAAAAACAATACAAGAAGATAGGCTGGCCTGAGACTTGTAGATTCAAAAGGAGAGTTTTATCAAGCACCAGTGGTGAATCATTAAAAACAATCAGGCAACTGAAATAGCCAGAGGCACATAATCTTCACTGCATCACAGAACTTCAATTAGGAGAGCTTTTACCATTCTTTTTTCCCTTCTGAATGAAGATTTGTTAGCTGGTCACTTTCAGAGAGAGTACAATAAACACAAAATTTGTGGCAACAAGCTGGGAACACTTGAGTTAGTGAAAAAGGAACATTAATAAAACCATTATTTAATTAATCTCTTGAAATTAAACATGGCAGCTCATGTGAATTATCCATGAGTAGCACTGCACTATTTATCGGTTATCTCAGCAATCTTACGGCAGCATAAGTTGTTTCTACAATCCATTGCCAATACATATCAACCACTGGGAGTTAATTAACTGAAGGATTCTTGTAGTCCACTCAGAACATGTCTATCACAGGCAAGACAGCACCATGCAAAGACAGCCAGGCTTGAGGGGCTCAGCTGCCTGGTTCCAGAATTGGAAGCAGTATAGCCACGGTGGCTCAGGTGTGGATTTTGCTAATGCAACTTTGCAGAACCTGAAGTAAGATCTCTGTATGGTACTTAATCATGGCACATTTAATTGTTTGAGACAACAGCATCTCAGACATTGCTGTTGTGCGTCCTATTGTGGGGTGTAGATGTATCCACAGCCACTGACTCTGATGATTACTGTCTTGCAGACATTTGTCTTGACTGATCATCCATTTCATTCCATGCTGATTATGAAACAACCTTGCAATACTGTTGACTTTTAGTTATCCTTGACCTAGGCAAACTCAGAAAAAAGATAATTCTTTTTCCTTAATATGAGGTTTGCAGAAGTGGGCTCTTCTGTAGAAGGTCTCAAGCAATTTACTGAGGGGAGAAACTATTACAAAGAAAGGGATAAAAGTTAATGTGTCTAGAAACACTGAAGCATTTTGCCAAGCAACACTCTCATGCTCACCACTTAAACAACTTTACAGAAATAAACCCCTTTCATTCCAAAAAATATCATCAAATTAATTAATGAGAAATGATTTTCAGGAGTATGATTCAGGTTAGGTTTACACTTCTACCTCCTTATGGTGCAAACCACAATATATTGCTAAAGGCAAAGACTGAGTTCAAATTCTGGTTTGTGAAGCTAATACGGATCTACTGCAGCTCCAGTGATGCCTGTGAAGCCCACCCAATCTTACAAAAAGATAATTATGTGCAAAACTGTCTATTTTACATTCAGCAATGGGCCTAATTGCTTCTTTGCTGCAAAAGTCATATCTACTTGTGTAACTGCACAATATACTCTGCTTCACCTGAAATAAGAAAGAACGTTGACTGGGACTCCTCATTTGGCTTTCCCTCTCTCCTCAGTATTGCTGTGCATACTGCCATTGCCTCTTGCAACTGAAAGCTGAAACCTTTATTTTCCAAACTGGACTAAAGCTGAATTGCTCATTCTCTAGTATGTTATATCATATGCTGTGTGATAAGGCAGTACACAGGGCAGTGAGAGTGTCTACAGTAAACATAATCCAGGGGACACTTGCTGCACATATTGGGGTGAAAACATTACATCAGGAGTGCAAGAAACAGTCATAGCAATTAGAAAATATTTCTTCCCTTGATTAAGCCTCCTACCACATGAGTCTGGTGACATTTGAGAGGGTGTTCAGGGAGTGAGAGGTCTGGAATAAGAATTGGATTGGTAAGAGGTTTTATGGGAAGGATTTTGGCTTCTCTAGAAGAAAATGCAAGATAAAGTCACGTAAACCAACTCTGACCCTCACATGCCCTCATCCTCCAGTAAGTAAAGCAGTAAATGGACCACTTAAAATTTCATTCCTCCTGGCAGACTGTGTTTATTGCTTAAAGTAGTTATGGTGGGTTTGAACCTTTAATCTTGCTCACTGTTCACAGTACTGTGCTATTTCTTTTCTTCTAAGAATTCTCTCTAAGAATTATAAGCTTTTAAGACTTTTGCATTCTTCTTTTCTCTGTCACTCCCTTCATTCCCCATAAAGATGAGAATCGAAAGGCAGTAAAAGTGGGCACAGAACCCCTTAATTATAGCTTGAACCCATCAACTAAAGTAAGACTTTCATTCTAACATAAACATGCCTGTCAGGTACAAACTGGGCAGCTCTCCTTTTCACCTTGCTTTCTTAAGATGAACCCACAAACCCCTCTTTGATCAACCTCAGGACCCACAGGTAACAACTTTTGTTCCTTTTGACTTATATACTGTCTGGGAACCAGTGCTTAATAGATGAATGTAGATTTGTAGATAATATTCCTGTTTTATGTGAGAAAAGAGGACAGAGAAGAAGGATGAAAGATAAGGAAAGAAAAGACAGCAAAGCCCACGCACCCAGTCCACTGGGGAAGAAGGAAATTTTGGGAATAAAGTTCTTTATAGTCACACACAATCTTTCTTAGTTGCTATATGGGATTCTGTGGTGATTAAACACTTGATCATCTAACAGAGAGGGAAACAGAATTCTCTCACAAAAGTTCAGATATTTACTAGCATTGGTAATCTGTGTCATACATAACATGCCGAATGAATATCTCTTCTGATGAAAGGGTAGTTGCAGCTCAGCACTGTTGGGAAAAGTGACCTCATTGCGTCAAATGTGATTATTTGAATCACTGGGATACATTCTGAGTTCCTTACCTAATTGATACTCAAACAGACATAACCTTGGAGCTGACAGGAGTTTTTGCCAGGTGAGGAGCACAACCAGAAGACGGGGCAGCGGCGTTTGTAGGCATTGAACACTGTTGACTGAGAATTTTAAAAGAGGGAGCTGTTGCCTCCTATAGCTATAGTAGAAAGCATTGCCAGTTCTTTGTACAGCTTTGTTTTGGGCCAGGAGTTCCAATCCCGTATCAGATGAAGCTATGCTATCCCAGCTAGAAAACCAGTGGCTGTTCATTAATGTTTGGTGGGGAACAAATAGTCAGTTCTTACAGAACTACTGCTAAAACTACTGGTTCAGTCTAAAATACTGCATGACCCAGGAAAGGTGAAGAGAGACTTCCTGCTTCAGAAGAGTCTACAGCTGGAATAATTCTCCAACCATCTCTACTTGGGCAAATAGTTACAAGAAGTAAAACATGTAACTCCTTTATTTTGGGGTAAAACTCGGCACATTAGATAGGGAGAGTAAAAATCAACCACAATGAATACATGATTGATCCTGTTATTTAATATGACAAGCTGCACCAGTTTGGAAGCAACCCTGCTGAAGATTTACACTGACAGATCTGCAGACTGACTGCTGGCAGTCTCTTTGGGACCTGCTTCAGGGTCACTGTCTGGAGGTTTGGGATTAAAACAGCATCTCTGAGCTGTATGGTGCCTCAACTTTCTAACATGTGTGGTCTCAAAAGTAAATATAGATAGGAATAATGTGTCTGGCACACATGTACATTCCAGAAATAAGATACAAGTGTTATCTTACTCTTAGATGAACACATTAAACCACAATTACCCTGTTCAGAGCAGGGAAACCAGTACTGATAAACAAACCTACCAATTTAGAATGAAGTTACTGGATTCTCAGCCTTTCTGAAAAAGTCCTTCTTTACCCTCAGTGCTTTCAAGAAGCACTCTAAGTGTCATGTATTAGTGGCTATTCTTTGAAAAGTGTTGCATTTTAGAAACTTACACCTCTTCTGGGAGTGCCATGTTGTTGCTGCAAGTGCAAAAGCATAGGTGGTTTAGGTATTACATTAGGTATCACATTTTTGCTCACTATAAGCAAATGGCAGTTGCATGTTCCATTGCCAAAGTGTAAGGACAGGATGCAAGGCAGATTCACCTAACTACTTCAGCCATCTGGAGCAGAAGCAAGGGAATACAGAAGAGGGTGCTGGACTCTCCTCGTAGAGCTAAAAGTTCTCCACGCTTTGTAAAGCAATTGAAAACTGAAAGGCCAGACTAACCCCAGTGACTCACCATCTACCTGGATGTCAAGAAAGCCAAATACATCAGCTTCCATAATATCTTTCAACATATTACATTTATTTGGTCACAGACTAAGAACTAAGGCCACTAGGACCACTATGCATAAGCACATAAGCAACTAAAATTGATGAATTCTAAGACATGAGAAAGCTGGTGGTTTCTTTCCTAGGACTTTGAAAACATGGAGCAACTCTCACTGTGAAATTGTAGGAATTGTTGGAGTGAGAAGGGAATTTGTTGTGGTTTATTGTAAACAGCTAAAGTTAGTTACACTCACATCACAGGGGCCAAAAGGCCTACAGGATATGACATATGACTGTTTTTTAGGCTCTAAGTCTAAGTAAGTACATAAATCTAAATAAGCGTGAGCAAACCATAAACAGGCATTTAAAAAAAGTTTTAAGTAATACTCATTTAGTTGCTTAACTAGGGATTTAGGGAACCTCCAGGCTTAGCCTGTGTGTTTTATGTTATTTCTTAACACCATGTATACTTGGCAGCAGCCCATAATTTTATAAAAATGCAGGCAATAATTCATGGTGATCAAGCTGTGTTTATTCCCCAGGAGCAAGTGTTGTTTCTTTTTCCTCTGGCTGAAATGAATGCAGAGCTCTAAGACTTCTAAAAGCTGCTACCAACTTTCACCTGGAAAAGAGGCCTCTTTCAGGGAGAGCAACAAGTGTGGTGATCAGCAGACAAACATAAAATCATTAATGTGAATATCTCAGGGCTAACTGAATCTAGGTCATAAGTACTGCCTAGGATCACAAAGAAAGTTAAGCAGAGCAGAAAGAGGCCAATTACCTTTTTAGAACTTGATGGGTCAGACCAGGGCATTTTCTGTGCACGCGCCAAGGTCCACCCTCCTCTCTCGCCCCTTTCTACCCCAAAAGGAGCGCAAAGAGAGCTCTGCAGAAATGCTGCACAAATCTGTGACTGCTAGTTGCTGACTGTTTACAGGCAGGAATGCCCCCAGTAAGCTCTGAAACCCTTACATAGAACCAGATTATATATATTCTGAAATGAAAATCCAGACTATGCATAGCAAACTTGCTCTCACGCTTTCTTTCCACGTTGCTGGCTGAAGCTCAGAGTCAGTCATCTGACGGACCTTAAGTGTTTTCATCTGTTTTTAAATCTAGCTTTCATGTAGGCTCTAGTTCTCCATATTGTCTCTGTAGAGTCTTTATGGTAGATGGACATAAATCAGAATATACCAGGTGCGACTCAGCTTAACAATTTAAAAAATCTGTGTTCGGGTGGGATGCGCTGTTCCTTAAAAACACTTCCCTTTTCTTGACTTTAGAGGGAGTCCACATAAGATGTCAGCTCCAAATGCCTGCTGATATAGTGCCCTGGTCCAGCTCCTGCATCTCCCCACTGAATAAATGTGTGCTAGATCATGGACTAAGAGGGTGATCAGATTTGGAATTTGCCTCTCTGAAGGACTCTGGAGGTTTGCTCAAGTGCATGTCTTAGAGTATGTTTCTGGGTAAACAACATGGACAGCAAGTAACAAGAAAACTGGACCAGACCCTTTGTTAATTGATAGACTGAATATATTTCCAAGGTCCGGCAAAGAGATTTTTGCTCTGTGCCACGAAAGTGACCTCCTTTGGACTGCAGCTGAAAGCAAATGATAGGAACAGGGAGACAGCATCCTTTGGAGGGCAAACATGATGTAAAAGGGCCACGTTGCAAAAGTGTCTCAGAGGTGCTGAAATGCTGTGTAATGTCAATAGGGCAGAGCCTTAGGCAACTGTAAGGACGTTCAAGAAAAGGTGACTCACTTCAGTGAGAAAGGATGAGTGCTGGTCACCCATGAAGTGGTGAAGCAGAACTCAGAGCTGAATGACTGTGCCAGGGCCCTCTTGGGTGGCCTTAGGCAAGTCAAACCACCCCTCTGTGCCCCTGTCTCTTTGTTCTGAAAAGGAAGATGACCCCTCCTTTGGGAAGCACTGCCAAGTCCATTGATTCTCTATGATATTATAACTCATTTGCTCCTAGTTGGCTGACTGAACTAGATGTAACAAACTGGATATTATCACCACATGGTCTGACATCCCATCACTACGATTCTTCATTATGAAAAAGTGGAACCATAAGAGCAAATGAAGGGATTATGCTCAGGTCTCTAGCCAAAACTCAGAGATAGATTTTGGCTTTCATGTCTCTGTAAATTCACAGGGATTATTACTAGTACTCTGGAAGTAAAAGGAACAGAATCAGTTGACAGGCTCCTGCTGGTCTGGATCTGTTCTAGAACCAAAATAAGAGAACTAGGTTTGAATCTATGGAAATCTTTATCTTAACCATTTCCAAGGATTCCAGCTAGTTTAAATTGAGCCTGCAAATCAAAAAGGTAGCAAAATAAAACACTTTTCTCTGAATATAATTATAGAACAAACTGATAATTGTTTTTTTGTTGTTTTTTTTTTTTTTTTTTCAGGTGTCCTTACTACATTTATTATCTTTCACTGGTAGAGAGGTGCAACAAAGTACCAGGCCTACCTTTCTCACAGCAATTCTGGTACAAATTTCCAGTTGGGACATACCTTGGGAGGGAGGTTATTTTCCCCCATTTCTCTATACAGAAGCGCCGTAGCCCGTTGCTTCCTCGGAGAGCAGCAAAGCCCTCGTATGGCACACTGGATGTTCCTGTGACGAACTGTAACAGCCGGAGTCTCTGCTCATTGTTAAACCTCTCCACTGCTGCCCAGAACCACCGTATTACTATGTGTCCATCGTGGTAACCTAAACCAAGAACCAAGAGGAATTCAAATCCAGCCCTCCTAAGCGGGAAGTGCAACACTGAAATATGTTCCTACTGGCATGGGTCAGAAGATTTACTTAAAAGATCATGACTGAACAATACATCTTGTTCTTCTTGAGCAGTAAGTCCCAGGTTCCATTTTGTCCTGGCTGTGGATATTATAATATTACTAATTAATTTCAAACCCTGAAACTCAAATATATATTTGAGGTACACTGGCCTTTCACAAATCCCTTGGCAAGAACTGGTGTTACATGCATGAGATATTAAAGACCAGTCGCAATATGCCACACAGTGTGAGTCTTAACAACGTAACAATTTCTCGTTCCCAAATAAATTCTCTTTTGGATCGCAGTGGTGTTTGACATATGGAGAGGAGTTTGCTGCCGCAAGCCCTTCCCTGGCAAACTTCCCACCTGAGGGACTCTGTGCCTTGGTTTGTGCTAGTGAAAGCCAGCATAAACCCAGGCTGAATCTGTTTCAATAGCTAAACAGAAAGAAAGTAGGAAAATAACTTTGGGGACCAGCTGTGCTTGTGGTAAGCTGCGTATTTCAAGGTAACACAAAGGCTGGGCAATGAGCAGCAAAGACTGAAACTTTGTATTTTAGGGAAGGATATGTGAACCTCAGGGACTTTCCATTTGTGGTGCAGAACTGGTGGATTTCACATTTATCCATCATCCAAGACAGGCTGGATAAATCATACTCAATGTTTAAAGCAAAACCAGGCCAAGCAGTAGAGAAGTGACATAGTTTGCACTAAGGGGGGACATTTAAGCAAGATCTGCATGTTGTTGAAGTGTAATTGGGAACTATGAAATCCAGCTCTTGATTTCAGCTCCCTGCTGAAGCCAAGAGGACTTGTGAAACTACTTTCAGTGAAGCCAGGAGTTCATTCACAGTCATCTAAGTAACTTTTAGATTTAATACTGCAAATCCCTTTCAGGCCTTAATAGTCAAAACTCCTGCTAAGTCTGTAGGGATTGAATGGATAAAATCTGGATAGAAGTAGCAGAAGCAACTTCAGTACTGTTACACCTGTTGATCCAAATCTGAGATCTTACTTATTTTATTTCATGAATTATTCGTCACAATAACTCTCTGAACAAAATAGGGGCATTTCCCTTAGGAATGACAAAGGAAAAGATGGACCAAGTCTTGCATGGTTTAGACTGAAACAGTCAAGATATTAGTAAACATGAGCAGGCAGTTTACCTCCACGATATTCTGTGTTGTTCCGCCAGTCATTGAGATCTATTTCTGCAGTGCCAGCTATAACCAGCTCCAATTCTCTGGCATCAAAAACAGAGACGAGCCTGGAGTCTACAACCTAGAACAAAAACCACTTGTAAGCACAGTTTCAGATGGGAAATAAAGCAGATGCAAAGCCTCATAAACCTATAGCTCTGATGACCAGCTGTTTATTCTGACAAAGTCTGTAAGCTGACAGCTAACTTCCACTCCTCTGCTGATAAATCTGTCGTCTTCTTCAGGGAGTCTACTGATGAAGGGAGTTTGCTTGATGAGCTGCAAACAAGCACCACACATGAGATTTGGACAGAATGAAACAATAAAAGTGACAGGACATAATCTGTGTAGAAATTCTTCATTGTTATATTCATTCTGACAAGTGATTTTGATAAAGCCTGGATTTGTAACATGGACAATTTATTTTGTATTTGTTTCACACTGGAATTTGATTACTATCGTGTGGGAGTGCCCTCGGGTCCTCATCCACTGAAGATGCAGCTAAGGTTCACTTCCTTCACTTTGTGAAACCAAAAGCTTTAATGGCCTGCAATATTCACAGGGAGAAAAAGGTGGCCAACTATACACACATGTGATAAACTCCATGGAATCACTCAGCCAACCCCTTTCCACAGAAAAGGGCTGACCAAGTCTATGCAGCCACAAAGTCATCCTCACTGACTTCCAGCCCCAGTAAATTTGTCAGTGCATGACTGCTTAGACCCATTGTAATAGTATTATTTTATGTGTCCATTATGTGCTGTTTCATATTCCAGGGCATTCTTCCAGTTTGTTTCCCTCTTTGAGATAGATCTCAGCTTCTACTCATATTGTATAGCTGCCCAGGCCAGGGCAAGATACATGTTGGCATATGATTAATGAGGGGCAAGAATAGGTGACTGCATGGGCTGGTCAGCAAAGTCATAGGTTTTCACCCAGTACTTGTAGCAGTTCTGCCAGAAGGATGTTCTCAAATCCAGGTCTTCAGCAAAGGTAAATTAGGAAAATCCAGGAACAGCAAAGGAGCAGCATCCATGAATACCAGATAGATAGCAGCTTGGACTGCACTCAAGCACCAATTTTATTGGAATGAATCCCTAAAGATACAGTGTGTTCCACCATCTCATCAAAGTGTACAGTTTTCACAATCTTCCTTTGTAACACAACAGGGTAGAACAACATTTGCAAATGACTACTTCTCTTACTATGTGAATGGAAAGCAATGTCCTTCTTAACTCTTGATCATAATGCTTTACTATATTCAGGGTACACATTTCTTTATTTTCTTCCTTAATGCTAAACAAGCCATATATATCCAAGGTCCCCGTCTCTACAGATTCAGGAATCCTTGCTGTTGTGTCTGTTCAGCTCTTTCCTAGGGTCCCGATGAAGCAGTTTAACCATGGGGGTAATCTCATTCAGATGAGGAATGGAAGACTGTGGGAGCATCGTTTTGTTACTTACTTCGTAGAAGCCACGGACCAGAGCCTCTGTTTGCTGAACCACTCCTCGTTCCACCCGCCACTTAACCATTCTCTCAATGTACTCTTTTTTGTTCTTTTCTGTCACTGCTGTATTTGCCCCTCCAGATTTCAACTCTCTCTCTGTCACCTACAGAACAAAGATAAACAGTGGCGTAGCAATGTATGGATCACACTGTGTTTTAAGCTCAAGACTATCCAAGCAATGGTACAGGAAACAACAGGCAAGGATGGAGAGGCAACCACAGTCTTGGAATAGGCAGACTGCTCCACCAACTGGAAGAGATATCTACTTGTGTCTTAGGCAACAAGCATTACCCTTCCCCAAGTGCTAGTAAAAGTGTTTACTCAGAAATGCCAATAGCCAAAGAAAT
Source organism: Cephalopterus ornatus (assembly GCA_013396775.1). Lineage (NCBI taxonomy): Eukaryota > Metazoa > Chordata > Aves > Passeriformes > Cotingidae > Cephalopterus > Cephalopterus ornatus. Next base: position 556,296 of record VZRE01007688.1, on the reverse strand, counting down.
GATCATAAAATGAATACTCCCAGTACATTACCTAAAACAAGACCTGTACAGCAGCCTTGCACAGAAAACAAACAGCCCCTGTGGGATTCAGATTTTTGTATCAGCCATCCAAACCTGAGAAGTATTTGTACTGTAAATAATTTTTTTAAAAATCAAGAGCTAAAGCATTCCATCTCATTTTAATGGTTAATTTAATTGGCTTGAGTTATTAAGACTTGAGATTGAGAAGCGATTTAAGAAATTAATCTGGATTCTACCCGGCAAGTACATACTCCTTCTCCCATGTGACAGAAAATAATATTTATCTTGCAATTATTTTCACATTCAATTCAATGGGTTTAAAAGGAAGAATGTTTTGCTCTCCTCTTCAGTTTTCTGCACTATAGCAATGATGTCTAGCGCAGATGTCTAGCACAAATGGAGCTGCAGAAATACATATTCATTATTAGTATTATTTATGTTATTATCTATTTATTAGCCCAACAGACAGCACAGACAGTATTTAGGTCACTTTACTTGAGGGACCTGTTGTAATATTATGAATTAAGGAAACATTGAATGAGTCATCTAACCTGCAGCTTTGCTGAGAAACAGCAAGAACAAGTAAGGTTGGATAGAATGAGTTAGGAATTCTTAGCTGGTTCAGGTTAAATTCCCAAACGTAAATCACTGCATCACCATTATACAAGCAATGCTGCATTATCCAGAGGATAAGACTCTGGCCCAGCTGCCATGTTGTATCCTTCAAGGCTGTGTGGCGATAATATACATCTGGAAAACCAAAGACTAAACGTTGTCCAGCTTTAAGCACAGCTGTAAGTCCAGATGTTCTAAGTCTGCTGCAAGATTTCCCACAAACATCAAGACAAGTTGGTGATTTCTTCAACTTCTCATTATCCATATCATTATTATTTCTTCAACTTCTCAATTATCCAATTATGAATTCAAATACAAGTTCTCTAGAATTGGAGGCCTGCAATTAGTGTGTCCCTATTTTTCCTTTATTGTTCATAGAAGTATTGACCACAGCTGTTAACTAGAATTCAGAATCAGGTTTCAGAGTAGCAAGGAGACATTTCAAACAACCTAGCTCATCCCTTTTACCTGACTGGAGCAATAGCCAGGGCTCAGAGTCAGGCTGTATCCACATATACAGCTCAGAGACAGGCCTAAAAGAACACTTTCTACTAGGTAAAAGCATGAGAAACTACTACTAACACCTCTCTCTGTCTTCTAAGTGAAATTCTCAAATTAGCATTCAGTCCCCACCAGGAAAAATGAGCAATGCTCGATTTGACATTGTATCTTTGCTATTACAGGAGTGCTCTGGGTTCTAGTATGCAAGAAGGCTGTAATTCATTCTAATTAAGAAAGTCCAAGAAAAAGGATTTGGCCTGGAAGGCTTAAAAGCTGAATACACATCAGAGATGAGACAAGAAAGAAAAAGTGGCAGAAGCAGTGGTGACTGGTCCACAGTAAAGTCATTGTGGAAGCAGACAAAAGGCTTGTGACTGATCTACCATGCAGCTTCTCAAAAAGTCAGTATTTCTTGTTTCCCTTATCCAGCCTTGAAATCTAGCTTCCCAAATATCAGCAGAGCTCCCACTGTGATGTACACTTGCACGTGTATCCAGCAAAGCTCAGATGGCATTTAAGTGCTCAGATACTCTTGGCATGCAAGAATTTCCAACTGGGATCCATCTGCGAGCATAAAATTTGACTGAGATTTCTTTGTTATTTTGCTGTCAGCACTCAGCAAACTTTAGAAGGGGGAAATTCTCACTTTCACTTTGGACTCTTGGATTCTGACAGTTGTAACTCACAGTGAGAACCATTTTTTAACCCATCATTAGTTCTAGCAGGGTTAGTGTCTAGTACATACGAAATGAAGTACCAGAAAACATGTAAACTAGAATCAAAATCTGGCTTTTAGCATTCTTTTGCTTTCATACCACAGCATCTACAACAGATTATGATTTTTTTCTATTCTCTTCGGAGTGCCATCTTCCACAACAGACTCCCATCTAATTGTCTAGCTCTTTCCTTCGGGGAAAGTATAACAAGTAATTAGTGTGCCAAATGTTACCTTCAGATGCATCAGGGCAACTGAGGTTGAGATTTTTATTCAACTTTGTAGTCTTCTAATGTAAATATAAACTTGTCTCATCTGCCTTTGTGAGTATGTCTGTATGTTTCTCTCTGTCTATTTATATTAGTCTTATACGGCCATACCTTCCAGGGAAACCACTGTACTGTCAGTTCAATGTCATGCAAGCTCTCAGCTCCAAGTCCATGAAAAACCCTGCATCTGAGTCTGGGGAAAAACAGTGTTATCATTCCTACAGAGGCTTCCTACTTCAATTCTTCAGCCCCATCCTTTTCATTTCACCTACCCTTAACTCTGCTTATCCTTCATGACCTTGTGCTATATGCAGACTAAATTCAGTTTTGAATATACCTCTTGAAGCCTTGCTTGCTTTCTGTTATTTTCAAGCTTATAGCTGAGCAGCCCTTTAACTTGCAGGGCCAGAATTCCTCCCCTCAGAAACTAATCTAACTGTCCCCTAGCTCACAGAACTACTCTAGCTTTGTGCAAACTCCTCCTGGCAATCTAATTTTGAAGTGGTAAGAGCCATTCTCTGTATTTTCCACCTGATTTCTCTGCTTGCTTTGACACTGTGCGTCTGTTCCTTACACAAGTTAACTCCATTCCTTGAGCTTCTGCAGTGCTTGGTGAGTGTGGCTCTTCAGCCTCCCTAGTTGTCACCTTGGAGGTCCTTAATCTTGTTCTGAACGTTCCTTTGGGTCCCTTGAAGGTTTTCCAGAGACAGTTATAACCCAGCACAAGTTGCAACAGCAAAGAGCACCAGGCCCTCAGTGCAAGCCAAAGAATCGCAGAGGGGACACCTATTCTGGTTGCCAGACTTACTTAAGTGCTGCACCCTATTTAAGGCTACAGTTGCCCAGATCAGGTTACAATGACTAAGGTAGAGCTGAGTTGTAGAAAGCATAATAAATGGATGAACATACCAAGTTGTTAAGTAGGCGCAAACAAAGTAAGAGATACAGAATCTAACAGGCAGACATTAGACAAAATAATGGTGAGAGCTGCCAGTTCCTACACCACCTGTCAGATGCTTTTTGCTTCCCTCCTAACCCCCATCCTTTCAGTCACATCAGCTTTAAGTTACATTGCTTGCATTCACCGAATGCCACATCTGTGTGAACTACACCCTGCACAGAAGAGCTGCACTCCTGAGAATTCCTCGTGCTCATCAGTGTGTGGCTTAATAGGCCTGTAGGGGGGCTGGTATTTTATATTATACACCCTAAGAATAAACATCTGCTTGCAACAGGTGGCTTGAAAGAAAGAGAAGGTAGGAGAAGAAAGTGTTACTGAAAGGCTAAAGGATCTGTTCTGACAGAAAGATGTTCATCATGCCCAACTTTGTCAGCTTCAAATTTGCTTTTCAGATGTTTTGCATAGCTGTGCTCACCTGTCCAAACACCTCCTCGTTCACTGTGAAGGTTAGATCCAGGATATCTGTGATGTTGTTATCCTTCATCCACTGCAAGCTCTGATGGAACTCTTCATCCAGGTACTCTAAGTCGCTTAAATCACATGGCCTGATTGAAAGACAAGAAAAAAGATATGACCCCATGACTACTGGCAGGATGACTTACTACTAAGTATGTGAACAAAGTTATGTTGAAGATGCAACATAAAGCTGATGTTCATTTGGTTTAGTCAACATCAAAGCCAGTTACAAGACCCTCTTGAAACACTTGTGCGACTATCTGCTTTGCATAGCTAGGCTCAAGGCCAAATCTGTTGGCTGCCTGTACTATTTGCTGCCAGAAGACACCCCGGGGCTTGATTTTATGTGATTCTTCAGGATGCCCTGCACTACAGAGCACATGCTTACCTTCAGCCCCACCATGCTGTGCCTGGCTGCTTCCATGTATCTATCCTACTCAAGGTGAGCTCACAGGACTGACATAAGGCAGATCAGGCAGCCTAAATTTCTGTTAATAAGGAGCTGTCCTTGTTTGCTGAAAGGACAGGTGGATGTTACGATCAGTCTGGCTTCAAACTCCCTAAAGGGGCAATAAGGATGCAGAGAGCCCTCTAGGTTTCAGGCTATTTCCAGACTAGATCGGGTACAATTGAGATAACTCATTGTTAAAAAAAACACAACAAAACCCAACATGATAAAGAACTCAAAGGAATGTTCAGACAGTTATCTTTGCTGATTTGGAATCATCTTAATAGACAAACTATTTCAGCTAAGCTTTATTCTGCTCTTTGTCATTTAATTACAGTATTGACATAATACTTACTATCAAGTAATTTTCTTATTGCTGCGAATTTTATGTACCTTGTCTTACTTCAGTCTATTAATTAAAGAGGGACAGATTGTCAATCAAATATAAACTAGAAATTGAAAGTAATGTATTACTGGTAGCTTCTGCTTACTAATATAAAAGACAGTAGAAGACCAAAAAGAAACATTCACTGTTTGTATCTACATTAGCATTCCTAATTAACCCAACTTGTGTTTTAGAATGAAAACCTAATCCAAGAGTGAGGCACGACAAATTATGTATTTTTTCTTAATATGATCTCCCTCCTTTTTTTGTTGTTATTTTATTTCATTCCACCAAAGACGCTTTTCAGTCTTCAACATGGTTGAAGTTTTGTAAGTTTTCCTCAGTAAACTTGGGGTCAGTACTTTTAAATGTGTGTTCCTAAATGTCATACTTATTACTCATTTTTATCAACATAGTATTTATGACTGGCAAATTCTTGGAGAAAGAAAAATTAAAATGTGTTCATTTTCTTCAATCACAAACCAACCAACATCAGAAAGAACCTGAAGGTCAGGGCACTCGAAGCAACTCCCCAAGGGTATGTGTCTCTGTAGGACTCACTGTGGGATCACCGTTTCTGTATGGTTGCATGCTTATACTTACAGCCTTAGTAGTGCTTTGTAGAACGGCCTTGTGAAGAAAGCATCAAGAAGGTACTGATGAATGAGAGCAAGGCCAAGAATACGACCGCTGAACCTGAACCTGTGATATAAAAACATAGAGTAAATGAAGTGTAACTCAAGACTGTCAGTACAGAAACTTACACAGGTAGTAACTGTTTTTCTTTTTTTGTTTCTGAGTTAGTTTTTCACATTTATTCATTGCTTTCTTTTTTTCCGAGCAGATACTTAATGCCACCTCTCCCATGTCTGATTAATAATGGGTCTCTTCTTGATCCATCTCCTATACAGTGCCTATACCTGCAGCTGGTATGTTATGTGCTCTCCTGTGCCAAACCAATAAACACTCACCTTCTGTGAGCTTTAGTTGAATGCTCTGATACAGACTGACTCCATCAAGCACAATATTTAGCCAGTGAAATACTGTAATATTGCACCTCACCAGAAAACATACTATCTCAAAAGAGCTGCAAAGGATAGTTGGAGAATCAGTATATCCAGTTTCTGACCAGTTACAACCCTGTCCAAGGTGGAGCTTTAAAGTACTTTAAAAGGGTAGGGAGTTGACTTCATAGGTGAAAGCTGAAGTTGAAGTAAGCTAACTTTGTGACCAAGGACACGCTAAAATCAGAATCTAAAGCTCAGGCATGCTGTCCCCAGACCACTTTCTTAATGCTGATGCTCAGCTGTCTTCAGCATTTACATATTCCTGTGTTTTTTTCTGTTTTCTAAGAAAAATAACCCCTAGTCCCATAACAAGTACAGTCAAATAGTGCTCTGCCCATCACAGTCTTCAACTTGTGACGATAAGCTGCTAAATTTTTCTTTCTATGATATCTTCTATGAGTTAGATATTTTTGCATAAAATCTACTTTTAAATCAATAATCTCAGATAAATACAGAATTGGTGTGAGGTCAAGTGAGTTTGATTTTTGTAAAAGCAATTCCCAACACTCATTCAAAACTTCTTTATTTTTAGAAAAGGAACAGAAAAAAAATCCAACATCCCAAATGTGAGTACTCCAAGCCTGAGCCGACTGGCATCACAATAAAGTTTTATTGCACCAAAGATGAGAAACAGATCTAAAATCCAAGAAACCATTCCTTCCACTACAGGAACCAGTGCAAAGACCTCTCCTGCACATAAATGAAACATGAGTCTCATTGTAATAAAAGTGACACAAAATATCCATTCAGTCGACTTTATGCTCATGGGGCAGAACAACAAGTGTTTAGTATGTCAAATGGGGCACAAAATAGCATGCTGTGGGCCCAATTAGCATTTACATCACCACAGGAGCTGCCTCCGGGTCCCCTGCATCCAAGAAAGGTGCTTATGATATGCTGCTGACCGGCAACAGAAGAGTGATTATATTACCCCCTTACAGCTGTTTCCACAGCAGCAACAAAAGGCAGCTGTTGCGTCTAGTTAGGACTTGCTTCACTTCACTTGTGCTCTGGTGCAATGTTTCCAGCAAAAAGCAAGGGAAAGAGGGGGAGCTGACACAATGAAAGCACAGTGGAAGCCAGACAGCTCAAATCCCAGAAATGCTGAGCCTATAATCCATCAGTTTTATAGCACCTTCAGGATCCATAATCAAGTCCGTTTGTCCTAAAAAACACGTCGGCTTTTTTAGTTTTGTTCTTCACCCCCATCCATCCCTGTGCATTGAAAGCGAACACTGAATGAAAATACTGTGAGCTCTGGGGTGTTCCTCACTGCAATGCTCAGTGCATGGCTACTCAGCTGTGCAGGATGGGTCAGGCAGCAGCCACCTGGAATAAAGTAAAGCTGAAAGTAAACTGCCAAGAAAGATTTGGGAACGCTGCTTCTCCTAAGAAACTGCTTGAATGTGTGAACAGCGTTCCTTTCCTCCTTGCTGGTTATATCCCTTCTATACCTCTGCATGGCTTTGAGGGCATTCATGCAAAGCTGACATGAAAGGGCAGTGTACCAAGAACAAGGTTTTTACAGTCATGAGCACATGTTATGGTGGCCGTTAATGGTGAGTTTAATTTGAGTCAATGCCTTATGGCAGAACTGTAGCAAACCATCCAAAAGTCATGAGTAGCATTTCTGCATGAAAGGACCAAGCCTGGTGGGTCAGCCTAAGCAAATGTGGGCAGAAAAACTCTGGGCTGTGTGGTTCATCAGTCTGGCCTTGCACTTTTAACCCTCAGGAACACAGAAGATCTTGCTCAAACAGGGGGTATGACCATAGCTCCACAGTCCCAGCCCTTGCAACGGTACTCTGTACAAAAGCAAGTCCAGTACTAGCTGATCTAGGTAAGGGAGATGACGTAATTAACAAGACATTGCCGCTCCTGGTGCCTATCAATACAATGGATAAAAAAAGCTATTGGCAGCTCCATATCACCCCAGTAGACACACTGCTTCATGTCCAAAGTGTGTGAGCTCTCCAACCCACAGACCCTTCTGCCCTTGTACAAAGCTCTGGTATCTCTGCAAAGACTTGCTATACTTGACTCTGTGATCTGAAGAGCAGTGTATGACAAGGTCCTCTGGCCCCTTGCCCAGGTTGGACAGGATCAAGGCGACACTTCTGTGGTCCAGCAGTGCACTGAGAAACATTGATCATGGCAAATCAGTGGATACCTGAGAAACATGGACCACAGTATCCAAGTCAGTGGATGCCTATCAAAAGGGAGGCATTTGCTGCTGTTCTCAGAGAACAACAATACAGTCTATCTGAATGTGTGTCCATACAGTCCATCAAGCTGCCATACAATCAGCCAAGCATAACAGTCCCACTTAAAAAATATTGAAACTGACAAAAAAGCAAGAAGAAACAAACTGCCCTCCTTACAAAATCCAGTTAAAACAAAACCAGACTCCTGTGTTTATTTCTTCCTGAAGGATTTAGGGCATGGGTGAGATTTAGTGGTGGCTGAGACAGTCCCTTGAGAAAAAAACAAGTTTTCTTGACAGAAAAAGCAGCACAAAGGTAAATTCTGGCTAGAGGGCACATACCTTCCTTAAACCTGACTTACATTTATCTTTCCAAGGAAATGTGAAATGCTTGTTTGGTTTCTTTCTAGCAGAAAAGCTAGTTTGGGAGAGCTGAGGAATGCAAGGTCTTGCTCTGGCCTTTTCTTTCAACACCCTTCCTTTTTTGAGACAATGACTGAGTCTGACTAACATGCTCCGGCAGAGAGGGGAAATGCAGGAAGGAGTTAATGAACAGGAAATGGTGGACCGAGAGACAGGATTAATGAGTGGTAGAGCTGCTCTGGTTTGACTGCCTATTGACACCGTTCGTTAGTCCACTCAAAAAGGACATTGTGTGCACCTGCTTTTTGGCTTTTAACAACACTACTCTTTGACCCATTTGCAGAAGTTTCCACAGTACCCAGCTAACTCCTTTTCCTTCTGGAGGCTTCAGGTGCCCCTGAAACAGCCAGTTTCGCAACAGCCTGTTGCAAAATAACAGGCTCATTCCCCTCAGTGGGACTCTCTTACTCTGCGTACTTACTGTAAGTCTGTATACTGAGGGAGAGACAAATCCATATGCTATAATAGCAACTGGGCAACAAATTTTCCTGCAATTGCAGCTAGGTCACAGGAGATTTAATTTACTCCAGTCGCTATCACATAGCACCAGAGCAAGACAGGACCCATAATGACGCTTTGTTACAGGGCTCTCTCTTAACTGGTTGGATGAATGCAGCTCTACTTTATATATGACAGTTTTAGCTTGGATTCAGATGGATAATGATGTTCCTTGAAAAAATTGTAATCCGTGTGTAAAGAGGAAGACTGGTTTTTACCATTCTGTTGGGGATGCTTTGGGAACCATACCTCGTGGGCTAAATTGGGAATGGTGTGAAAACTTTGAATCCTAAATAGAGGAAGCACCTGATGGGATTAAAAAGATTGAAAATCTTGCAAGCCTTATCTCACTCAAACACATTAGCTGCATTTAAGTGTGCCCTTCTTGATGCAGTAGCTTGTGAAAAAATATTCAAAGAAGGGCTCAAGAGAGATAAATATGACATGGTTCACATCAAATTTGAAAATGTCACTTTCATAAGACTAGTGAAAACTTGCCTTCATCTGTAAGGCAAATTTACACACTCTTGCATCAGTTTTAAAGCTTTTGACTGTATAATCGTGCAGATGAACTTTTGGCCACCTGAAAGACAAACTGAACAAATGAGGCTTCACTGTAGTACAGGGTTTCTGTCCTTGGAAGATCTTCTGAGGGAGAATATTTGTCAGGTGGATGCCTGATAGCTGGATAGCCTATTAGTCCTTTCACAGTGGGAGAGACTGGACCTAATCTCAATCATTATTAGATACCAGAGAATCTAACAAGAGGAAATATTTAGAAAGGCACAGTCGTGGAAAAGACTTCACTCTGAACATGCATCTTATTAGACAACAGAGAATTCAGTCATGAAACAGAAATTTGTAGGAAACCAGGCATCATGGATTCAAGATGTTGTGGTACAGCTTTTTTTAAAAGGACAGGTAAACCCACTATTGTTATGAAGACACTCATGAACAACCTGAAGGCCAGAAACTGCTGATTAAAGTAACTAAAAATCCATTCTTATAGCCTAAAATTTTGAGATTTGCAATCTTGTGATATGAAGAGGGGGCACAACATGCAAAGGAAAATGAACCGATGCTATGATTTCTGAATTTTTGTGTTATCACCAGCACTAACACTTTATAAATGAAGAACTTTTTTTTTTAATGAAAGAAAGTTCTAAGAATGTGTATTTTGCAAGAAAGCTGACCAGATGATTACATCAACTCTGCATGGACTCATATACTATGAGTTTTAAGCTAAACTGGCGGTGTGTTAGGCATATGTACCAGAGGTCTGTGTTTATATAGTGGTAGCACATATCCTTGTACTGGCTCAGTGCAGGGCATGACCAGCATGTCCTGTATGAGCCACATCTACAGAGAAATAATCTAGGAGTACATCAGACCATCTTTACAAAACCTTGGCAGTGGATCAAATCCACACCTCTATCAGCCTTCATTAACAAATGCCTTTCTTTAATTTGGTGTGCATGTTTAACCCCTACCCACACAAATGACAGAACACTTGAACAGAATAATGTGATGACATGCAGCATTCTGCTGTCAGGAGGGTTTGTCCATGCAGGCTGGGATAGCTAACACCGTTCTATCTCACTTGCATCTGCAAACTTTGCAGGCTGCCTCTCTGCCACTGTGTCATTTGACCTTGTGGCAAGTTTGCTCTGCATATCTGCAGGCTCAGAGGTGGATGCTGTGGCATTCTGGCATGATGCCTCTTCAGAACAGGAATCTGATGAGCTCATGTGTCATGAATATGAAGGGAATTGCTCTTACAAAGGCTGTGAGATGGAAGTCCATGAAGTCTCAGCACATTAAAAAGAAAAGGTAGAATCATTCCTAAATTCCTCATGGAGAAGAATTCCAATACAAGAAGTAACAAGGCTACTGTTAGCTCATTTTCTTTTCTTACATCCATCTCTAATATGAAGAATTCTCAGATAGACCAAGACACACTGTTGGGTCATCTATGCATAGCATCCTCCAATGTTGTGCTGAGAACTTATCCCACTCTTCCAATATCTAACAACATTGGCATGCCACTTGAGAACTTACTCTGGATCTCCACACATGTCTTTTGAAGGAATGGTAATGACTCACTCAACCAGGTTTTGGTTTTACCCCCTATGAGTTATGTTCTAAATACTGAAATACTTATCCCATATATAGTCAAAATTCATTACAGGTTTTCAGACAGTTATCGAGTTTTTAAGGGAAGTCTCTGTACTTCCTCACTATATTTATTGCTAATTTGTGCATAAAGTTTCTCCTGCAAAAGACAAGTAAATACTGACATCTCAATAAGATCTTGCCCTACTTTTATTTTCTGGATCTATTGGCAAATAGAACACAGCATTTGTTTCTCAAGTACTAGGGAGTAACCATATGAAGAAGATCTGTCACTTATATGCAATGGAAATGTGAACTATCCATGTCCTTCTAAATCTCTGAAGCCCATGCACCCTAAATTAGCAACTAAGTCTCAAACCATTCCTGAAGCTTAAATTACCACCAACTGAAAACCAAAGAGATAATGAAAACCTTATTGCTTCTTTATTTAACCTAATCAGATCCTTCAAGTCTTTTCCTTGACTCTAACCTATCTATGCTGCATGTTCACTCAAAAGATCTTTTCATCTTCCTTATATCCTGGCTATCTAAAACGAAGATGGTCTCTCTCTGGAACAAGAAATCTGTGCTATGTGTCATTTTACCAGTAACAAAGAAGATCCGTGAATGCAGAGTTTTGCAGGAGTAGAGGAGGAGGGTGGCCGCGTGCTGAAGTGGCCATCTCTGCTTGCAGAACTATCAACCTCACAGACCATAATGTACAATCATCCTCCTCTGGGAGAACCGCTGCCAAAACACAGCAGCACAAGCATGACTAACCTTCATCAGAAACCAGTCTGCCTGCAGGCTTTAGCTTTTCTTGCTGGTACAATGGATAAAACACTTTGACCTGTGAGACTCTTGGCAAACACTCCTCCAATTCTGCCAAGTGCTACAGAGGAGATACAGGCTGAGGTATGGACTACTGGCTAGAAGACTACAAACCTCTACATTTTGTGATTCTCATGCCTTAACTGTATTTTTGAATGACAGATGTCAAAGCAGCTTACAGAGGAAATCATTTGAAAAATGAGAAAACTTAAGTACAGAAGTAAAATGACTTATCTGAAGTTTCTTATCAAGAAAAAAAGTGCTGGAGACAATACTGGAATCACAGTCCTCTGAGTCCCTGGTTCACTTTAGTTGCTTAGTCTATTTGACATTTTTTACTTTCTCATCTTCTATAAAATGATATGTAATTTTGTCCATCAGCTCCAGTTTATGATCAGCTCCCTATGGACCAGTTCAGTCTGATGCATATGGGTTGTTTTTTTCAAGTCAGCAAAAGAGCATTTTCATGAAGAGACTTTGATTTCTCAGTCAAAAATTTTGGAAAGGTTGGTGGTGGGCATTTTCAAATCTATGAATTACTTAAGTTTTATAAATTGCATGACTTATGTTTGCTTTCCATAGCTTTGCCGTGTTTTGAAACAAGTCAAGCTACAGGGGAAAATCCAGAGATTTAGTCATCTGCCAGACAAGAGGGTCATAAAAGCACAAGCTGAATGACTGCACATTTTCCTTCAAAAGCCTACTATGAACACTTCACTGAAACCAAAATAATTGGCTTATTTCCAGTCAAAGGAGGCACATGAGAGAGACTGCTCGTCATAGAGTCCCAGGAATGTTTACACCACATGATGAAGCATGATGCAGATATTGAGCTAACTGCAAACAGGTCACCTGCGGCACAGAGAGGTGTGGACTTACCTTCCCCTTGGTCCAGAAGCTGCACACTTGGGTTCACACTGTGCTGTGATTCAGCCAATGATCCCTGTCTCAAGACGAGGTTCCTCAATTGAGTAAACTCAGAAATCTGTGTGCTAATATTCAGACATGCTACTAGTTGCCTGACGGTCTGCCTTAGGTATTGTTTTGCAAATCACTGAATACCTTCAACTTTAATCAACACCACTGCAAACTGACTACTCCAATCCTCTCCTGGGAACATGCAGAATAGAAGACCTGAACCTTTGCATTTCTGTTCTGAGGTCTAAGAAAATTTTTGACTTTTCCTTTACAAATCTTGCCAACACAATTAAATAATTCTGATTTCTACTCTGTTGTTTTCCAGAATGGAAGACGTAAGTCACAGTGTAAAAAGCTTCCTTCAATCAGCCACAAGACACTGAATGTACAGCTCTGTATTCTTGTTATTAAATTAATTTTTTCTCATAGAGGGTGGTCAGGTCAGGATTTTTCTCATCTTCCATAAGTTTATTGAGATTTTGAAAAATATGTCTCAAGTTGGGGCAAACTGACAAACTCAGTGTTGCCTTTCTCCCTTTAAAGACATACAGATCAGCTCAAATTAAATCTTCAATATTCCCTTTTTCTGGAATTTAATGTAACACTAAGGTAACATACTGAAATGAAGAAACATTTTCAATGGTCAAATGAAACTTTTAACTTTCAAAACATTCCAAGGAGAGGCCTACACAAAGAGAAATGTTTTTTCTGCTCAAAAATACCCAAAATGAATTTGGATGATTTACTGAAAACAATACTGCTCTGCAAGCAGTCTTTCTTTTGATGTATGAATTGTGTTGCTAATAAAAAAGGTTAGCTTGGGAATTTCTGCACCTGCTCTAGTTGACTTTCCCTTACCTTATCCAAGTCTGAATAAAATGTAGTGAGAAATAAGGAGGGGCAATGATGACTGAGCAATACTTCATAGTGACAGCTCAGCCTTGCTATTCCAGTGTGGCTGGAACAGGAGATATGAGGACATTTATCACTCTCTGGGCATTTTTTGCCACTACAAACATACATACAATCACTGCCCATCCCAATGGTTCCCTGCAGGCCCACATGCTCAGGGACAGTGCGGATTTTACTCTTTTCTCCTTTGCCACATGCGAGGTGGAGATTTTCACACTATGGAGATTTTCATGTGAAGCCTCCCATCTCTGGGCAAATTTAATCTGCACTGTTGCAAAAGACTAAATGGCCCCGAGCAAGGGGAAAAAACCATAAATACAACTTTCGTAAAACCAGAACAAAACAGAACACCCGCCTTTCCCTCAAACCAAACTCTAATTATGGAAGCAGTGCTGGAGAGACTATAAAATTCAGAGAAAGAAAAAGTGAGAGACATCTCTTCTTTCAACTCATATAACAGTGCCATTCAGATCCTCCAAAGAACTTGGAAAAAAATTCTCTACTAAGAGACAGAAAGTCAAGGTAAATATAAAGCAGAACCATTTTTTTTTTTTTTTAAGAAAAAAGGTTGCTGTACAAGCTCAGTTAAGGAGAATGTTTTTCTTCTCCTTCAGTTTTGGTTTCCCTTTAATCTTCCAATTCCTCCTGACCCTTAATAAATAATTAACCAGCTGTTGAGGTAGGCTCTATGTGATATAGTCATACATCAAACTTAACTGGAAAATCGAAGTTTACTCAAGTACAGAAGGCATTGAGAGAGATCACAGTACAGCAGCAAGAGGCATTTCAGTAACATACCCTTTTCACATAGTGAAAAGGTCTTATAAAATTATTTCAGCTGCACATTTATTTTAATATGATTCTTGTCCAGAAGATTTACAATAGTGCTTGAAAACTTCTCATGCAAACATAATTTATTTAAAATAAGATATTGCTAGTAATTAAAACTTACAGTGTAACATAATGTTAAATCCTTTGGTTTTCTATGGTGCCTTTCATCTGAGAATTTCAAAGCAGTTCAGAGCATTAGTGTGCATCAAATGGAATTCAAGTTGATTACATACTAGGAAATCTCTTCAGATGGAAACTGAGGCAAAGAGATAATCATCTAATTTCAAAAACAACTGGATGTAGCTGGATGCCTAATTCTGGGGTGCTATATCTGATCTGATTTTTAAGAGGATGATTTTTTAGTGTTTAGCATAAATAGGCCTTTTCAAGACAGCTGCAAAATTGGTCTTCTAAATTTATTCCTCCCTCAAATGTAGACCCACACAACTGTCCCTTTTGAGCCCAAAACCAAACTCAGTGTTTCTGACTCCCTGACTAAAACAGGTATTGGGCCATATGTAGGCTGACTGCCACAGCAGTTGAATAGACAGATTCATGACTAACTCACACCACATATTCCCCAGAGCTGCTTTCAGTCAGTGGAGAGGAGTAATGGCAGTTTGCAGACCTCCTGCTTGGGTGCTGTGACTACATTTCTCCACTGTTTCTATAAAGAAACACGGAGTGTGCCTAAATCCATCCTATGAGCTGGTCAGCATCTGAATACAACCCATTAGGTCATGAGGCTATTTGTCACTTTCTTTAAACACAATTCAGTTGAAATAAGTCATTCTCTGTGTAGCAGAACTAATGGAGCTTTGTTTCCTATAGATCTGTCTCTGATGGCCCTACATTACCACACCGCAATAGCTACAATTCCTCCTACATATCTCTGCTAGCACTTCCCACACTTTGGAGTATCTCCAGTTTCTCCCTTCTGCCTCCCCTGAGCTTTCACAGCTCTCCCTCACATCCACAAGCTACTGAGCAAGATGATATTGCTGGTTCGCAGCCTGTGCCTGTGAAGGACCTGTCAGCTCCCTCATGCTGCCCTGGCCAGCTGAGAGGACAGAACAGATCCCTGTTGAGCTCACCAGCCCACCTCACTAAGGCACTCTTCTGCAGATCTGTCCTGTAGCCTGACACAAGTTTCATAAAGCTTTTAGGAAATTAGGATCTTTGAGATGTTTACCTTCCTGTCAAACAGGTCTCAAACTTATCAGGAATCTGTCTGATCAGGGCAATTGCACAAGGCACTACTCCTAAGGAAACTGGGTTAAGAAAACCAACCAAGCCATCTAAGGAGAAAGGACAGCTGAGGTTGCAACATTCTGGGTTCTTCTTGGGTTTATTATAACAAAAAAATGGGAAAAACCACACCCTGCATTCTTTGGCATGTTAGAGATGGATAGTGATGGTTATGTGGTTTCTTATTTACATAAATAAATAAAAGGGCCGCTCAGAGTTTGGCTGGAGCTATGCCCACACAGCACTGTGCAGGCAAAGGGAGCATGCTCTATCCATGTGCCAAGCCTGCCATAGCATGTAAAAGCAATCGAGTTGTGCCAAGCCTGAAGTAATCAGCCCTGATGGGAGAAAGTATATATTTTCTCAGCTCAGTGTTGCAGTACCCATGTCACCTGGCTTGGAGCACAGGGAAAGCAAGTTCATGTCTGCATGGAGAGTGGGCACACCAGGCTTCCATCTGCCCGCAGAACACAGTGTAGAAATACATGCAAGTCTTCTGTCTGACTCTGTTCAGTAGCACAAACTAGAATACAAAGAGGGGTATTGGAGGGCAGAAAGAAGGGTTAACTACGGGAACTGAATGAAGAAACTCCTTCCCCAAAGCAGTTCTAAATGAGCATTCAAGTTAATGGAGTTCATTCAGACACTGCAGCCAGGAATCAGCCTACAGCTTCTGGAGACCTGGGCTGCTAGTTTAGACTATATCATCATCTTTATGGTCTTCACTAGGGTTCTGCACAAAACCATTTTACTCATAGGTCTTCAACTTTCTAATAGGTTTTGCTAAATAAATGTAGTAATTTTCATATACAGAAAAACAAACAATGCAACAGGACTTTTCTGAGATGGATACAGAATGTTAAGTATGATTAGCAAGCTGTAAGTACCTTTAAGATAACTCTAACACTGGGATACTGCTCTCTGGCTGCATAAATGTCACAGCAAGGTCCACAAATGCCTGACTCTTACAAAACCCCACGCTGTCACTAATTTACTATGAAAACACAGAAAAAGATGTTTCAAGTTAAGATCCCTCAGATCTCCAAATGAATGTCTGTGAATGATTTTTTCTGCCTAGGCCATTTGTCCTTTTATGCAGAGACTGGGCTTCTTTTCACATTTCTGGCTTTGGTTCTACATTTACAAACATGCAATGGACCAAAAATTCAAAAGTAGATGATGTGACATGGATTGCTGGAGTAAGTCAGATAAAAGAACAGGCAAGTGATCTGGTGACAAAAATTCTGGTGTGGATGACTGTGACGTGAGTACAGCGCTGTCTCTCAAAAAAGGGTGCATTACATTATCTTACTGCACTATTCCTTGGGGCAGGATTGCTGTGAAGGAAAACTCTGGCCCACTCAGAAGACATAAAAAAGAGAGATTGGATTTCCACCTGACAGCAGAGTATGAACACAATGTTTTGTGAACTAAAAAACAATGGTACTTTTGTTGTCATTGTCAGACGAGGTACTCACATCTGTGAGGGGAAGTTCACAAGAGTACACTGAGAACTGCTTTATTCTAAGAAGCAGAACTTCTTAAGTGATATTACGATGACAACCAAATAATAACATATGAAAATGGCAGCCACGTGAACAGTGAAATAGCACAAAAATAATACCCTTCAGGTTTGGTGAAGATGGCACAGAAATTATCATAGAAACAAACATTCAGTTTACCACCTTGCTTAGCTAGAGCTGAGTAGGGAAATACTGTGGAAAATGATAGGCAAAATATAGACCCGAGGAAAACCACATTGTATCACAGCATGATTAGGCAAGTCATTTTGTTACAATACAGAAAGAATGAGATGCAAGGAAAAGATGCCAGCTACTTTCTAGACCTCTTGAAAATGCCCCAAGAAGACAGGGAGAGCAAACAGTAAGCCACATGAAGATCTGAGACTATGCAAACTCTGGAACTGGGCATTTTATTCCCAGAATTTAGAAACATATTTCCTCAGAGTTGATCTACCCAAACAATCCTTTATTATTTACTGACTTTTGGTGAAAAAGAGAACTACAGTATTCAATCAAACATTAGTCTTTCAAATCAGAGACAGAAACCTTTTCCCACTCAGTGAAAAAGTATCTTTGTATATCCGCTAATACCAGTTATCCTGGACCCCAGGGCTTCAATGCTTCAGGAACTTCAAGTCCCTCTGCAGTCTTTCAAAGGACTGTTAATTGGGAGTCATTTAGTAGTATGACAATTGGGAGTCATTTAGTAGTATGCAGAAATTCAGCATTATGGAACTGTACTGAATATCACAGCTCCAACTTTCATAGAATCACAGAATATGCTGAGTTGGAAGGGACCCACAAGGGTCATCGAGTCCAACTCCTGGCCCTGCACAGGACCATCTCCTGTCATTTTTGGGCAAAACCATATTCTTTCCACTGAAATAACAGATAGCAGTTGGCACAATATTTTGCTCACTTACTTTGAGAAGGGCAAACTACCTTAAGTGGGGGTGTATTTTAGAAGATTTTTTACAAATATCCAGGCAAAAAGCTAGACACATTGCTCAGATCAGAGAATGGCTCATTACTGGCTTGGATTAAAAGCAGCTCTTCTGGCTACGAGCTTCAGGTACGTCCTGTAGCATACAGATAAAAATGTGTATCATCAAACTTATTTGGTCTAGAGAGTTATAACAGTGTCCTTTGAGATAAATGGGGATTTTAAATATTTTTTTTTTAACTTTAAAAATGTTTGATATCTTATATTTTGTGTTTTCAGCATGCACATATGTTAACTGAAGGAAAAAGTCTTATTCAATGGAAGCTTGCAGGAAAGGTGTTAAATCTCAGTTTCTCCATAAATGAGAAATATTTTCCAGTCATTATGTCTCTTTCATAACTTGGCATACATACAACTACTCTGTGCTTTGATGTGCTCATTTTGGACTCAGAATGCTGTTTGTACAAAGAGCAAAGCATGAAATAAGCCATTAAAAGGGGCAGAACAGTAACTTTTAGGCTGGGGGAAAAAGAGCAGTGTATTTCTCAATTTTGTCAATATGAACAAAACTTCACATCTTTGCATTTTGTTGCATTTATCTCAAACTCACCACTGTTCTCTTAAGAAAGCGTAAATGTAAAATAATTTTGAGAGAATTTTTTTGCTGGTCCTACTTCTTAATATAGCTGTTCTTGCAAAAATACATGCCAAGAGTAGATTTCACATAAATGTTAAGCCCCCAAGCACCAAAAAGCATACAGCTGAAGAAATCTGCAAATCTAAACCAATTATGATTTCATGACTGACATCAGACTTCAAGCTTTGAAAAGACTATGAATATTAATTATCTGTGACCCTGGAACTCTCAAACTGTTTAATCTGTGTTAACTAGTGCTTCACAACAGATTTGAGAACTGGAAGATAATCTTTATTTTTATTATGTTAGAGGGAGGAGGCTCTGCTGGAATCCCATCAACAAGTAAATCTGAGAAACAGAAGTTTTAGCACTGACTTTGAGGAGAATGAAGTTGCAGAAAGACTGAGAAGATCAAAAAAACCCATTCCTCATGAACAAACAATGTCAAGCACGTTAGTACAGTGCCACTGGAGAAGTTAGCCTATAAAGCCTTTATGGGAGAGTCTTACTCTGAGTTTTAAAAAGCTTGGTCCAAATCCTATCTTAGCTGGCTGCACAGACTTCTGAATACTGCAGGGTTACACATGAACAGCTGAGATCAGTCACATAGAGAAGCATAACAACATTTAAAATGTCTAGATATCTATAACCCAATCATGAAACCTATCGGGCTAATTATCAAATGCTGGTCTCAGCCAATTATTTCCATAACAGGTTCAAGAAGTATTTCCAAGGTCTGGCTGGATTGCTTATCTTTCCCTTGGGTTCTGCAATCTTGCCCTATTTACAATACTTTGTGTGCAAACCTCTTCATTCATAGCATTTGTTTCTTTCTGCAGGACAAAAGATTTATCTTTCTTAAAAAAAGAAAACAAGAAATGCCCGAAGGCCAAATAACATCTTGTATGCAAGAAGCCAGGCTGATATGTGTAGGTGGAGAAATATCCTGTGTGTTTAACTGTTGCTGATTTCTGAGTTAAATGCTACCTGCTACAGAAAATCATATTAGGTGTCTTTCTGCTGTTCTATAAGCCCAGGATACATTTAAAAATCTGCCCCTTTCATGCTGAAACCTCTCAATGCACAGAAGGACAAAATGAAGGGATCAAACAAACTATATATTTTTTGCAGTAGAATTTATCACTTAAGAAAATCGCAGCTGAACTCTTCGCAAAGACAGTGTTTATAGCACGTAAGAGTAAGGGCCTATTTCAACTACTGCTGAGATAACATGGCAACACCGTTTCCAGAGACAGAGGCCTGCATTCAGTTTGCTCACAATTTGGGCAGAATGATCTTGGCTTTGCTCCAGCCTAAGTGGTCCTCTGCCGTGAAATCAAAATACATATCAACGAATAACAGCCTCCTAAATCAAAAGTTTACCCATGCAGTCTGTTAAGATGAACAAAGGACAGACTATATTTCTTCTTGAAAACTGGGAAGGCACCACATAATGTCTAATGAACAGGATTGCAGTGGGAGGTGGACAAGCTGTAAGAACTAAGCAGCTCTCTTCCTGCTCGTGTCAGTAGACAATCACTAATGCAAGGATCATTGTTAGCATAATGCTCCACTGCTGGAAGTGATTATACAAAAAAAATCCCAACAATTCAGAGACCATGCTAGTCCCAAGAAACATCCTTTTTTCTCCTTCAACCTCAACAGACACGACAGTACAACTGTTCTTGATCTCCTGCCCACTGCAAGCCAAGCATAGGAGGATCTGTTTACAAGAATAAGGGACCTGTACTATTTGTAATTTAAAAAGGGCCTGAACTGCTTTACATTTTAAAAAAGGAGCTCTCAAAGAAGTTGGTGAGATTGACAAAGAAAAACATCATAGGAATAAACCCACGTGGCAGTACTTCTTTGATACAATGAAATCCCACAAGGGATCAAACGATGCCCGGGGCTTGCAGCCCATGCTTTGCTGAACCACATCTGAAACTATCATAGTGAAAACAACTCCCAAAGACAGACAGATCTGAAGGCAGATAGAAAAAATGAGGATAACACAATATGCTTTCAGAATTTTTGATAAAGAAACAAGATCAGCAATTTGTCTGCACATATACTTGGTGAGGCAAAGTAGCTGCTCACTCTGCTGGCCTTGCCCCACACAAGCAGGGACAGTCTGTCAGGGAAGAAAAGGTAAGCTGCTTTCACTGGGCCTTTTTTTAAGGCCTGTGGTAGGTACAGAGCAGCAATGTGGCTGCAATGTATAGCTTCCAAGCACAATGCTTCTTGATATACAGAAAGACCATACTTGCTATTCTTAGAAAGGGACCAAGGAGATGAGGTCTGGATTAAGCAGAGCTCTTTTCCCTGTCCTTTTCACATTCACACCAAAGTACACAAACACCGAATCCCAAGGAATGTGAGCAGAATGTTTTAATAGCAGTACCTCATCACAACTTCTTTTTCGGAGCTTGCTCTTGTATTTACACTTACTCCCTCTCTTCCTCTTCCCAAACTACTTTCCACTTCTTCCCAGTAGAAGCAATATTTACATGTAGTCTAGTCCAAACTGGCAGCTTTTGTTTTGCTTTTCCATTTTTTTAATGCTCTGAAATGATTGCTCAAGTCTGAATAAAACGTTCTTACCATTCCAGGTGATTTTCAACAAAGGCAGACATGGGGCTGATCTGTACAGTGTAAGTGTCATTGGCTGAATACTCAAACAGCCCATAATAAGGATTGAAGAGCTCCTGAGACAGTAGGAAGAAGAATTCTCGGGAGGGGCCACTGTAGTCCAACCTGGAAAGGAAAAGATAGAAAAGATAAAATGAGGCTCCTTACCATTTCAGTGAATTTCCTGGGTTTGCCTACACTGGTTGCTGTTTTGGCACAGCAGCCTGTGAGGTCAAGTGTTTCTAACATGGTGTATCTCTCCTCTTAAAACTTGATCCTGAGTCCCGAACAAGTCGTGATCCTGAAATTTCACCAATAACCAGGTTGACCTGGGAGGAATCATAACTGGGACACATCCCTTATTTAGTTTATTTTCTTTTGTTCCAAGGACTTAACAAATCTGAAGTACAAAGCTCAGGCTTTCCGCAGCTGTGTGGCTAGCAGGGAGCTAGATATTTTTTGAGAGGGTTTGAACTGCCTATGAACACTTGGGTTCACAGACCAAACAGCCTGGACTGAAGCAGAAATTGCTCTTACTCTCCTGCACAGAGATATAGCCAAACCTAGCCCCAGGGATGCTTTCTTAGCTACAGGTATATGTGTAGGCTGAACAAGACCAAGTCCCAACAGAACTGTGTCTCAGGATAAAATGATGATTCCTGAGTTGTTCCATCCAAACTCTTCTTTTCTGATAATTTCATGTGGTACAACTTCAGCTGTGCTTTGCTTTCCATAAATTTTTTGAATTCAACTTTTAGATCAAGCTGTTTCCAATTACCTCAACTTCGGGAAAAAAAACAAGACAAAGTTTCACAAATGCATAGTGCATTAAACCCAACTGTGATGTATTAATTAAAACCAGATCACTCTCTAATACTAGTAGGTAGGTTTCCAATCTAAAATAAACCTACATGTAGCAATATCAAGAAATTATTTGCAGCCACATGTTGTGTTCTGAAAGATTTTCTGAGGTGGACACTACTGCTTGTACTTAAATGTAAAGTAAGTGAAAAGCTCTGCAGCTGAATCAGAATGCTCTGTACTATGTTTGAAGTTACAGAAGCCTAGGTGCAAGGGGTTGAATGATTGACTTGTGCAACTAGAAAGATGATAAAGGGCAGATAGACCCATCCTCCTCTGTTTTACATCTGGAGATTCAGTACTTCTCTTTTTGAGGAGTTTTAGCTCCAGGCTCATGTGGTGAGACTAAAGCTGTAACCGCAAAAAAGGATGGTAATAAGCCCACACGACCCACTAGTGCCAACCGCGGAACAGAACTGGTTCAGTGGACATCAAAATACTGCCCTAAGCCTGGTGATGTTTGGAGTAAAGAACTACAAGCAATGCCTGTCTATATTAAAAAATCTTCAAGGGGAGACCAGGTATTGCATTTCTGGGCAACACATTAACTCATCATAAAGACTTCATAGTTCATTTTCAATATCCTTTTAGCTTTGAAACACGTGGAAAGCTGTGGCCATACAGCATCACATGGCCATACAACATCAACCCCTCTTTTCAGTAGGGAATTGGTATCTTGGAGTCCCTTCAGCAGAGTGTATATTAGCACTAAGCAGCAGAAACCCTGGAGGGATGTATCTTCAGATGTAAATGAATCAGTGAAGAATGGTTGAATTTGCAAATCAAATGGGTTTTTAATTTCTCCTGAAGACACCATGCCACACACAGTAGAAGTTATTAGAGATATGAGGTAAACATGACTTCGGCCAGTGTTAGCATACTAGAACACTATTTCGAAAACACAGACTGAGGTGTGCTACGTGTTTATGCTTTACTTGCAAGCCAAAGGCAAAATCAGCTGTGAAAGATGAGCTCTGTTAAATAATATCAAATCCATGGAGGATAAAAAGTAAGAGTGAAAAAATCCCCTAATACTGAGGTGACTGAGTGACTCACTTTGAGATTGGTGACTTCTGTTTTCCACTGGACCTAACACATCCCCAGAAAAGCTCAGCTTGCCAGAAGCCCTTCGCTTGACATGCCACCTCAGAGCTGACAGTGTCAGCAATTTCTGGACATGCCAAGAGCTGCCTGAGATCCTTACTGTTCTGGTGCCTTTGGAACTGAAATCCTATCCATGTGGTTTTGGAAAAAAAAAGAAACTTTACAAGCAAAGCTACTGAAATGCAATTTCATGCCTTTGTTATGTGGAACACTGGAAACATGCACAATAGTCTTTCCATTATAAAAGCATGTCAATTACGCTTCAATTCCAATGTAGCTCTTGAGGTGAGCCAGGGTGGCTTTGAAAGGTTCTGTTTACATTTTGAAACAAAAGCTGGCTTTAATCATACAGGAATGGTTCATGGATTTGTAAGACTGGTAGAATGTTTCCTGAGAAAAGGCCTCCTCAAGAGACTTCTGTTCCTTCCACCTTCCAACTGGGTGAATTAAACTGTAACAACTAAATAGCATTCATGCTTCTTACTTCAGCCAGAAACAAGAAATCCACATATGGATAACAAATGGTCATTACATGGCATGCAAAGCAAAAATTTTTGAAGCAAAACCAGATCCATTGTGAAGAGTTAGAGTAACAAAGTGGATAAAGGTCTGGTCTCTAATTATAGTCCTGAGACTGATTCAGTGTGTAAACGTTGGTCTGTAGTTGAGTTTTTCCTTCCAGCCAGTCAAAATACCTATGGCAACAGATGACATTAGATTTAACCACTTATATTGTCAGTTTTAGACATCTAGATGGGAGCTGTTATAGGAAAACGAAGCATTATTGTTATTGTGATTTTTAACAAATGTTTGAGTTAAGATGAATCACTTACTCAAAGGCAAAACAAAACCAAAGAAACATTACATAACAAGAGAAGCTCAGCCTTAATCAACTCGGTGTTTTGCAACATAACAGCTACTTCAAATCTGAGAGCATTTTGTGGTTCCCTACCCTTCCTCGCCAACAAACGTGACGTAGAGTTTGTTCCGCTGGAGCTCCTTGCGTGAATATGCCATTACCTGGTTGAAGGTGCCTTCCAGCAAGTGGTCACGCCGTATAATTAACCTGCAAAGGGAGGCAGAAATAAAGATCTAATGACTGAGTCTTGTGTGAGCTGGTGAGGCTGAAGGTAAACAAGAGCTGCTAAAGAGAGACATTTGTTCTCAGAGAATGCAATAAAATTGCATCTGCTGATATATGTGCTACTTGACCATTATGGGTTTTCAGTGGGTTGTTTCATTAGGCTTTTCCACGTGTCTCAATTGTGAATTTCTTCACAATGCTGTGATTAGGTTCAAAGTGTTGCTAAGACTCTCTGCAACAACCTCTATGTACAAATTTATGTGGTAGAGGGGGCCATGAGTTTCCTGTGTATGTGAGGTCACAGTTATCTGGAATTGGCCCCAAACACTTTCTGGATTTAATCCAGTGAATGTCCATGGAAATACTGCTTCTGTAGCAGCGGAAGCAAAGGGAGTATCAGACTCTGTTTATACAACACATCTCTCACTCTCCTACCAAGCTCTGAAACAACTTAATGGATAGTACTTTTAAACACCATCTGTGCAAGAAATCCTTCTTGTTCATATGTTCACAGATATTTTAAGGCAGACCTTCTAAAATATAATTCATGTCTGCCTTGGACCCACTTAGCAGGACAACAAAGAGGGTAACCACAAGCTAGGACTCCTGAACTCTGTAAGATTAGTTTGATGATGACGTTTGCCTGGAATAAATTTCTTGGCTTCATACTTTTTTTTCCCCGCAACAAATGTCAGTTCGTAGGAAGCCAACCTGACGCACAAATTCACCAGATGCCCAGGAAATACCTTAGCAACGCACAGTCCTTTGGTGAAGTTGGATAACTAGACTGAGCACAAGTAGGTACAGACTCAAAAGCCAACTAACAAGATGTCTGGAAAGCAAACTCCACAACCAAATCACAGAGATCCTCAAAATACAAGAAGAGTGGCAGAAATCTCTCTAGCTCAAATCCAGGAGGGCTACTGACACAAAGAAGTTAAACCTGCATGTACAGACTAAGTTTTGCAGGGTCATGTTCTGGTCCTGAGTTATACTGATATGTAGATGCAAAGAATTTAGAGTCATTCCATCATTACAATAATGCAGTTGTTGCTAATATGCAGTGGACATTTGCCTAAACAGATGATCCTCCTACTAGCAAATCATAGGTATTTAACATCCCTGTTAAATAGGTGGGAAATAGGAGTGTGAGAGAATTTGAATCTACAAGAAATAAAACTTCCACACAAAAGCCTCTTGAAGGTCACTTTTTTGCAGGACATGAAGATTTTATCCTGCCCTGATGGTTCATGTACAAAATGCAATCTCCAGTGTCTTTTCCATTCCTTATCACTGTCTTAATGAATAATGATAAAAACCAAAGCTATACCGTGCTAGACTATTGAACTGATTTGTTGTAATACTCACTTAATTTTACCTGGACCTTGCCCATACCCTTTGGCTTCAAGTTTTCGATAGAAATTGCGCAGCTTGGCTTCAAAGTCCCTTCTGTATGGAGAAGGTGCTCTTGCACTTGCTCTCTGCAGTCCTGGAGGGAAAATGAGCACCATCATAAGGTGTAAGAGGCTTTACAATTTTCCAAATCATGCAGCTTATGTTTCCAGACAGAACTGGCTAATAAATGTGATAGGAACTTTTTAAAGGTAAACAACGTACTCGGGATTATTTTTGTTCTATTTTCGTTCTGGCATCAATGGAGTAGTAAGTTCCTGGAATTCAGTGATTGCAATGACTTCTGGGAGCTGCACCTTCTTCACTAAAAGAACTGTTAAACTCACCTTGTGTGTGCCCTTGTGTTGCCTCAGCCTTTAACTGTAATTGATCTCAATGTACATTCAAGGATCAGAAAGGCATGAGAAAGACTGACATGCATTACTGCCACTCATGGTCAGGGGCATTTAGGTTGTCTTTCCCTTTTTCACTTTCAAGAGATCTCTCTCCTCTGCATTGTATAGGTGATCTCCTTACTTGGCAGGATTAAACCTCTGGAACTCAGAGCAATGCTTCTGACTGGAGCCTAGCACCCCAGACAAGCTGGGAATCGGGTTTCCCCTGTGTTAATCTGACTGTATATTAAACACTTCCAGCTATCAACACCAAACCCTTTTGTGGCATCAAGAAGAATTTCTGTCAGTAAGAAATACTAAATTTCCCTATTATGATTCACACATACAAAAGATTTTTTAGCAGTTTGGGACCTGCTTTGTTTTGAAGGCTGCATTCTCAAAGTATCTGATTATTCCTTTTGTATAAAAAAGTGCCATGCCATAAAGGGTGAAAGAATGGATCCATGAAATCCCATTTCTCTATCTCACTACAGGAGACCTTTGATGAGAAATCTGGCAGCAAATGCTCCACAGGAAGGAAAAAAAAAATCATCACACTTAGTGGGAGCCCAATGTATCGTGGCTGCCAGAATGGAAGGACATTACTAACTGCCTCTGCTAGTAAAACAGAAAGTCATATTTACACACAGTGCCAAAAATAATCCCTTGTGAAACCTCTTTCTTCTGTTAGAATTCCTGCCTTGACCCCCATCCCTCTGCCCCCAGACATAAGAGAATGGGTGGTCTCCTGGGTGCTAGAACTAGTGACAAAAATAATCAAGCAGACAGTATGTTGCCAGGAATGAGTGTTTTCACAAGAACAGGTAGAGATCAGAGCAGATCTTTTAACAGTCTCCTAAGCCACATTTGTGCCAAATACTTAATACTTTTGTCCTGTAGGAAACCTGTTTATGATCTGTCCTGATGTAGAGGAGGGGAACCGTATTAACAATGGTGGTAAAACTCACCAATATGAACAAGATATTCTGAAAGAACTTTGTCTTCCTATAGACAGGGGTTCAGCATTTAACTTCTTCACATCAAAAAACTTTTTAATTTTCCACAGCCACATCCAAGATTTGAATTTCTCTTGTCCATTAATTTTGCTTGAAATCAGATAATTTCAATGAATGTTCAAAGGAGCTCAGTCAAAAATGGATGTCTTCAGACCACATTTCTGCCGATTCTCTCTAAATGGCCACTGGACACAGCCATGCAGTGAGATCATGGTGGGGGCTTGGCAAAAGGGAGACATTAGCTCCTCAAATTTCTATAGCATAAACAATAATTACAGAGACATAGCACAGCTGGAAATGACCTTCTCAGACAGCATGTCTTTCTGGAAAACACGTTTCCTGTCAAACCTGAGTTAATGGGCTCAACACGGGAGGTCAGACTAGATGACGAAGATGATCCCACCAGGTCCTAAAATAGGCATGCCTTGGGAAGAAGAGAAGTTTTCGTAACACCAAGCAGAGGAGCCTGAACTTTACAGGGGTACTGAAGTATTGCAATACACCTTTAATTTGTAAGATGCTCTTTGCTCCTGTCACATAATATGAATGTGCTTCCAAGTCAATGAGTTATGCTTGGAGTACACCATTCTCTTATCCTATTCCTTTCCAACTACATCAAAAGCAGGAAAATACCTTCTTTCATATGGACGATTTCTGATCCCTGTGTTTCATCTACCACTAACAATTCAACAGATACATAGGAGCACTGGTAATTGATCCAACAAAAAAAGCAGCTGGGTCGTATTTGGAATGGGCCCTAGAATTAGTAAGTTGACAGCTGATATTGGTTCTGAATCTGCCACAAATGCAAGATTTTATCTTTATTTCCCATCCTCCTTACCTGGGGAATTTTGAGGTGATGAACAGGGTGAGCAACGAGGAGAGAAACTGTAACCAGGATGGAAGGCAGCCTGCAGTGGTATGTAGGACATAATATCCTCTTCAAAAAGGCTGCATGGAGGAAGTCATAGGGAGAGATTTGTTTCACATTCATCACATGAAGGAATGTAAATATGCATAATGGTGCAAGTCCACTGTGTCATAATTTTGAGTGCATCTCTGAGCTCATGGATTCAAAAAATCCACAGGTTTCCCAAATAAGGCCCAGTCACCATAATGATTGTTATTAGATGTTTTGTGCTAACAGTGGTTCAGCCTACTGACAGAGAGGAAAGATGTGAGGCTACGTACTAAACAGGAGCTATATACTAAACAGGAGTACTAAACCTCCAACATGTTAGCAGTGAGAAGTAAAGATTCACACATCTGTCTCCCAGGCTGTTTTTTGGGGTCGTACACTTTCATACATCTCAGCACTTCGACCGTTCAAGTTAAATCGATGGGAATAAGTTGTAAACTTCTAGCATTAAGCAGTGCTATTGCATACCAAAACCACCTGGGTTATGAACATTTTCAATGTAAGACCAAAACAATGAAGTAAGTCCTTATCTGTACTGAGGAAAAGTAGCTAGGATCTAAAGACCTATCTCTCTGGTTGCAATAAAAACTGAAGCCTTATCTACATTACCCAGACAATGCTCACTGTACACTGAGGTTTCATGCATGTGTGGGTAGCACTGCTGCAGTAAAACTAGCAATTTCATGAGCAGCTACATTATTGTACTGAGAAAGACAAGGGGTTTTTTTCCCTTTTTTTCTTTAAAAAAAAAAAAAAGACACAAGATTTTTTTTTGCATTAAAAGGAAACATTTTGACCTGATTCTTTTTTATCTGCTACCTGATGGTAACAGCTATACTGACTGAGCTGACTGGGATGGAGTTTACTGTACTGATGGATGCTGCCTTACAGGAAGTACAAATTGGCAGATATATTATGGCTGAATTATTTTGGATGGCTATCAGTATGACCTGATTTAACAAAATCTTTTCAATTATGCTGAGAAAGAGCCAAATAGCTTCTCTGGTACTGTAAGTAATCACATCATGCTATTGATCAAATTGATTACCTCAGTAGAATTACTAAATCTGCATCACAGGACAATTTTTCAAGTCCATGTGTACCCTCTGTCCGAATGTAATGGATCTTCTCCCTGTAAACATAAGTGATTTTATTGAGAAGAGAAAAAAGAAAAAAAGAAACGGAAAAAACCCATGCCATTATCATGGCATGAACTGTGCATAGAGTTGTTATTCCTTGCTATTTTGCCAGTTCCTGTTTATCTCCTTACAAAATTGGCAAACATCTTATATGCCTGATTCATTTTCTAACCTTACTAACATAAAATTGCAAAAAAAAAAAAAAATCTATTCCTGTCAGTTCACTCATCCAAAACCAAGAGATTTTGTTCTGTATTTTGGAAAACAGAATGATTTTTAGTCCTCCAAGTTCATGTATATAACTCAGGTCACCGATGGCAGACTTTCTGTTTAAGTCTACAGCTAAAATACCACCTTTTGTTAACAGAATTTCCAATAATACCACTTCCTTTCCTTCCATCAGTTTTATCTGGCAAATAACTCTCTAACATATACTCGATATGAATTGATCACACAGAGATTATACATATATATATAATATCCAATTATATTATATATAATGTACATATATTATACAGTGTAAACATATGTTACATGTGTAAAATTATACATTTTGATAATAAGGAGTGGGAAACATAGGATAGGACCCTATCAAGAGATTAGGATCATGTAAGATACATATCTACACCCCAACCTGTCAGTGCGTTTCTAAAGCATTTCAGTGTCCAAATATACTTATTCTAGTATCAAGTCAAAATAATCGGCCTCAAGACAAAGATGTGCTTTAGTACCTTGCTGGATGGGGCTGCAATGTGTTGCAGAATCAAGCTCTGAAAAAGATGGGCATTTGCCTCCTAGTAGTTCAGTAAATACCTGC
Organism: Cephalopterus ornatus; assembly: GCA_013396775.1. Lineage (NCBI taxonomy): Eukaryota > Metazoa > Chordata > Aves > Passeriformes > Cotingidae > Cephalopterus > Cephalopterus ornatus. The sequence goes on along the minus strand of VZRE01007688.1, from coordinate 526,421 downwards.
TGTATGAGCATTAGGTAGTAGATTGGGATCACTCCTGACCCAAAGTATAATCATAAGCAACGACCTGGAGGCAAAGGGCTCAGTATCCTGTTACAAATCTCATTATACACTGGCTAAGCTGTCTAGTCCTTATCACTAGTCTATTTTTTTCTCTGCTCAGAAGGAGATAAAAGCATCATCTGTTCTCTGGGAAATGAGGATTCGAACTACAGCTGAGAAAAAAAAAAAAAAGCCTGGAATAATTTGATGGTGAAGATAAAAAATTCTCAGTTACAGAAATGTACGTCTTAAATACGGAGTGCATTTTTCATTCTGTCTCTCTCATTTTATTTGAATGTATCAATTCTTCCAGGAAGGAAGTCTAATCCTTACACCCAAAAACCTCTTTGTCTGGCCCTCACAGGTAAACAATGTGTCAGTAAGGCTACTAGCAGAACTTCCTGCACTGCAGGAACTTGAAGGCCCTTTCTTTGCTCCTCCTTCCCTCCTTCAGCAATCCTGCAGCCATGCTTCTTACTGCACAGTACAAACTAAATTCTTGGTCAAACTCTTAGCTAGTGCATACTGGTATTGCTGAGACTGATTAACACCAGCTTAAGTTCTTGGCCAAGACAATTAATTCAAACTTTGGAATTTGAATGAGTTAAAATTGTACTGGCAATTAGTTCTGGTTTTTTCATTTTTGAGAAAATCTAATATGAAAGGAACAGGTGTAAGAAAAAGAAAGATACAATTTAACTATTTTGGAAAGGACTACCATTAAGTCAAGTGAAAAAGATTAAAGACAGGAGTACAATTCACTTCATAATAATGCTCCTTTTTATTTATAAAATCCAGGGTGACTATGTCCATGATATGGGTTTAAAGCCAATCACGAAGTAAAATCCCTGGTTTCGCTGGAGTTTTGCTGCTGACTTCCATCCAAACATAATTATAATTCTAACTTCTGAAAAGCGAAGTGATAATTGTAGGTGAGGACAGAGTTTCTGTTATTCAGTAATATTTAGAATAGAGATTAGATATGCCACTATTTGCCTACGGTTGTTTTGGTTCTTCTTACTTCTTGAATGTCTGTGGAAAATAACTATAGTAACTACATGGATCCTAGTGGTCCACACCTACTCTTAATGGTGACAGTTCCATATGGAGCCCAAGTTCATGTTTAGTACCACAGTTACTAGAATTTGGTTTTCCCCACTACAAGAAATCTTTCCTGGAACTTGGTTTCAGCAGTCTGGAAAAAAAGCCGTACCTGAGTGCATGGTTTCTGGCCAAGCTGGGCTGACGCTCCTGCAGCATCTCAAAAATGTTGGGCTGGCGTAAAAATGCAACTATCTTGTCATTATAAGCTGGAAAAGGAAAAAACCAAACCTGAAGCTTTATTTACCTTCCAGAGGCCCGGTCACATCACCAGTACTCTGCAGGGGCACACTGACCTCACTGCCAGTGAGGCATAGGGCAACACGAAGCAGTGTGTGTGGTTGATGAGAAGTTCTAAAAAGCACTTTTGTGAGCACTGCTTTGAGAAGAAAAGAGAAACTTGGCTTACCCAGAGGTAATGCCTCGTGATGGTGCTGGTTTCGAATAGCTGTTACAAGACTATTGCCTGGTCTGGCCAACAGGGTGACTCCTCTGTTTCGAGAGACTTCAGAGGCCTACAACATCAGAGGAAAGGAAAAGAACGATCAAAATTGACCATCAGTAGCACATCAGTCAGTTAAAAGGTTTCTTATCTTCTGTGATCTTTGGAATGGTCCATGATGCTGACTGAGGTACAGAAAGCATGCATGAGAATTATAGCTTTAGACTACAGTCAACTCAAAAAAGCTACGTAATCCTGAGCTTCCAAATGAAGATGCACCATTATCCACACCTATCGCACCTCTTTGATGCCGCAGTGAAGGCACCAGAATCCAGAAGTAAATGCAAGCTAATGAAGGTATTGCAGTGATGGAGTTCTCTGGTTCAATGAAAATTAAATCTCTGAGATACCATACAGTCTCTGGTTCTAGCATAATTGCATTTACTTCAAGGTTTTTACAGCCATGTTAATTTGAAAAGAGAAGAAACTCATAACACTGCAACATGTTCAGTCAGCATTGTTGAAGGGAAATTTAGTACATGAGGAAGGTATATCTATGTAGATCACAGGACAGAAAAAGGCTGTATCATCCTAAAAGCAGGTTGCCTAACATGTACGACCAGAAATAGAATTCAAATTGTATACACTGAAAAAAAGAACATAATTCAAAGAGCTGATAAAAGGAATAGGAAGAAGGAAATTTATCACTGCCCCTTAACTGAGGTACCTAAAGAAAACCACTGTTCTAAACATGCTATCTAGTGAAGGGAAGCAGGAAGGCAGATACCTTGAGAGGTGGGTAAATAGGTTTTGAAGATATTATGTGAGGATATTAAAAGCCAGACAGTGAGGTCTGGTAATCTTCAGTAAGGCATTGCTGGGTAACTCTTTGGGGACTTGTGCAAATTGAGGGGAACCCACCCGCTTCTCATCTTCCTCCAGAATATGACCATGGTGAACCCAGCAGAAGAATGATAGAATGGTTTGGGTTGGAAGGGACCTTAAAGATTATCTATTTCCAACCCCTCTGGCATGGGCAGGGACACCTTTCTCTCAACCAGATTGCTCAGGCTTCCTCCAACCTGGTCTTAAGCACTTTCAGGGATGGTGCATCAACAACTTCTCTGGGCAATCTGTTCCAGTGTCTCACCACCCTTATAGTAAAGAATTTTTTCCTAACATGGGCTCTAAACCTACCCTCTTTCAGTTTAAAGACATTCCCCCTTTTCCCGTCACTGCAGTGTAAGTACAGCCCGTATCAGAACAAGATGCATTAGGAATTCCAATTGCCACTCTACTGGGCTAATAGCTGCTCCTTTCTCACTGCACAAATTGTAGCACTTGGCAACCACTTCAGGAAGAAATTGCCCCTACTCCAATATTTTAAATGCTTAGTTCTGCATCCAAGCAAATGGTGCCAACCCATTTTCAGTGGTATGGCCAAATGCCAGGTCTTCCAATTGGATATAAATGAAAACTGAGAAGCTAAATGTGACTGGCAAGTTGCCTTTTGGAGCCCATAAAGCATAAAATGTTTATATGTAACAAGACACCAGTCAATGCACTTGATCCATATCAATACACAGGTTAAACAATGAAAAATCTTAACAATTCTAATTAAACATACTGTAATTTAAAACACAAAACTGCTGTGAAAGGGCATGGCGAATGTTTTGCTCCATCATTCAGTTATGATTTCACTTGCACCCATCTTCTGCCCTTGTGTCCCTCTCACATCCCCTTGGACCAACTGACACTGCAAGCTTAGCTCAGGCTTAGGCAGCTTTCGCCCTGTGACCCTCCCCTGTGACAAGCACTGTGTGGCCACTCCATGCTGTGGAAGAAAGAGGAAGCTTAGGTCCAAGAGGTGCCCTATCATTCCTTGCCACAGTGGGCACGAAGCTCTTCTGGGAGCAGCCTTTTCTTGAGCTGGCCTGTGCTCAGTTGTACTAGTGAGGGTGCGTGGGACGGTACTAAGGCATTATGTTTGCCCAGCTTCTTCGCTACCAGGGAGCTCTGGAGATCAGGTGAGGATGCCCCTTCCTCAGGTCCTTGTAGAACAGATTTGCATGGGTGTACAGGCCCGTTTTTGAGGGTGATCTCTGACCCTCATCCTTTACAAAGACAAATCCTATGCCCTTGTTGCTACACATGGATTTACTGACCAGAAGATAGAAAGGGGGAAGGGAGGAGTAATGGAGGAGTTAAACACACATCTGTCATAAAAATTAGCACCAGTTGGTATTTGCTTATCAGCTGGGAACTGTATGGTACTTCTGCCCAGCCTGGGCCTAGTTCCTCCCCTTGTTCATGTCATCACCTGATATATATTTTTTTTCTTTTGGCTAACTTTCCAGTGCCTGGACATATTTCTTCTAAAGCAAGAATTCTGAAAGGAAATGTGTCTAGTGTCCTTGAAAAGAAACCTTTACTGCCTTCTTTCCGGTTCTGGTTTAAAAAGCTCAAGTCAGGTTGTAAGAAGCTAAAACTAGGTTGTAAGAATCCAGTTCTGTACACATCTCAATATAATAAAATGCACACTCTGTGGTGCTTCTCTTCATCACCACACTTAGGCATTGTTAATGCTATGTTTGTGCTTTACACATTTACACCTCTTAACAATTTTTCTCTGGCAACACAACAGGAAAATTCTGAGCTGTCTAATTAACTTTCATTTTGCTAACACTTCTCTTTCTAATCTTTTAGCTAATAGAGTACAATTGATTGTTCCAACTCAGTGTTCAATCACAATCGCCTTGTCTACTTTGACTTTCTAATTGAATGACTTAATTTCGATTAGCACATTATTCTCCAATTAAAACAAAAAAAAGAGTGACCTCTCTAATGATTTAGTGACTGGATCCGTCTAGTGCAAAGTAATCTTATAGATTTATGTCAGGGTTTAACAGCTTTGAAATTGATACTGGGATGTTGCAACAAGAGTGGAGAGTCCAAGCTATCACAGGAGCCTTTCCAGATATAATACTCTTTCCTGGGTTTTATATCACTGCTGGATTTGAGAGACCCTTGCCTGTTTGAATCCTGCTACTTGCTTGTTGTGGTTTGGGTCAGTAAGATTTGCATACTGCTATGTCCCAATACCTCTCCTCTGCTTATCTTGCTAACCATCAACTCTTGCCTCTCCACTGTGGATGCCTGCTTCTTTCCTCTTTCTGTCTTTAAAATCTCTACCCTGTAATCATGTATGTTGTTTTTCACTGCAGATGAAAAGTCCCTTAAGAGGGAATGGAAAGCAAATCTGACCTGTCCTATTTATAGCAGTGGCAGAGGGAAATGAATCACTTAGTGATCTATCTTCATTTAGTTACTGATGGCCACTACAGCTACTTGAACTTTTCTTCCAAAACTCAGGCAACCAAGAGCAGCATCAACCACCTTTTTCCTGTAAAAGATTGATACCTTAAAGAAGTGCTTACTAAAGAATCTATAGGATTTTGTCAAATTTATATATCATGCCATTTAACATCAGTAATCTACATGGAAGTTTTTGCAGAGGTCCTTTATTTCATTACCCTGGCTCTTTTTCATACCCTCTCTGGCACCCACAAGCTTCACTATTCTGCTCTCCTTCAGGCTCATTTGACATCTGTACATAATGTTCAAAACTGCTGATTGTCTTTCATGGTCCTTCATACCATCCTGGGGACAGATTCCAGAGGCCACACCATCTGCTCAGCAAAGAAACCAGCAAGCCTGCAGATAGCTGACACATGGCCAGGACAAAACCCCAAGTGTGACTCTACAGGCATGATTTATAGGACAAAAGAACATCCAAATACACTTGGAGGAAATGGCATGGAACATGAGACTCTTAATAAATGGGTTGAATTCTAAAGGGTTGAATTTTTTCCTTGTAAGTGGTGGGCTTTTAGGTGTCAGTCCAAAGTCCTTGGATATCAACAGGAGTCGTTCCAGTGGAGCAGCAGACACTTCCAAAGGGGAAGCTACTGACTACAGTAAGGGTGCAGAAGTACTGTGGGACCTGGGCCACTGAGACTGTGAGGTGACAGTGCCATCACTGACAGCTCCTGAAACAGAAAACCCTGTTTCATTCGCTGACTGGGCCAAATCAGTGGCCTCAATGAACAGTTTATAATTTCCCTAGAGAATCATTACTCATAAGTAGTAAATACTTTTGACTCCCTTCCCTGTACTTGATATTTTGAGTTTATTGAAAATTGTTCCTTGCCAGCCTTGCCAGTGCTTGCAGAACCAAGTGTATTTTTTGGGCTAGGTCATTTGAGTTGCTCGGTGTTGTTTCCGTCCCTGACACGGTGAATTTGTAAGCAAGCCCCAGGCAAGCATGTGCCCAAATACAAACCATCCTGCAGGTGGCTATCACAGTCATGCCAGTAATCCAACCACAACAGCAACACTAAATTGCAGGCTGTTGGCAGAGGGAAGTTGCTAAACTGGTGGGAAGATATGATTGAAACAGATTCTTTGATACACTTCTATCATCAGAAAATATGTTTCCATATTCACCCAAGATGGAGAAAGCATGCCCAAGCTACTCATGCCTGGTCTGCCTTTGATCCTGAAGAACTGACCTTGCACCCTAGTCAGCTCCTGATCCCAACCCCAGCTGGCAGTGAGAGGTGTCAGACAGGTCCTGCTGCAATAAATTAATTTTACAAGCATTCCTCTGGGTATTTTTCTGGAAGAGGAAGATCCTTTAACCATAATTCATCTGTACTTCTATTCAGCATCAATCTCTACAAATCTTCAGTTGTATGGATTTGCTATATGAAGAATCAGGTTGCTGGTACTTTTTCCTCCTTAAATTCACCGTACACAACACCATTTTTATGCTTCTTTCAATCATGTCCATGGCCCTCAGTGATAAAAGTCATCCCCATGAAACATAGGAAAGATGCTTAATGTGACTGAAAGCTAGGGAAGCAAACCTCAACATACATTACTACACTACTGCTAGGGAGCATATAATTTCAGAGTACAGTGTCCCAGTGGGGACTGAAGAAACATGAGGCTGCTGAAGTATCAGGCTACAAAAATAATGAATGACTTGACTTTGGTAAAGCAAGACCACAGTGTTATATATGAATTCTTCTTTTAAAATCTATTTTGTCATCATTTTACTTCAGTCAAGTTTTACTGCTTATTATTTTATCCTGAAAGCCATCAAAACACAAACCTTCCTTACCAACAAGTTCTGAAATAAACCCTTCAGAAAGAAAAAAAATCACTTATTGTCTTTACAAGATAAAAATTCACAAGACAGTCTGTTTCAATGCTTTCCTAATATAATAAGTGCTTTCAGTTCTACAGAAGACTGCAGTCAAAAGTTCCTGGACTGATACTGGCAGTTACCTCTCCAGCGCTGTAGCTACGAAGTCGCTGAAGATGTTGCCTGTGAGTCAGGTGATTAGGGAGGCGACCATTCTGCAGCGGAATCCTGGGATCTATGAAGGTGGTAGCACGGCTATTGTGGTCAACGAAGAAAGACTGAAACACAAAGGAACAATGTTTTTTTATAAGAAGATGGCCAACACAGTGATGGTATTGTGGGAGCACAACGTGAAAACCACCGGCAATCGCGTCAGAAATACCTTGGTTAAGTACAGTCCATGGAAGATATCTGCAAACAAAAGGACTGTCTTACTCAAAGCTGGAATAGCTCTTGGAAAATACCTGAAGCTCTGTAGGTCAAAATCATGTGTAATGGACATGGTGTAAACAAGACACGAGAGAATAATATGATTAGGAAACAGTGCTTTAGCCTATTTGGTGATTCCAGAAGTCACTCAGCAAAGCTTCATTGGACACAGAGACACTGAGTCAAATTTTGCAGCACAACAGATCTACTCTGGCTCAAACTTTTTTGCCAGTCCGATGCTGCCTTGGTTATGCTGTGATATTCTGCACAAAGCTAGAAATACTTCAAAACATTTGTTCTTGAAGCTTTTTTTTCTGCTTCTAAAATAACTCTGCTTGCTGCTTGTGTTGTTTAAACCAAACCATCACCAATTTTGAGTCAGGAAGGAAGGAACCTTTACTAATCACGTAGCCTGATGTGGTCTGTCAAACAAGTAATTATTTTTGTTGGCACTCTTACCTTGCCCTGCTGGTCAGTTTTTATCTCCCAGCCACGAGGAAGCTCCAGTCGGGTATCAGCAAACATGTTGATAAAATTTACCAGGTCTCTGTTGTGCTGATACCTCTCAAAATTACGAGCATCTCTACGAATCTTCAGAATCATATGCTTCAAGCAGGTACTGTTAGTGAAGACCCGATAGGCACTCTATGAGATGAAAAACAGAAGTGAGGACAACCAGTTCTGACAGAAAAACAACATATTTGGTTATTTCATGGGACATATGCCCAAAGAACTGAAACAAATCCTGCTGGAATCAAGAAACATTTCTGTCTTATGGTTTTGATTTGAATGATTACTTTACATGAACATCTAGAATTAAGAAATACAATCTGGAAAGTGAAACATCGCACACATTGTCCACAGTTACCTTGTGCATGAACTACCTTTCTAATACACTTTGAAAAGACAGTCGGCTGAAACATCACATACTCAAGATGACTGTAGTTCTGCCTATTTCATTGCTTTTATTGGTCAACAGAAACACTGCTTGTATGCCTGGATGGTGCCAGAGAAATGCAAAGACAGCTGTGAACATGTATTTATGCTATACTTGAAATCAAGATACGTGTGATAGGATTCATGAACTCAAGAGGACTGCAGTGCAGATGCCTACACCAAAGCTTGCTACCTTTGGTCCCTATATAGCCACAGGACAGGAACAGACACTTCTAATCGTCTATTTTTGGAAGAAGTGAATTGTTTCCCATAACTGAATATTTGTTTCCGTGATGACTATAAAGCATGTCAGATCGAGACATTTCCACGAGTCAGATGAATGCCACCCCTCAGGCAGCAAGTTGTATCTCACAATGGGCATGAAATGCACCTCCTAGAGGAACGTGCCCTGATGCAGTTGAAGTGAGTTAGTGCTGATCTGATTGCAGAAGTGGGGCTAAAGTGAACTATATTTGTTGCCACAGTATATTCAATGATAGAATGCCACAAAAAAATGTTTGTGGTGACAATGTAAATGCACATCCAGAGGCTACTCTTGGAATCTTTCACTTCAGGGAAAAAGCTCACCAAGACAGAGTAGGAAACATCACAAAAATCTTCAACTTTCCTGAGCAGATTCTTGGTGCCTTGGTTTCCTGGTCAGCCCAAAGGATTGAATTACTCTTTAGAGTAATAAAGGATCACCGGAGAACTCACGTCTCCAGTGGAGTGAGCCCCAGCATGCAGGCCTGGAATATGTCCAGAGAATCTGTCGAGAGAATCTGACCCAACAGCTCTGAATTCTCAATTTGTGTGTCCTTTTAATGCATTTCAACCACTATAATGCAATAAAAAATTTACAATTATTATCTTTATTATGTAAGGATTTATTGTGGTGGCACCACTGAGAACACTCCCCATAGCACAGGGTCCCTAATTATGGCAAGGGTTGGTAAAGGTTATGAAATCACAGAGATATGATCTCTGCCCTGAAGATATGACCTGCTTATAACCCACGAAAGCTTCATGGCCACAATCTGTTAAGATCCCAGTGTACTCTATAACAAAAGTTGTATTTTTATCTATGACTGTCTTGAGTATCTCTAAGCTGCATTAGGGAAGCAAAGAGTGTAACGTAGTTTTATTTCTCCATGGAAATAAAATATCTGAAAAATGAGTGCCTTTCCCTTCTAATTCTAACTGCCAGATAATATTTTCCAATTCCAACCTCACTGGCATAATTAATACCTTGAAATTTCAATAGGGGCTTGTGGTTAAAATATTACACTTGTGTTAAGCCAAAAGTTACGTGAGCCATTATTTCTGTACAAGTGGAATTTGTATGACCACTTGATAGATATTTCGATAGATTATTCTGGTTCTTGTATTAGAGACAAGTTTATAAGCTCAAACTGAAGGCCTCTTTTGGCTTTTTTTTTTTTTATTTCAGTGAGAAATAAAATTGAGATTTAGTCTGTTGTGACTATTCCTTACTCAACTATGGAATCAGTTCCTCGTTTTTCAAACAGCTATACTGACTGAAAATTACATTGCTCTCAGCTATAAATCATTATATATCACCCTGTCAATGTAAGAAATTGTCTACACTCCATAACTCAGTTCATGTAATGTCAGATGAGGTAATATATCCCCTTTCTCAGTAGGGTTTCATGGGCAATAATCTCTGGCAGATGCTTGGAAATGGACACCTGGCTTCAATCCACCAGGTGCCACAGCCAAAACCTGATGTCTGTAGTTAGCTAAAAACCTGTGCTGAGGCGACTCTCCAAGTGTTTTACTTTCTTTTCCTTTCAAAAAGAAAGGTCATTGCTCTCCAGAAATGAATGATTTTCCAAATATTCAGAAGTCATGTGTAGATTCCTAGTTGAACTACATTCAAGATATGGCAAAGTAGGACTTCCTCTCCTTGTAGGACTCCCCTATCTGCTTCCTCCTGATATTACATTTTTTTCCACTCCACAATAGGTTTAAAAGAAAATGTGTAGTTTTACTGTATTAATGAAAAAAAAAAGATATCCTAATTTTGAAAATTAATTTTTATTTGTGTTTTTTTTCCAAAATAGCTTCACTAACTCAAGTCAGCATTTCTTTTACTCCATTACACCTGCCCGAATTTTGGGAAGCCAAATGGCATGCGGTATTTTTCTCCCTCTATTTCCCTGAGACTCGGTGGTACCTGAGAAAGATTTCTCAAGATGGTGGGCTCAAAAGGCAACAACCTCACTCCCTGCAGCAACGGACAACAGGATCAAACAAGCTGAAACCAAGGGTTCCTGCTTATTTCTGGGAGGATAACGTTAATGAGCTTCTCTCTACCATGGAATTCCTTGTGTGAGGCAGAATCCTGCCTGTAGTGTCCCCAGCCTCCTCTGGTGCTGAGAAAGGACAGCTGAGCCCAATGTCACATAACTCAAAGTCACTAGGCATTCTCCCCGAAGGCCTGGGGTGCGGCATTTGGACTCAGAAATCAGTAGTGTGAGAGAGCAAATCATCATTACTCACATAGTTTGCATGCAGCACAGTGAAGAACTCAGGATTGGTGATGAACTTCACAGCTGGAGACTGCAGCAACAAGGTGATTTTTTGAGAATTCACAGGAGAAAGGGAACCTTCCCTCCTAATCTCTGGACAAAAAAAAAAAAAGCCACAAAATATTATTAATATAGTGGGAAGCACAGTCTACTATTTAACCTTTAATGAACAGCTGCAAAAGTGACAGTATAAAAAAGTTACCACCTGCCTGATGCACCTACCTTCTTGCTGTTCCCAAGACAAGCCTGCTGGCAAACTGACAGATACGGTGCAGTGTTTACCACGGTAGTGCAGGGGCTGGACGATTTTCTGAACTGTAGGTTATGAAACTCTGTGTCACATCTGCTTCTGTCTCTAAATATAATGTGACCTCAGCAGTTTTTACCAGCTGATGGTTTGGTTCAGCACTGTCACCCAGGTCCATACCGGTTCCTCCCACTGCTGATTTTAGAGAGATCTGATCTCCTAATCCCGCATTGCTCTTTACTTTAATGGCTTTATTTTTGGCAAGTCCATGGTTTTGGGGACTTGTATGGTAAAGAAAACGAAACAAGATAGGATTATTTTTAATCTGTATCAAGTAATGAAGCACAGGATCAGAACTGAGCATTTGAGAATCTAACTCTGTAGAGATAGAAACTCCTGGCCTTCTACAGCCACCAGAAAAATGTTTCCTACCATGGAATTATGGCTTGGGTGTTCTGGCATTTTCAAATAAAGCCAAATTTTATTTGAAGTCCAAGGAAATTGGATGCAGACATCATTAACAGAATAAATATAGATTCCCATTTGTTTTCTTATTAATTATAACTTTTTTTTCCTTCCTGCTGGACACGTGTTATTTTATCCACTTAAAACTGCAGACTGTATCCATTGCTGGAGTTAAATTCATTTATACTGTCTTAGAATCTGGATTAGTGTGCCTAAAATGTATTCCTCCTGAGATTTTCATTTAAATTAAAAGACAAATAGCAAATGTATCATACTGCAGCTTTTTTTTTCTCTAGTGTGTTTACATCATCCTTGACCTTTTAATTCTTGGCATTTTATACAATATTGATGTTTTCTCCTAAAAACAAAGCAATTATCTATAGTTAAAACCATTTCCTAATAATTTATGATAACATTTATTATACCCATTAGGTCTTCAGGTTTAAAACAAAAGAGTGAATGTTACATAATGAACTGCACTAAATACTTACTGGTAGCAACTCCTATTAAATTACTATTTTATTATGTTTGCTATGATAGTAATGACTATACATATTACAAGCAATGGCTACATTACCTATAAATACTAAAAATACAATGTGTATATCATTTCTGCTTCAGCTTCTAACAGGGAGAATTGGGATCTCCTTTTATGATCCAGTGTACGTAAAAGTCTCCCACAAATTGCAACACAAAAGATTGCAAGGAAGCTTTGAGTATCTAACGTTAAACATTGTTGACAAAATTTATTTTCAAGCTCAAAACATCTAATAGATCAGGAACACAAACAAAATGGAGTATTTTTCTAAACTTGTTAAAAGAAGTTTATTATTTCTCTGTGTAATTTTTCCTATTCAACATGGAAAACTAAGAAAATTCAAGCAGATATTGTGTTGGTTCCTTCCCTTTGCCAATCCTATTTAGAGAGGGATGGCAAAAAGGTATCAAGAAGTCAGATTTACTTCCGGCAGGCAATATAGAACACAAAGTTAGGTAGAGGTAAGAATAATCCAGAGGAAGAGAACTTGTTAACCATTCTGCTGGTGCAAGTCCTCAAACAGAAGAGAGTTATTTTTGCACGGCCTCAAGTTGCATAGTGGGCACTAGTCTGATTGCTGGTGTTTCTTACCTGAAACAAACACTTAGGCTATGGTTCCCCAAATGTTTTAAGAAAACATGAGTCTGACTACCACCAAAGAGAGTAGAAGAGACCCCTGCCACCCCATCCTGCCTTGGGTACACATTCTCCTCTTCTTGGTAGTAACACTCATTCTTGTCTGGTCATCTAACGAGATGGATGAAAGAACCATTCTGGCTGTAAATGACAAGGAGAACAAACCAGACTATTTTTCAGGCAGATCAGTTCTCCACTCTGGTATGGGGTCCTGTCACATAAATTAGTGATGAGCAAAAAGACCTCCTTCAGTCCATGGCCCACACTTAGATCAGCTCATAGCTATCACAAAATTGCAGCTTTAAAAACCACAAGTATTTCGTACTTGATGCCAGGACCACTGCAGGTGCAATCCCATAAGCAAATGTGGCAGTGCAGAAGTTAGGCCTAGAGAGAAGAAACTGCAATGCCCCAAGCTAAAAATCACACTGCAGCAAAGACAGCACCGTTTTTACAACTATTAGGTGAATAAAAACCAGATGCCTTTTCCAGTTTAATTTCAAATAGCCCTTTACCAAGGGAAAAATGCTTTGTCTGCCTAGTAGTTGTTAAAAAAGAACAGAGTACCTTTGTATATAGCTTTATACCTGTAGCTACAGGTCTAAAAACTGTTGCTTCAAGTCTGTATCTTTTTTTTTTTTAATTAATTTTTGCAACCTGGGTATAATAAAGTTCCTGTCTCCCCCAGAAATGCAGTTTTCCTCAGAACTGAATGGCACTGAACATGCCACTCAAAAGCTTTTCCCCATCATACCTGAGCTTGGCTGAGAAGGCTCTGCTTCAGAGTCACTCCCTCCACCAGTGGGAACTCTCTCCACTCTGTTGTTTACCACAGCATCGTCATCAGTCCGCTCTGTTGCGATTGTTCGCTGGATGTTTTGGTATCTAGATATATTCATAGAAGGGAACAACATACTTTAGTTAACAGAAGAGCTTTCTGGTGCTTTCAACCTTAACAATCAGCACTGCCTCTGAAGGATTCCAACACTTCTGTCTTCAGCATCCAGCAGAGTAAGAGCACACCCGACTCTTCTCCTTCGGCCGGTGCCGCTGCTCACAATTGGACCAATCACTGCTCTGCAAACATGGCATTTTGCAGTGACTACCAAACAGCTACAGAGAGCGCAAAGTCAGGAACACTCAAAGGCTAAATTTAAACAGATGCTTTGGATACAGGTTTCTACTACTAGGCACCCTTTAAGACATCTGGACACCTGGAACCTGAAACAACAGGTGGATTATGGTTCCTCCTCTCATTTAGTCTGAATATATTCTTCTGGTAAGCTATGAATTTGTCTCATATATATTATATTTTATATAGAGAAAAAAAGAGAAGCGAAGAGAAATCATAATGAGAAAGAGAAAGAAAGAACCAAAATCAGAAAGAAAAGCAAAAATAAAAAGCAGGCTATCTTAATTATTTAATTAGCTATCTTAGTTAGTTTTTACTTCACCCAGTATTTTTAATCCCTCTTTATGGATAGCATTGCTGTATACATTTGAAGGGGATGGCTTTACTGACTGCATTTAATGTGATTCATCTTTGTTTGTCTTTCATTTTTCTGACTTATACTCTTTTTTCTTTCCTCAGTTCGAGTTCAGACTTGCATATTTTAATTACTTTTTCTCTATTTGTTAATGCACACTTTATTCCAAATTTGAAGTTAGTTCCTCAAGGGGGCACAGGATTATTAAAGACAAGTTGTTAGGATTTGGCTTTTTGATATCTCAAAAGACATTATCTCCAGTAGCTTACTGCAACTTAATCTTAGGCAGAAGGCCTGGAGATAATTAAGAAAAATAATCAAAGTTTTAATAGATTTATGCAAAACTTTCACAATACTATGTGTCCCCCTACAGTACTCAAAGTCGTTTGAAGCTATATTTAGCGTATATTTTGATAGTTGAAGAAAACACTCATCTTTACAAGAAAATTCTGATAGCAGGTTTTGCAACAGCATGAATTTATTGCATTTTTAAACACCCTGTTTTAGATCTACATTTTACAGTTTTTTTCACTTGACTGCAGGCAACTGAATGAACTTTCCATTCCAGTACTGGAGGAGTTTTACAACACCCACTCGCAACAAAGGGAAAAGGGAAAAAGAAAGGGAAAAAACCCCCAAAATACATAAACCCCCAGGTTCATATAATCAAGGGATACAAGCACACATATAGAAGAACCTTGTACCTTCAATTTAATTAGATGGTAGAAAATCCCTATTGGCAACCCTCAAAGAGTAACACTAGCTGTATGCCAACAAAACACTATGCATTTCTTTTGGGTCTCAACACTATAAAATCACCTTATATAAATATCAGAAGGTGCCAAAGTAATTGGACAAAACATTGAAAGTGCCGAAGTTATGGGAATGCCTCTGGAAATTTCAGTAACCATTCAAAGTGATTTGTCAAAGAAATGGAGGTTAAGAAGTACCACACTGTGGCTGTCTTAACTATTGTGGTTGTAATTTCTTATGTTACTTATTATCTTTCAAACAAGTGCACAGACAAATCTAGACATACATATGCTGCAAAGTATCTTCTCAACAGAGCTTGGACAACAAGGCTTGTTACCTGCTTTGCCAACAAGTAAGCAAGTCAGGTAGTGCTACAGAAAATGAGCAACACTAGACTTAATCACAGCTACAGGTTTCTTTTTCAAGCTGAATTTCCAGAGCTTTGTGGTTTTGGCTGGGCTGGAAATACCAGGCTTCCTTGTAATATTTTGGTCTTTCCATTCCTGTCCACAAACGAAACCAGGAAGCCAAAAAGTAAGTAAATTGATTTAAAAAGAAAAGTCACCAAGTTTTTTCAAACTGCTGAGTGATTTTGCATCCAAATTTTGTTTGAGGTTAGTGCAAAAGTTCAGGTTGCTGCTGATTCTGTCAGGAAAGTCTATGCTTGCTGTTGCCTCACCTAAAATGATTCTTTCATTTCAAAAACATTTAAAATCACGAAGTTTGAAATACAACAAAACAGTATTTTTAAAATGAGTGCTCAAAGCAAAGTCCAATCCTTCACAGTGTTGATTATAACTATTTATGAAAAGTGGCTTCCCTCACAATCCTGAAATGTGGAGACATGAAATATCTGAAATTAGATTTAGGACAACAATAATTAAAAAAACCGTAGTCAGGTTGAAATTACAGAAACAACTTGTCACTGGACAAATGCTCAGGGTATGAATCCCTTTTATTAGAATCTTAGGAAATATTCCAAACTTGGTAACGATAGAAGACTTTCGCATTCAGCTTCTTAAATCAACAGAGCTCCTTGGCAGACAGTGGAGAATCACCAGCTTTTTTTCCTTAGCCCCATGTTTAATAAATAGCAAAGTGCTTAGTCTCCAATGGGACTTGGGTAAGGAGAGATATGCCACTGCTGAAAGCCCTCCATACTTCTCCCTTTGTAATTGGATATATGAATACTAAAAATAGAGAGATCCGAAGAATATCAGCCTTATTAACTGTCCATTCCCAACACAAGCCAGCAATAATCAAATCATAACCAAGACAGCCAGACAGGCTACACGAAAACATGGCATAATATGAAAGAAGGAGGTCACAAAGACAATGTCTATCCTTCAGTTTCTGCTGTGATAGCTGGTTTAATGATTAACCTGCATTAACTAACGGAATGGTAAGTCACTCTCACAAGCATTTATTCCTTCCATGGTGGTGATGTGCTTCCATGAGTTCAACGTCAAAAAAAAATTTTAAAAAATCTGATATATGTCCACAACTTCTCTTCTTTCTGTGGTAGATAACTTGCTTAAGTGCCAGCCAAATAGTCTGAACTTTGACATGGCTCAAATCCCTCTTAAAGACCAATTCTAAATGGCAGAGAAGTCATGCAAATCCTATGAAAGAATCTACATAAAACATTCACTTTCTTTACAGAATTTTAGAGTTTTTTATATTGACATGGTAGCTTGAGACTTCATGAGCAAAGCTATAATGAAAACAAATACTGAGCAGGTTCTTTCACTTCTGCAAGACACAACACAATTTATGAAATGCTAATCAAAATGACAAATTCTGGTAAAAAAAAGATTAATTCTTCAAGAACGTGTTGATAGTGTCAACGTCAGTTGCAAAACAACCACTTTGGGAAGGCTGGTTTGCTCTCCATGACTTATATTACCTTTCTAACTGTTGTCACTCAGGGCCCAGTTCTCCCAGACTGCCCCATTCCGGGCACAGTAGCTCCCAAACTATTCAAAGTACTCTGAAAGGAGCAATTTAAAGTTCTGCATCCCTTTCTCAGTTGCAGATCTATTCTCTTAGCACAGAAAAAAAGACCAAAAAACTTCTGTGGCATTTTACATGCTATAATTAAAATATAATTTCAGTTTTGCCTGTCCTTTTCTAGAAATGGCATTATTATAGTAAGCAGGGAATAAAAAAAACCCACAACAAAAACCTTTTCTGAAGCAAAAAAGGAAGATTTTTGACCAACTGCTTATTTTTTCTCTTCCCTTTTAAATTCAGTCTAAAAAGCAAACATGAGAAGAAAATTATAAAATCTATGTGTGGACTAGTCAAACAAAGAGAAAATATAAGACACGTTAAGAGATATTTCAACCAGCTCAGAATGAACTGACAGATTTGCAGGGCCCGATGCAACATTAAGCAGACCTGTCTACATCAAGAAATGTGCATGGTCCTATTAGAGCACGGCTCTGCTCTGGGAAAGCAGACAGACCTTTCAGCAGGCCTTATTAGTTCGAGCAGAAATGCCACACTGATACGGCAACAATTTCAGGAACAGTCAGCTCAGAAACCTCCACAGCACAGCACGAGGTTCCAACCCATCGACAACCCTCCTGCAGTTAAATAGCAAAAGTGACTCCATCTTTTAGAAGAATCCTCCCTTCCCTTCCGGCAGTCATTTCAGGAAACTTCTCCAAAAAACTCTTCTTGCTGTTTGAAACGTTTTGCAACATCATGCACTCAACAGCACTGTGCTTGTGGGCAAGTTTGGGTACCAGACACCCACAGCAGGCACACCTGCAGGCTGAGAGGGATCAGCAGCCCGGACAAGAACTTGGACAAGGAGGAAAGATAAATCCTTAGGGAGTCAGTGCACTGGACAAAGAAGGAAGCTACTGGGGCAGTGTAGAACAAGGAGAGTACAGATCTCAAAGGAATTTAGGTGCTAATGCTCACCGCCGGTTCAGCTGCTCCATTTGCTGGATGGAGCCAGACCTGTGGATCCCATCCGGCGTTGCCGCGGCTGTGGGGCGCTGCCACGTGGTGGTTCGGTTGACGTGATCAACGTAGAATACCCTCCCATGGCTGTCTATTCGAGCTTCCCAGTCTAGTGTGGGAAAAAAAGGAAGGGGTGATGCTGTCAGTGTGATGCCTTCCAGAAAACCTAAACGTGGCAGACACATACAGACAACACACGTATACACAGATAGGGTATATACACACAGGAGATACTATATATATAGCCTACATGCGTGCAATATATATTATGTGTATACATTCAAAGTATACATTCAAAGGTGCATATATACTATGTGCTTGTCTATATATACATATATGCAGTATGTGCATATACATAAACATTTCATTCACAGCACACAGGTAGGCCGTGGAATTCACTACCATAGCCCATGAAAAGCTAGTGACGCAGTGGCTGCGTTTTCAAAAGGGCTAGATAATTTTTCAGTTGGTGATACTTGTTGGCTGGATTCACTGCAGGTCAGAGTAGCCACATAGAACTGACTCTTAGTAGAAAAAGATTACACCTGAACTAATATGGCAAATCCCATGTTTTCTTTTTTCGTTATGTTTCAGAACAAACATCTTTCATTTCTCTCCTTTTTATGAAGTGGCTTTGAAGGACACCACAGAGCAATTAAAGGCTTCCTTGAAAGCTGATCACAAACTGATTGGAACATACCTCAGAAATGTCTCTAAACAGAGTATTGTAAATCTATTGCTCTGACGAATGCAAACTAGATCGAGAGTTTGCAGCGTAATATTGAGTCTTCCATCATTATCGTTTCCTGATAATGTTTATGTTGTCCCATGACTGAAAACTAAAACCTATTTGATATATGATGGCTTGTGGAAAATGGCAATGTTGATAAAAAGTGTTTGAAACAGGAGAAATTCATAAGTGGGTTAGCTAGCAAAGCCACATATCAAACTGGTTGGAATGTATGGAGAAGTGGAATAAATCAGGCTTGCTAGTTTCATATTCCTATACGACCCATCAGCTGACTACATATCTATGTAAATACATGTACATACCTTCTACACAAATTTATATACAAACCTCATATTCACACACAAATGCATATATGGTGATTACCTTTGAGGGCAAACACTTCCTCATATTCCCACATTCTTACTATGATAACATCTTCTCTGATGAGTCCTATGGTTTTGTATGATCAAATTCAGGATCAGCTGGATTTCATACTTTATGTATTTTATCTCCTACTCTCTAAGAGCAGGACTGAAGTTGCACCTTTTCCTGCTGTATCTGGAAACCTATCCTTCATGACCAGTTCCCATCCCCCGAATGCTGGCTCTGGCTAAACCCACTTCCTATACTTGGTCTCAGAAATTTGTAGGCTGTCTCAAGTCTATGGCTGGCTGCCCCTGACAGGTGAATCCCATAAACCTTAAAAGATGGGCACTGAGAGTCCTTGGAGAAATTTTCTGTAAGACTCCAAGAAAACGAGAGCCATATGCACATGCATTATTTCTTTCAAAGCTGACTGTAAGTACCACAGTCCTTAAAGATGCAAAACCTATAGTCACACCACGGGTATACATGCAGTGTCTCTCACTGTGAACATCACTATATAATTTAAGGAGAGGACTCTCTCTTACTCCACCAGGTAAAGTTTCCCAAGGATGTTGTAGCTGTTTCAAGAACAAGATCACAGCTTTGTGAAAACCATGTCTAAAACATAAGACAGTGAAAAAAAAAGCACATCAAGTACAACATATGCATATTGAAATAAGTCACACTGACATATATGGCAGGTCAAAGGCCAGAGCCTTGCTAAGCATGCTGGCAGCACTGGTGGTAGGTGTACCGCTCTGAGTAGGGAACGGTCCTTCTGGAGCTACGCATTATCTGCAATATCCTCAAGGAAATAACCTTGGCCAGATCAAAGGTGAGACGATGTACCTTAACATCATGAAGATTCTTCATTTTCCTTGCTGTTGTCTGGCAAAGGACAAATTCTAGCCCTCACCCCACACTATTGTTGTACCTCATAACAAGTTGAGAATAATAAAGACCAGTGGATATTTAGAAGCTTGTAGGCAATGCTGTAGATCCACACTCTAGACAGACTACAGAAGACACCACCCGGTCATAGTGGTCTGAAGCCTGCTGATGGACACTTAGCAAGAATAATACTACCCAATTACACAGTCAAACAAGGTTTTATGATCCATCCCTGTGCACTACCAGCTCTAGAGTCTATCTTGTAGCATCTCTCTAATTAAATACAACTTAGAGTTCCTAAGCTTCTAAGCATAATACTTGGAAACTTAGGAGTAAGGAAACTTGTCCAGAGCTTGGAGGTTACAGTAAAAACGTCAGGTCAGGATCATGCAGACTGGATTACGACTTCAGGAAGGCTGTCTCTGTCAGATGTATCAGACATACAGCAGAAGTATGTACAAACACGAGCTACACATATCAGTGAGTGTTGCTTTATTCACTGCTTTATGAGTAGATACACCTGAAACCATGGGCTGACACTGGCATTAGCCTGCTAAAATATTAGGAACTGTGTGTCTCATGCTCCTTGTGATAGCATTTCTAATCCGCTGAATAACTCTTCTTCTGGTCACCTAGGAAGGCTGTCAGAGGGTGTCAGGTACAACTTTTGTTGTACACAGGTGGCAGGTGTACTTTCTACCTTCCCTTAAGACAACCTGTAAGTCACACAAGTCACTGAAGCTGCCTGCATATGACACCAGATTTGAGGACAGATGGATGGATACCTGCACAGTAAGACAAACAGGCTGACAGGTGAACTGACATACAGAACTCTGCTTCTGAGCTGTGCTCAAGTCCCTTCATGCTAATTCAGGGGCATAGGTGATCCAGGAAGCAGCCAGATTTCCTCAGGGTCTTTTGTTAAGTTTTTCAGGTAAAATAAGACTGTGACTACTACAAAGACTAACCTCCATCTAACCTTCACAGTAAGAGCATGCTAGAGCACAGGCTGGGGACGTGACAGTACTGGTTCTGTTCTCTGGTGATCCCCCTCCATCAGCCAAGTCATATTTCACAGCAGCTTTGATACTGCTCTGATTTATACCAGAAGATGCAACTTCTCCGGGCAGGACCATCAGGGCAAAGTAAGCACACTGTCTTTCCCTTTCCAAGCAGCCACACCTTTGGCAAAGAACAGCTCTGAACTGGGCACATGTATTTTTCTTTGTTTCAGTTCTGTAGGGTTTCCATCAGTACTATCAAAGACAGTCTTAATAAGAGGAGACTATTAATGCCGTCATGAGGCCATAAAAACTCTGCAACTCTTCTGTTAATCTCATATTGACCTTAACATTCAGACTGGTCATTATGAAATTCCTACATAAATCATGAATTTGTCCTACTTTACTTCCCTAAATAAAACTATCTGAAATTAAATTTCCTCCCTGAGACCAACTGTTGTGGGCTTATGATGAAATCAAGCTATTCAGAAAACTATTCAAAAGACAAAGAAGACTGTCCAGAAGATTCTTCGCGACCAAAATAAAATCAGTCTATGCTGAACCTGCAGCAAATTATCTTCACCTCTACTTATAGATGGAAGCTAACACTGCATGTGCCAGGTTTGATCATATAACTCAGGTTTTAAATGGTAAAGTTTCTTCCTTTCGCATGATTGAAGAACTATTTATCTGAGATTAAGAGGCATTAAATGCACTGAGATAGTGATACTGAATTCTAGAAGAAGAAAAATTTCTAGATTAAGGCTTTAGTTTTCATTTTGAAATTTCTGTAAAATTTCATGAAGAGTTTTTGGAAACTGGTTTTCTAAGTGATATTATTCAATTAAACTTTTTTTTTTTTCAACATTAACTCAGTACAGTTTATTTCTATTAAGATTGATATATTTAAACCTACAGTGTCAGCCTTTATCGTAAAAATGATATTATATGCCAACACTAAAACAAAATCCTACAAAGGGATATAATTTCTGTATTTTATCATCATACATTGCATTTCACGTCCTTAAACCTGGTTGTGAAAGCACTTGTGAAAATCGACGGTAGGCATACTTGCCTTTTAAGGATAATTGTAAGAAAGAGGAAAAACATATTAAATCCATGATGGAAGAATATGGAATAGATTTACAGTATATTTTGTTTACCTGAGCTGGTGTCAGCGTCCTTTATTAAGTCATCTAATGGGGAATGTGCCCTATTCACAAAGTGTTGTGGTAAGAGTGTGAGGAAGAGAAATATTTGCCTGTTACAGAGGTAACCATTCCCGTTTCATCATTCACTGGCAAGCCACAGTGGGACTCTAATAAGACTTCACTGGGTTAAAGGCATTTGAATCATTCATGCAACTGTGCAGCTGACGCCAGCATCAGGGCTATTTTCGGCTTAGGGAATACTGACAGCATGGTTGGCAAATGATGAATTATTTGTGAAGGGCACCACAGGCCAAATAAGTGTGTTCCCTTCTTGGGCTTTGAAGAAAATAGAGTGCTTTGTTTATACGCCTGGTTGTTTTTGCGAGGCACTGCACATTTCAGGCTGTTAAATCCTGCGCTCAAGTTGAGA
The DNA here is from genome assembly GCA_013396775.1 of Cephalopterus ornatus. NCBI lineage: Eukaryota > Metazoa > Chordata > Aves > Passeriformes > Cotingidae > Cephalopterus > Cephalopterus ornatus. The sequence goes on along the minus strand of VZRE01007688.1, from coordinate 504,045 downwards.
GGTGATCAGCAGCATGTTGCAAGGCATAGAGTGCGCTCTGCTGGGCACTGAACGCCAATGCAAAAAGCAGGGCTATCCTCCGGGAATACACAAGGGAAAGGCTACAAAGACAAGTAAGAACACCTCCAGCAGTTGGTTCCGTGGTACAAATCCCGTATTATCAGGCTACTAATCATTCATGCTACTTAAGATTCTCTCATTTTTATTCAACGCAACTGTAGAATTCACTACAGTCCATAATGAACATAAAATTCACTGCTAATCAAATCCAAAGACAGTACAAGACCACTCTACGTAAGCTGTCTTTTCCCAACTTCTGCTGGTTTTGTTCAGATTTGGACCTGTCTGTCCCAGGAGCATCCTGATCACAAAAGGGTTCCTGCTGGATCTGCTTGCAGACCTGACAGACCACAGGGACTGCCATCCCAAACCATCTCTGAAATGGGTTACGTAAAATCTAGAGACAAACATTACAGAAAAATCAGAGTACTTTGCTGAAACACCACCCAGAAAGCTCTATATTAAGGCTTCCAGAACACCTGACAGATACCCAATCATTCAAGCCTAAACACACTGACTGGAAACAGGGAAATATTATTTTCATTTCATTGTAGCTAAGGAAGAAGACAGACCAAGGCAGACGGAGGTTATGGAGCTTGTCCAAAATAACATGACAACACTTGAAGTCAGGATCAAATAAGGGAAACAAATGGGCATATTGCTTGGGTTCTGTAGACTGCATATACAGAACAGACAGGGTTCATTAGAAAGACATACTGACCTCTACACTGTTTGAGTTAACAGGAAAAGCTGAAAAAATGCAATAAAATAAAAAACTAAAGCTTACTTGGTGGAAGAGGCTCATCGATAGTTGGGTAGTGATGATGGTCAGGCCTCAGAGAAGGAAGCTGGCTGACTGGCTGAGAATTATGGAGTAAAGGACAATCACCTATGGACAAGATATTCAAGACATTGACAGTCATTCACTGTTTTCACAATGTGGTTCAAAAAATGTGCTACTGTAAAATAAGTGACTATTTTACAAAGAGGTTAACCTGTTGTACTAGCATCTCTGGGCATTCCTATTTTCAGGCCCTATTTTAATAACAACTCATATTGTAAAGAAGTATTAAAATAATGCAGTCAAGTCAATGCAAAACTATTATGGGCCAGATTCTGGACTCATGGACACACAAATGTAAGCGAGAGAAGAATCAGGCTTAATCTCTGAGAAACACTGCTCATGTACAACCAAACTCAAGCCACTGCAGAAATTGGCAGGAACATGCAAAATCCTGATTCCAACTTTTAAATTATCCCACCATTGGAATAAGAGGCTAAAAGTTGCCTTGGATCTTTCACTGCTTTTCCAAAGGATCAGTGGCTGCCTATGTGTACCAGAATGCCAGGATTTTGCAGTCCCTGCAAAGCAGATCATCCCCTTCAAGAGGTATTTTTCAAAATTCAGAGTCTGTCTTTCGTGGAAGGAGGAGAAAGAGAGAAGGACCAGAAAGAAGTAGGAGACAGGTGGTAGAAGAGAAGGAAAAAAAGACAGTGAGAAATAGTCAGGATCTGAGATAAGGAAGGAAGACCTGAGACAGAGAAGAGGGAAAGAAGAAGAAAAGGAGTCACACAGTAGACAGTGCAGAGGAAGTTTTTAAACACTAATGTTGTATGTATGTCCACAAATAGAATCATAGATTGGTTTGGGTTGGAAGGGACCTTAAAGATCATCTAGTTCCAACCCTCCCGCCACATCTAAATATGAAACAAATGAAACATAAGTAAATGTCCAAACTGATATTCAGTTGAAAGGAACAAGTTACTTAAGATCCAGTCAATGTTAAGAAACTAAGAAGTTACAGTAGGGATGAAAAAGCATTCCTCATCTTAGACTTAACTGTGAGAATAAGCAACCTGCTCACTAAAACTTCAAGGGTTCCAGAATAAAGATTCCTTCTTGGTCTGTCCTTAAAATCTTCGAAACCAGGACTATTTATCCTACTGAGGGACATATTTTCATATTGTGTGGTAACAGTTTTTCACTATAACCTCCAGGTCCAGATAGGCTTGTTAACACAAATTCAATCTGAATTGCATAAATATAATATTTACATGCATCAGAAAGATGCATGGAAAAAAATATGAATGGTTCTGGGGATGTTGGAATGCAAAGCTGATTGTGTGGTAGCTGGTTTATTTGTCTTTAATGTCAGAATCTTAACAGCCTAAGAATGAACATTTGTATAAAATCCCAAACATATAGCTATCAAATGTAAAAAAAAATTACCGAAAAATATAAAATATGGGGGGGGTGTGTTTGTCTTTAAACAACCAACAGCTAGAAGGCAGAAGCCAATTTTGTATAAAACTGTAAAAAATTTCACACCATCCAGAAGTGAGAAAAAATGCTTAGACAAAAATACTCCCTCTTCTAGGTGCTCTGATGATACCGTATGGCCTGTTAAATGTCTTCATCAAACCACTTGTGCATAGGCGTATCTCACAGATGTATCTGCTGCATGTTTTGAACAGACGGCAGATTATGTAAGTTTATTACTCAATGCTGAAAGTCCATCTCCCATAGCATTAAAAACTGTGCTGTTACTACAGGTGTTGTAGCACCGACTACCAGATCACCCATCTATGTTTCTTTACTTACCTCACCGAAATTGATTCTCCCCTAGTCAAGATAGTTACGCCAAGCCAGCGGAAGCATGGTAGTAGTATCAGTCACCTGGAGTGGATGGAGGTGACCACATCTACCATATTTGTAACAGCTGCCAAGTCATGAAGCAACGTGCACATTTACTGAAGCACCCCCGGTGACACCAAGAGAGTGCTAAGAGATGGGCTTGCCCTTAGCTAACCAAGGTAAAGCCACTGTGAACACTGCAGTGCCCTTTACATGGGCTCAAGTCTTGGTGTTGTACTGAATCCATATGCACAAGACACCCTCTCCCACCACATCCCCTATCAAAAGCACATAGAGTCCAAAATAACCACCAAATCTCTAAGTATGGTCTCACACATACTCGTGCTCATGCCCACTTAGGTATATTTTCACATAAATGCTGTCCGCAAGCAAAGCGTCTTGCCTGCAAGTAAGGAAGCTGGGTTTCTATGCCTGTATACGTCTGAAAATTTAAGTCTTTGGGCTAGATTCTGCTCTACAGACTGAATAACTCCCTAGTCCCAGCTGTCTACAAAGTCTTCACACAGGCCTGTGTGTAAGGTCACCTTTACACCTTTTATCTGCATGGGTTGGGTCTGTGGCAGTGGAAGGTGGGAGTAAATAAACTGGGAATGAAGAAGGAAAACACAGAAGGATGCTTTAGTTGGGGTTTCCCAGTGATCTCCAAATAGGATATCCTTTTGCTGCCATTTTAATTTGGTGTCACTTACGGAGGGAGACAGATGACTCAGAATTTGGGAATGCAAAGACTACCCCTTGACCTTGCTGCACACTCCTTAGCTGCAGTTGAGTCCTTTATTTCTACAGCTGGGGAAAAATGACACACTAGCTTAAGAGAAGACGAGTGATCAACCCCCTCTCTTTATGTAACTGCATACAACACAAAATGAGTTACCAAAGGGAGAGATTTAATCTAACTGTTTGGAGGAATTGGGAAAACTGGTACCTAAATTACAAAGACAAAAAAAGTACATTTTAAAGTATATTCTATCTCTAGGGAAGGATAAGGAGATGAGAATTTCATTCAAGACAGTTAAATTTCCAAAGTGTTTAAGAAAAACTATAAACTTCTGTTGAGTTGCCCTATGATCTGTGACATCTGAGGTACATTTGTTTGATACTTAGGGAATTGCAACAAATGGGGCTAGAAAACTGGGTTCCTAAGAGCTTACTGACTACGTATCGCTAGCAAACATATACAGAAACTGGCCCAGATCTTTATCTGGTTCAAATCAGCATATCTGCCCTTTGACAAGCACAAGCTGGTCCTTTCATTAACTATCAGAGACATGGCAGAGCATCAGATATGTGAAATGGAACAATCCCAGGGAAAAAGGAATGAGTTGGTGGATGTGATAATGCTGATCTGCCACGTAACTACAGTAGCTAATCTTGATTTTATAATGATGCATGTATATCTACAGGAATCCATACAGACAGATCTCCACTTGATTTATTTGGTTTTGCTGGGATTTTTAAGGACAGGCTCAATTGTCCAACCCTTTCTGATATCTGGCCCAGCTCACAGTCCCCAAATTTGTAAGAACTAAATCATGAGCTATCTGAAACCTTGACTATCTGATGCCTTCTGTGACATCCAGATAACCAGGCTTGCTCAGCGCATCGATTCTCAGGATCTAACCTTCTCTTCTGCTGCTTGGACCTGCTACTGGGGTGTCTAGACCCTCTGTGGCTCTTTGTGGATTCCCACCATGAGCTACTAGTTCATCTGGCCACTGGGAGGAGCCATCCACTTGCTCCCTGTCCAGCTCAGGGCTCTGCACTGAATCTGGCACTGACTCAAAAGCACTGTTCTCCTCCTCATCATCATCCTGTGAGGAAAAGACCGTGCTCTCAGAAATCTTTGCGCTGTCGACGGAGGAGAAGCGCGTATGGCTGGAGAAGCGATTGTTACTGTCATAACACGAGGTGCTGTAGCAAGAAGTGCTGTAGCAGGAGGTGCTGTAACAGGAAGTGCTGTAGCAAGAGGGGCTGTAGCAAGAGGTGTCGCACGCCTCGCACTCGTTGTCACCGTTGGGCCTGGAGCTTGACTCGCTCTCGCTTCCTGTCCTGGGGGGCTCCCCATCCAACAGCCCATCATTTAAGCCGGAGAGTTGCTCATCCAAGGTCTCAGGAGGCACTGTGCTCTGGCTGAAGTTCTCTTCAGCCTCATTTTCCAGAGGAGGCTCTGCTGCCACGGTCTCACTCTCACTGACCACTTCCTTATCCAACACCTCCTTGACTGTAGACTCCTCATCGTTCTCCCTGCCATTGCCACCATCTTGCTCTTCTTCCCCATCACTGCTCATCTGTGCTGAGGGCAGGCTGTGGAGCAGGTTGTGGATCCGTATGTAGTGTGTGCGAGGGGTCTCTGGCTCACCACAGGCTGAAGCTATGACTGTCTCAAGTTCAGACACAGGCAGGGAGCACGGCCTGTTTTTCCTCTTTGCTGTGGTCCTCAGTTGCAGCTTGTTGTCTTCCTCCTCCTGGGCTGAAGCCCCTTCATCTTCTTCCTGACTCTTCTCTAAGTCCTTGCCAGCATGTACATCTGCACTCACCTCATCAATATCTAACGTTTCTATGCTGGTCACTTCACCATCTCCCTGAATACCAGAATTGACTTTGTTATTTTCCCTAACTTCAGTCTCAGGAGGAGACATGCAAGCCATCAGAGCCGACTGCTCTGTGAGGTCCGTAGCACTCAAAGAAGGCAGCACTTCTCCTGGGATGGATTCCAAGGGCTCAGGAACTGGCACCGCATCAACCTCCCCATCTCCTGCTAGCTCTTCATTTAAGCTGTTCTGGTTGACTTCCCCAGGTGGTTTGACAGCCCCTGGGCTATCGACACTGTTCACACTGTATCCATTTAGCTGTTCTGGAGCTGCACTTTCTGAGGTCACTGTGTTGATGCATGGAGGCTCACCGAGGCTTTCCTCTGTTGGGTTGTTCACAGGGCTTTCCTGGAGATCAGCTGGCTCAGGATCTGCACTAATGGACACCTCTTCATCATCTGCACGAGACAGTAAAAGAAATTAATTACGCCTTTAATAAGACGTGTTGACTGAACCAGAGGTTGGCTGGGGGGGCACAAGCATCCACACCTATCTGAGAAAATTAAAAACATAAATTACAGTGTGAAATGAGTGGGCAGCTGAACAACTATGAAAAAGTGCTGATTTTTTTTGCTAAACAGTCTTTGTACAGTGGATTTAATCATGGGCTTTCTCATGGTGGTAATTTGTATGCAGCACCATGCCTCCTTGCAGCATAACCTGAAGGTAACACCTTCTTGAAACTCCTCGTTGAGCCAACTGGCATTGGAGGGAATATCATGGGAATGACAAGGAAGTCTTCCTGAGATTTTAATGACATTCTTCTTTTCATGCTGGAGCTGGCAAGACTCCACAACAGAGAATGTAAAAAACTGTTTTTCACACCCCTGAAAGGCAAAAACTTTCCCCACAATATCCTTTGATGTGATCCTCATCTGTACCGCTTCCTTCCAGATACCAAACAACCTGGGCTATTTTACACCATCTAAATAGTCAAAAGACAGAAATCTGGGTTTTCCATCAAGGGGACAGTAATGATTTCCAGCCACTAACGCAGCTGCTGTTAGCTTGACAAAGTGTACCAGAGAGAGCAAAGAGTCCCTCAGGCAGAGTCCCTGAGAAATGGTATTGAGACTGTGACATGAAAACCAAGGATCCACCTTACACCACCATGACACTTAGTTCGGAATCACTATAAGAGAATGTGAGCCAAAACGAAACTACGAAAGGGCGGGAAGGAGTGGAACACTGCATTTTTTTTATTTTTACTTTTTCATTAAAAATAATCAAAATGAAAAGTTTCTAATTATCACTACTATTACGTTGTCCATTTTTACTTATGTAGTGCTCAAATGCAATGACTCAACCAACAACGGCCCATATAGCGCTTCACTACGGCAGGTGATACAGAAGCAGGTCAGACTTTAGTTTTCCGCCCAGTGATGTGGTAGAGTATTTGAAGCAGCCAAGAACTGGGGATTATGAGACACCAGTAGCTCTAAGCTAAGGGGAAACAGCGAAGACATTGTGACTCACGATGCGTCCTGTGATGGGGGACTTAATGCACTTCCCTTTGCTCATGACTGTACTTTAAGTTTCAGAGCATCCAGATGTCTAAAGAGAAAGAATGTAAACCGAAACAATCAAACAAAAAAACAAAACAAAAAAGAGATGGGTTAATACTGAGAGTTACCTGGATGGATGGAAGAAGTTATTTCAAATCGGAACTGCAGCTGGCCACTGACGTGATCTGTGGGAAGCCTGCGACCCAGAGTGTAGCTTACAACTCTGTCCCTGAAAGAAAACAAATACTGTCACAATAGACTATAACCTACCCAATGTCTACTGTGCATAGATAAATCTGCTGTGTCCTACAAGAATACATAATAAAATACATGAAGGCTATTCATCCCAGCCATGAGGGCATGTTGACTTGCATACGAGAGAACGAATGGCAGAGAAGGAGAGGACAATGTCTTCAATTACAATGGAACAGCTGAGTAAGTGAATAAGACAGGCTGCTGGGATACACAAGCACATATGTATAAATATAGAGAGAATGGTGGGAATGAAACTTCTGCAGTATGGATATGAAAATATCAACATGGGAAGCAAACAACTCCCACTTCAGCTATTGTAACAAGACTTTGCTTCCCTGCAGATCTGACCACATCTACCCTTTTGTAGAACCTCACTTTTCTGTATTTTCTTCCCTTCACCATTTGCATAAAATGAATCTTTCCTGTTCCTGTCTACAAAATCCTGTGCAGGCCATTCCCCGCTTACCACCTTGTCTCTTCAAACTGGCTGAGTGACTGCTCTTAATCTCTTTCCACCCCTCTTACCTCTATGAAGCTGAAATATCAGGAGAACACCTTCCTGACAAGGTTGATCAATGACTCCATTCTGTCCTTGTGCAGGTCCCTCCCTTTGCCACACTTCATCCACCCCTCAGAACAGAATGAAACTATAGAAGAGATTAACTTCCCAGCTGCCCACAATGCGGCTGAATCAATCTTTGCAAAGCATTTTTTGAGTGTAACGAGTTCACTAAATAGTAATATTTATACATCTTTTGAAGAAACATAGTTCACTTCCAGTTGTGCCAAATATATTTGCTAGGATAGTTTCACATGCATCAGAAACTCATTTATACGGGACAACCTCAAGATTTGTGTATGACTTCTCTGAATTAGTGTGAATACCCATTAAGCTTGCCTGAGATTTAAATGCCAATAGGGTATTAAAACTAAGCCAGATCTAGCGTGCAGGTTGGAGGCACTGCTCTTGGCAAAGTACATCCTTAGATAGACAGTGTTTATCATAAGGAAGTCAAATAGGAAGCTATAACCAGAAGATGATAAGAAATCTTCTCATACAGAGGAAAGCCAATGATACCAGTTACAGGGTTCTAACTTCCCCAAGCTGTTCTTTTCCATCTGGTTTCTAAAAAGCTGCTCTATCTTCCCTACTTGAGGAACAAGGATGTAGCTTAGTCCCTTCTGGTAGATTCAGCTGTCAATATCACAGCTAGTTTCTGAACCAGCTGTTGAAACACACTTCCAACAAGTTCATCTTCCTGGTGTTCTGCTGAACTGAGATACAATTTTCAGAAATACCTTCTTGGAAACTGCATTGTTTATGCTTTCCTCGGGAGATGACTCTTTTTCTCCCTTGCTCTTCAAGGTCTGAATGTTACAGGCTCAGAGCCAACTTCTTGGCTTTGTCTGAATACTATCCATCTTCCTCAAATTGGTTTGTGTTATTTTGGCAGCATACGCTTTCCCAGGGCTTTCATGCAATGGGGAAGCAGGGCAGGGCTTGTGAGCTCAAGGTTGTTCCTTGGCAGCAGGGTAGGGTCAGAAAGCTTTAGTTACAACATGCCACATATATTTTTTTATAATATTGCAACTCTCCAGAAATTAAAGGGAGGAGAACCAGATCTGGCATGATTTTAGCCCATAGGTAATTTCCTGAAACATGAAAACAGCCTGCTGACAGCATTCAAAGAATATTCAAATTGAAAATATTGCACTCTCCAGATTTGCAGCCATGATACACAAAAAAGTCTTTCCTAAATGCCAGGTCTCATTTCTCCAAATGCCATGCATAGAGTTATAGAGGGAATTCTTTTTCTGGCCTGTAGTCCTATAAATTCTAATTAAGACCAACACCATTTATCAGACAACTGTCAGTTTAATAACTTCCCCTCAACATCGTTGTATCACAAGGGACTTCAAAACAGCAACACACTTGTCAAACAACAGAAAGCAGCGTAAGCAGAAAAATTTACCCTATGGCATGTCTTTCCAAGAGGCGTTGAACCGGCATAGAGAGTTTTCCCAGAAAACGTTTGATGATTGGTCGGCTCTTTGCAAATTTATCTTTAACTTCTATTTCCAGGACGTCCGTGGGCAGGGAGACAAAGCTGAATTGCTGCAATAAAGGAAGAGCACAGAACATTAAGCTGGAAGCTGGGCCACAACAACATGTAGTACTTCAGCTTGGCAATTGAGAAGTGAAGATCCAGGGAGGTGAAGGATACACTGTTTTCAGATACACTGTTTTCAAAACTCTCCTTTTCTTGTTCATCTGTGCCCCAACTCAAAAATGAAAAACTCTGAAAACACTGTTTATCTGGATCAATCTCCTAACCTGGGTCACACCACAGTCCCACAAAGAGCTAAGCCCAAAGGTAAGCTACTGTCACAAATGATAGTGGGGAAAATAGGAAAGGCACCAACTAAAACTGCTCTTGTCACCAGGTGCATTGAAACATGTGACAGCTGTCTCAGCCAATCTGGTTACAAGAACAGCTATGTTTATTTGTAAGTAACATTTCAATAAGCTTTTAGAGACTGTGTGCATGCAAAACTAGGGTAGGAACACGGAGAGTGATATTTTAGGTTGTAGGAAAAAGGAAGTCCATGCATACAGTGCTCAAACACGGGAACATTAGGGCACCTGGAGATGCCAAGATCTTCCCATAAGGAAAGTCAAGCTCAATTTAAAAATAATAGTGAAAAGCAAATATATTAGATAACTTGGCCTTGCTTTCTCCTAGACTAGCTAAATTCAGTATAGGCTTGGAGCTGTTGACACAGGTCACAATAATTTTTCCAAACATCTGGTACTACTAGGATATCATCAACCAAAAAGCACATCTGTGTTGCGGTGCACAATAGTAGGAAAACTGACAAAGCGCTGTTCACCTAACTGAGAGGTCAGTATTGAACTGGAAGACAACTTCTGTAGTAAGTGATGGAAAGATTTTTCTAGCTTTCCCACTGCCAAACCCAATCTTCACAACAGAATCATGCTCTGGGTTATCAAGGCCTGGAATTAAGTCCTAAATTGCTTGCTCTATTGAATCATGATCTAATTCAGAAACGCTTAGTTCAAACAGCTTCAAGTGAAACCAACATTAGTGGGATATTCTGTTAATCAGGCCCTGCAAAACCACAAATAATCAGAGAAAACAGGAGCTAAAGTGTTATTTTCTTCTCTTTTCTTGTACATCTTTGCAACAGTAAGATAAACACACCAAAGTGGAGAACATTAATTTGCCATGTATACTGAAAGTTGCCTTAAAAAATAAGTTGTATTAACATTTCCGTTTCACCTACTAAAAATCTTGGGTAACTGCCACTTCATGACACTTATAAGGAAAGCAGAAGAAGGGAAGTAATGTTTAACTGAATGAGGTTATTGTAACATACAGCCATTTACCACTTAATGAATTCTCCATTATTGTGCTGTTGACTACTATATTGTAAAAAATCTCTGTTGGGTAGAGCATGGACACATGAGTAAAGACTGAACTGTCCATTAGTGAGAAGAAAAACATAGGTTAATGACCTGAATGTTAATTATATATTGTCTTGTGGTACAACTCTAAAGCAGATCAGAATCTGCATGGATATTTATTTTCATGACATCAGGTGGAACCATGCCCAACAGCTCCTTCCTTGTACATCTTCCAGACACCTAAGCAGAGGAGAGTATGGATACAAGGAGCAAGGTGTATTGGAATCAAAGCAAATGTCCCTTTTCCCTGGAACAGCTGTGCCTCAAAGACATATAAACACCAGAATATTCTATACAAATTGTAAAATTGTGTTTTGATTTCATCACCTGCCAACACATTGCATTTTGGGATACAAGAGACTGCCCTGAGACTAACCCCTGGTCCACGATGACAGTTTCAAAATGTTTCTTCTAGGAGAATGTTCTGATGCATAAAACCAGCTGCAATTTGGAAGCACAATTAAGCCTTTAAAACTAGAAGTGTCCTGTGGCAGAGCTCAAAGGCTTTACCATTTGGAAACAACTGCAGTTTGAGATCAAAAGTGAACTCACTGAAATGGGCTTGGACACAGCTTGTAAACCAGTGCTAATTTTACATAATTCAGTTTTCCATTATCTAAGCACTTGCTCCTGCTGTTGCTCTCACTTTGTTTAATTCTTAGTGGGCAAGATTTTTCTAAGGCAATCTCTGACTGTGGATGCCTCAGGCTCATGCTATCCACACTAAAAAACCCAAAGGAATCCTTTTTTTTGCAGAACAAATGGACCTCTGTCCCTCTGAAAAAATGAATCCCAGCAAAACACCTAGGTTTGAGAACTCAAAGACTTACAAATGCATTTTCAAAAATCACCAATCACTTTTGAAAACGTGTTGTTTCTTGTGACATTTAAAGATGGGAATGTCATCTTTGGATGTGGAAGCAAATCACCATCAAATCCTAATTTCCCTCTTTTCCTTCACCATCTTTTCCAACAAGTGCCAGACCCTGTACCTTAGCCACAAAACATTGGCTACATTTGCACTGTTCAAAGCTTTGGCCTTTGCTATCTTACCTATCTGGAAGGGAAAAGACTCTGTGTTTCATGGTCATATCCAACTTAACTAAAGTATTACTAGCGGAATAAAAGAAATCCTTTCCTTGCCTAATATTTGCTAACTGTCACACAGCAACAGCCAGTTTGTGGAAATGACAGCATAAGCTTTGTGTCTAAGTTTAAAAAAAAAACAAACCTAAAATCCCAAACAAAACAAAATAACCCACCAGCCTCCCAAACAAACAAACAACCCCCCACTGATTATAAATTACCCTTGGGTTCACACTCAAGGATGTTGTGATTAATAATTCATCTCATGGAGGGGTAAGAAAAGGAGGCTACAGGATCTTAACAGAGAAAAAAATCTAACCCTCTTCAGGACGAAGGAAGTTTAATGTTGCTTCTTATGCATGCCCAGAAACTTCACCATTGGTAACCAAAAGACTTGCATTTTCAGAACAAGTCTGCTGACACTTTTTGGTGTTACTATTACAATTTTTATTTAAGTTTTCTGGTATTTGGAACTTTTGTTATTATTACAACTCAACATTGTAATAATAATGTTGTAACTCAATGTTACAGAAGTAACTCAGAAGTTTGGCTTTCACCTTAAAAAGAAGTATAACATTCATGGTTGCAGAGGAAAAACAAGAATACAAAAACTTTAGTACAATGAGCCCAAATATATTATTTTTAAAAGACTTCTGATATTTCTGACAGTCACTCCTTGAAGGCAGATTCTTCTGTCTTTTTCAGCTGGCATTGACTTACTCACACTTTCTTTCAGAAACTAAACCAGCAATCTTTAAGCTGTATGTTTTCACTGGGGCTACAGCTCATTTTGTGGGCTTGTTCATTGGTTGGGGTTTTTTCCCCCCAAAATTTAAGTTCCTTTAATAACAACCATTAGTGTAAACTCTTCAAGACTGGTCAAGAACTTCGTGGAACCTGCTGGAATCTAAAGACACTTAGCTAAAGTTGATACCGAGACTAACTGGAGAAGAGTATACTGAAGTTTACATAAACGGGCTTTTTTCACAATCGAAAATTTCACAGTCACATTTCTGGCAGTTTTTGAATTCTAACGCTATGACTTAACTTGTTCCAATGCTTTAGGCCTCTCCAGCTGCCAGAGATCAACCAAACTTGATAATGGCTTCACAGAAGTGGTTTGTGACTCTGTCTGAGCCTTTCTTTGTACATGAATACAAAAAATCTCAAAGGACGTCACAGATTTCTACACAGGTGCAAACTCATCTACCAAAACAGCTACAGTTTCAAGGCTAAAGCCCCACCCAAGGAGAAGACTTTATCTAATGACAGATTATGTGTTCATTTGGATAAGAGCAGACAACAGGACACCTGGAAAGAACAATTAACAACAATTTAAGTGATTACTAGAACTGGATGTTTTCACTTGTTTCATAACCAAAATGCAAGTAAAATGCATTACTTAAAATATAGGGAACAAAACTCTTCCAAGTAATTGGCAGACCCAACATTTATAAATGATCTACAGCAGTCAATGGATGAACAGGTAACAAACGAGAATTGAAATCTCTATTCTCTGATTAGGCCAAGACAGTAAGGTAAAGTGATAGAAAGGCTACACAAAAGGAGAAAAAAACCTTGTAATGGTTTCCTGGAAAACCCCAGCACCTGGGGAGACATTCCCAGAAACTGATAAAAGAATTAAAAGGAAGAAAGGAGTCATAAGAAACACAGCCTGTTTTTTGAACATCCTGGTTGCTGAGAACTCAGGAAGTGGCCCCTTGGGCCTATGTCATCTGTCTATCACCCCAAAATTAGTTTATTGACTATAGCCAGTCAAACTGCCTAAAGAAAAAAAGGTATATAAAGAGATTGGATCCAAGCAAAAATCAGGAGGAAGGGGGAAAGGAAGGGTGGGGGCAGGGGGAGAGGTTCCATCAACTATGCAGAGGTAGCTGATGGGCTGCCTTTCTCCTTCCACTTTTGCAGATGCCTGGAAGGTGAGATGTATCCAAGGCATGCTAATTACTTGCTTCTAAATAACTAGAGCTTACTTTTGCTTCATAGTATTTTTAGTTTTTGCTTTAAGTTTGTATGTGACTTTTGCTTTAGAGCTTCTGCTTAAATTTTGTGGTATTAGCATCCCGTGTTAGTTGTTTTACTTCTTTGTAAGTTGCTTTTGCTTTAGCGTGTGTGCCTATGCTTTGCATCATTATTATTATTACTACATAGTTCATGTGTGATTTTTTGCAGTTAGACCCTCTTCCAGACACAACGAACCCCATAAATTTTCACAGATGTGTATTAATAAACATGTTATTTTGTGAACATTGTTAGAGTGAGTCCATTTTTAGGTGTTGACAGTTTCCTCGACGGCAAAGTAACTCATAACAGAAACCCGCTGAGGGGTTTTTCTACCACTATTAAGTGCAGTCCGTATATAAAAAGGCATCAAATGTCCTGTCCATCTCAGCGAATCTGTTAAGTGAAAGGTCTCATTAGGTGAGACACTAACAGACTGTTTTGGACATTAAATGGCTTTGATCTCCTGGGGGGGACACTGATAGACAAAAAATAAATTAATACAGGTTGAACAGAAAATTCTTCTTTTCTGCCCCTTTTCACGTGACAAGTAATTACCTACAAAGTTGGACTAGCCACACCCTGTATATCACATCAACTTGGTGCAAAATGACTCTTAGAACTTGAGATGATACATGACACAGCTCACTCCACAGAGGAGATGGGAGATTGCTTCAACAGAATGAAAAGCCATTAGGAACAACCTGCTTCTCACAGCATGCCTGGCCCTAGAAATAGTCTCTGATCTCATCTTGTCAATGTTGTGTCTGGTCCTTACCAACTAGGGATGAGAGGACTCTCCTCTATAGGAAGAATGATGTGGTCCTCCATTGGTAGGATGAGGTGGTCAATCCTTGTGTCTAGTCTGGAAGAATACCAGACTGAAAAACCCCCAGAGACAGAGGGTTTGGAAAAGAGTGCAGAGCTTCAGACAGGAAGATCTTTTTACTTTCCTCTAGAAATGTTTTAGGACTCTTAGAAGAAATGGTTATCTGTCAGGTGTATTCCTAAAAGGAAGCTACGTACAGAAAATCTGAACACAAGGAATGATCAAAGATTCCTGGTATACTGGGGAAAAATAGCACTTATTGTGAGCAGAAGTAAGAAGGCCTTGCAGGGACTGATGATTCCGGATCTCTGGAATACATTAGCTGTGTCCGCATTAGGATGACTTATGGTGCAATGTGAGTAGATCTGGAGTGCAAAGCAGCTGGTGCTGTGCACCTGATTACCACATCCAGACATGCTGCAAGGGTTTTAAAATGAAGTGACTCCAGGCTGGAGCTCTGGATTGAACTCCCATTATTGTCTGAAGGGTGCCGAGTGCACTCCTGAAGCACATCTGTTGGCTTCCTTTCTGCTGAGATTAATTAGGTTCATGAACTTTAAGGTTGTCCAGTGGTGTCTTCAGCGGGTAGATCAGGAGATTTGCTTTGAAACAGATCCCTTGCATGGAACAAAAATAGTGTTGTAGATGGACCCACTGAATTGTTAAAAACCATGATCTATAGTTAGTATGTGTATTATTTTCCCAATTATTTTCTTTTTAGGTAGTTAGTACATCTTTCTGGAATAATGATGACTAGAAGGACACAGACTTGCTCTAGATGCAAAGTCATTGCATGTCTCTACTTTTCCCACTTCTTTAGCCATTTGTCAATGCCTGTCCCACTTGTTACAGTGGCAAGAGATTCAACAATTTCTTTGTTCCTAGACATTTAATGCGAAGAGGGAGTAGGGCAGGAGAGAGATCTCCTTTTAATTCCTCACTAAGAGAAAAGCTGCAGCATTATAGCTCATCTTATTAGACACTGGAGGATCTGTACCATGTACAGCCTTAAAATGCTGGAGCCAAAGGAAAAGCTTTAGATGGTATTTTCTCAGGCACCAAAAAGCTTCAACCAATTACTTCCATAGAAATACGGAGGGTGGAGGGAAAGGAAAGAGCAAAAGTGCCATGATGAAGAAAACCACAGCAACATATTAAGTCCTCTTGGGCTAAGCAGTGTATCATCAGTTTTGTCTCTGGTCAATATTAAGTCATTAGGATTCTCCTCTCATTTACACAGATTTTACATAGCTGCCTCCTGCAGATTCACTCTCAGAGACATAGATCAGAATAAAACTTACCTAGAATAAGCTGATAGATTCAGAGTCTCACACCATCTCAATGATCTAAATGTAAATCTGATTTTACATTACTGCTGGCATCTTCAAGCAAGGTCTGAAAACTCAGTAGTAAACACCACTGAAGGACTTTCAGGCAGTAACCTACTTTGCAGTGCCTATTTGCTTCCAGACCCAACAATGGTTTTACAGACACAGCTGATTAATTTTATTAACGTGAACAGATCTTGTTGGGGCTTAATGTATGACATATGTGGTAAAGAATGAAGGCCCATGCTAACGGTGACCTGGCAGAATACATCTGTATCCATTTATAAGATAACAGAACCATTTCCAGAGCTTGAGAATAGTTTTCATAGAAAGCCAACTACAGATGATGATTCATTTCCATGTTTTATTTTTACCAAAGTTGTTTACATCCCTGAATACAGATGGAGCACAGTGACTCAATAACACTCTAAAGGAGTACATCCCTTAGCACTGATTATACAAGTTAAGTACAAGTCAAGTTCTTTAAAAACAGTCAGTATAACAATTGGTAGACAGTTAGTATAATAGTATGTGTAATAAAGGTAGATAAATTATTACATTGGTGACAGGAAGAATTAGGCTTTTGATTTTGAATTGAATAAGCAATAGAATTTTATTTGCGATGTCCATCATGCATGGGGGTGATCTTAAAAGGCTGTAAATTACCTTTGATGGATAAAGAAAGATTTATTCTTTCAGTTAAATATTTCATTAGTAGGTTTTTTTTCAAATACTCCAGAGAAACAATTACACTCTTAATGCACACACCACTCTCCATCTGTGTTATACTGTTCTCCATCGAAAAACCTTCTCAACATATCACTACTATCCCATACAATACTACTTATACAAACATCTGGATAAGCTCATGGAAAATTGCAGTTTCTTAAACTTACGACAGTGCACCTCAATGACAAGACAAAATAATGCAGAGTCAGTAGTGTCAAGCACAGAGCTCCACTGCTGCCAAGGGCAGGGACATGCCCTACTACAAGAGACTTCTGTAAGACAGCAGGGACTGCAGGGTGCCAGATCCAATATTCTGGCATGGAACTACCGTAAAAGGGGTGCACATAAATACATGATGATGTTTTAAAGTCTGATTCAATCCTTTCTACTGAACTCCTTCAAGGTTGGGCAGGGCCTTCAGCAAACTGGCTTTCTGGATTTCTTCCTCAGATTCACTACCTCTCTCTATTAGAAACAAGGAACAAAAGAAGTTCTTCCCGTCTATTTCATGTATTCCACAACAAGAGTTACTTGTTAATAGGCTCATCATGAATTCCCTCTGATGGTCTGGATAGTCTTAAAGGATGTCTCTTACTTTATTAATGGCAAATTTCAGCCCTAAGACATTAGAAATTTAAACAAACTTCTGGATAAATCAAGTGAAAATGCTGCTTAAAGAGACAGGGTTTTTCTTTCACATATTGCCTCTAAATTTATAAGCACAGCAGAGACTGATAATATTTGAGGACTTCCATAAGCACTAATACAAACACTAGCAAGACTAATAGTCTTCTAGATGCAGAAGTTGCAATTAAATGCACTTCTAGGAGGATAACATCTTGAAAAAAATCTAGACAATTTTTCTCACCATAACCCATTCCTGAAGAAAGTGAAGTTGTCTTGGGCTTTTGCCCTTCATTTATCAACAGAAAATAAAAAAATGTAGCAGTAAAACTACAGCTTTTCTGTGTAGCCAAAATATGTTTTACACTCTACCTGGACATATGTGCAGAAACGTTGTACAGCGAAGGTACAACCCACAAGGATTTACTCAGTCCCAATGACGCCTATGGCAAAACTCATACTAAATTTAAGATCTGGATTTCACTTCACCTATACATTGCTTTTATGCTTAGGTGTAAAGGCCTCCAAGTTTCTGCAGCATACTCTTTTGTATTTGCCAGCAGAAGCAGGAGGAAAGGTTATGCAAGATAAACAGTAAGTAGTTCAATCAATGTGATGTTTCTGTTGCTTTTATTGAGGACTCTAGTGAAATCATGCAATGATTCTGTGAGGCCATGGTAGGACTGTTAGCATCTAGTGCTCTGAATATTAGACCAAAATCAGATCAAATATAACCTGCTTTAGTTTAAATTTATACTGTTAATTCAAATATATTAAAACATCTGTAATGGCTTAACTCCATTTTGGAAAGATTGAGCTTTGCTCAAGTGTCCCCTGCCTGTATGACTCCAGGATTCTACATCAGGTAGCACCCATTGTATCAGCCTCTAGAGAAGGAGAGAGCTAACATAAATCCCTTATTGTATGTTATGGCTACTTTGACAAAGTGTCTTTCAGTCCCAGAACTGCCGGGTGGTCTATCATGCACCAGTCCAGGATTCAGGATCACAGAATCAGTGCCTGAGTTATAACTGTGCATCGTAAAAAAAGCCATTACAGACCAATACTAAGACAGTCAGTTGCTTCCATGCCATCTTGGCATTCCTGCAGGCAGCATCCAAACCTAGCGCGTCTATCACTGATGATGGCCTGCACTACAACAGCCCTCTCCACAAACTACCTCCTGCTGCCATTCAAGCCCCTTCTTCTGATTTTGCATTTGTAATCTCAAGAGACAGGTTATGAGAGGAATTATTCCAGTTATCTGGGGTGCAGAGAGCATGAGTTACCCAGATGAAAATACTGTAAATCTGTATATGAGATCTGACACATTAACTATTTGCTAAGTGCTCTTGCAACAGAGTACTAATCACCTCTGCTCATAAACATCAATTCATTCACCAATGAAACGTGGCTATCTTCAGACTGATAAGGCAGCCAACTCAAACACTACTTTGTCTTAGCTGTAATTTAACAGTGTTTGTAAAGGCTGAGGCAAAGAAACAAAGAGTGAAGCTGCAGGGAGTTTAGATTGTTTTTAACCTAGTCCTGAGCTCCCACTTTAAGGCAATCTACTCTTCCAGAGCTAGATTAATGGAGTTGAAATTCAGTGCATCACTTAGCACTTCCTACTACTTTATATATGCTGAATGGTTGTATCAGCCAATTTTTAGTCATCTCACTGGCCTGTCCTTGAGGCTCTTTGTCCACTTACCAATAAATGAAACAAAAACTGAGGAAACAGTCTGCTCAAGCTGCCATAGCTAAGAAAGAAATACCTAAATATGTGTAAGGGACAGTCCCAGAAGCCTGAAGTACTCTATCTTAAAAACCATAGAGAGATTTTCCTATCCAGCTGGAGGTATGCGAACTACTTTTGAAACCACTTTGTTTTGTTTTTTACAATCCAAAATGATCTGTATTGCTTTGTTTGAACTATCACTTTACTGCTTTCTGACAAATTAAATCTACTTAAAGGACTTTTTCTGAACAATGTGACAACAGACACGTTGTCTCAGTATGAAACAGTACGGGTATAGTGTCATTATTTTTCTAATATCAATATTAGAAGAGCTACGATCAACATTCACCCTTCTCAACTCTACTAGCTGTGTAGAATATTTGGGAAGTGGGACTTCCTTCTGAGATTTTCTTTGCATTTTACCTCTGATCAGCATGATAGGACAACTCACCCTCTACGCTCTTGCAACAGTCTCGATTGCCAGTACAATGTCTGCTTAATCTAGGGGTTTAGAGTCAAGCTGTCCAGTGGCATGTGGTTTCCAGGCACTCACTTGTTTAACAGTACAGATGTTTCTGAAGAGCATGTGAAAATCACAAAATGATGCTTCTCTATCATCAGAAGATACCACCTGGGCTTTAACCTGCCACAGTGAACAATTCTCAGTGTGAGGGCTCTTTCACCTCTACAGAGAGCCGTGCTGCAAATGTCAAATTGTGACAAGCTACTCCTCATCTAATAAGAAATTTCCATTTCCTTCTGTCCTCTTGTACAAAGTACTGCAAATCAGAGCAATGGAAGAATAGCTTTAACTCAGGATAACTTGTGCTGAACAACATTTGAACTGCCTGTGAAATGATCATCAATATTACATGAGACAGATGAAAATTTGCCTGAGGTATCATGGTGCTCCCAGAGTGTTCCTATAATGCAGGTGGTTATTATGCAAATAGAACAACCTGGGAAGTATATGAGGAGGAATACTAGAATGAATTAATATAAGTAAATTAGTCATCTTTTAGTCTGTAGGACTTTTGGTCCTAAAGCCCTACAAAACTGAGTTGACTATTCCACTTCTGAATTTGCTCAAACGTAATCAAGAACATATATAAACGTCCTAGTCTGCAGCCATTTCCATTATTTTAGTTCCCTATTTGAGATTTTTTCAAGTTCAGCATCTAAAACAAACCAGATAGGTCATTCAATTAAAAAAAAAAGAAAAAAACAACCAAAAAACCCCATCTGCCTTCTATTCACATAGAGTCACACAGTACCTAAGGAAAGAATGACCCTTCTGAAATAATATATTGCCTAAAATATGTTTTTGTGAAAACAACTGGTGATTGATACTTTTAATGAAATGGCTACGAGTCCTGAATATTTTTTCACTTCATATATTCACATCTATCAGTGAAAAGGGTGGAGAGAAGAACGGCTACCACCACATTTCAGCAACGGTTTTCAGTCTTCCTTATCCGCTTGTCCCATGAAGGGACAAAGTTGCAGAAAATCAAGCCTATAGTCTTCTACACAGTGGAAACCAGCGTGGGTTTTCAGTAACAAAGTAAAGAGTTCAGATGGGCTGATGTGCACAGACTGCAACACAAATGCACACAGTTGAACATCTCAACATCAGCTGAAGAGAAGGCAACAGGAGAACATGCTAAATTACAGCTTGGCTCTTTTACACTCCTTTGCCACTAACAGCCTAAGAGCAGAAAGGGAGAAGCAATGTGCTTGCACGTGATCAAGACAACCAGGGGGCTGAACAGCAAAGCTGGAAGCCAGCTGTGCTCTTTTGCTTTCTGATGACCATAATTAGGCCATTTCATTGTTTCTCCTTTTCTCGCTGCCAAATTCCACTTGGAAAAGAAATGTCAGCCCACAAACTCAGCCATTTGGCATGGCCTGAGGAGAAGATACCCATGATATTTTAGCAGGGTCATGTTCTTCTACACTGAGCATGACACACAGCCACACAGCAAGTTTAACCTTCATACCTGTCTGCCCCTAGGTCTGTGTCTTACGCACTTCACTGAAAGATCTCTGCCAACTGATCCTCCATGTCAGTTCCGCTCCTCAGCTTGACCTGGGACCTCTCAACCAGATACACATGATGCTTGGCTACACAGAGAAGTTATGGCTTGGTGGATGCCTCACGACAGTGTCTTCAATTAAGTCATTTTAGAAGGCATTTTTCTCTTACTAGTTTCAAGGTTGTCCCCCCCTGTCATATAACCTCCCCCACTTGTCCCATAACCTGATGTGGTATCTAGTTTCTCTAGGTAGGAGCATTCAATAACATTTCTGCTGTCTTCTTCTCCCGCTCACAGTTCCATGCCCATACAGTTTGACCTAATTATCCCTGAACTACTTTCCCATTTGCATTTTAATTTGAATAAATCTATGTAGTCTATTTATTTACTTTTACTCTTTCCTTCAGTGGAGATATTGGTCTGACAGAGCATGCCAGTAAATCACACCCATTATGTCAGGCTCCTTTAATTCCAAAGAGATTCCTTATTCTTTGCTGCCTGTCGCCATTTCGCATGTAATTTAAAAACAGCAGGCAGCAATTGAACTCTCAGATCTCATTATTACCTACAAGTCCTTCCAACAACAAGAAGCAGACTAGAGACTTTCTTCAAGGTGATGGGCAAATGTGCCAAAGTTGCCTTTAATTTATATTGCTACTGATGCTTTTCAATCACACAGCTTCTTTTTATTTGCATGCTATACTTGTTCTGCTTTATATAATGTCTCCTTGCTCTGTACAAACACCATAAGAACTTAGCAGCCTTTCACACTATGCAAGTTTATTTTTCAATTCTGTTTCATGTCTGCCTTCAATAATTAACAACTTCATAAATTACATCCATGAAGTACAACCCATGCTGAAAGTTTTAATGTATCATTCATCTTTGTAGCTAATTAAGCCTTTTGTACCAAGACAAGAAGTCACGAAATACATCAAGCACGGTTAGGTCAATGACTATTTAACCAAGAAAGGAATTAAAAAAAAAAAGGAAATAAAAAAAAGAGGGATAGTGCTAGAGCAATGTCCATGTTTTAAGAAAAGTCTCAGCCGAACTCTCAAACTGCTTACCTCTCCTTGCCAGATTGGGTTGACAGTATTACACATGATCTTAGATCTTTTCTCCTGTCCATGATGAGGAAGTGCTGGGAAGATGCTATGTTTTCCAGGCTGGATGGAAATCTTCAGATAAGGATCTGGATTAAAGAACATTCCTTTCTTCAGACCAAAAGCCTGGAAATCTGAAAGAAAGTAAATAACCTGATTATTTTTCACATTCCAAGTATCTCTTTGGGATGGTAGGAACAGTATATGGGGACCCAGGAAGGATTCAAATAATACGGCAGGAATGTGAAAAAACTCACTGTGTTTATTGTGAGACAATGTAACACCAAACCAAAATGATATTGTGGTTTAGGATTTAAAAATCATTATATAATGAAACTGCAAATTTGCAATCTAATTGTGCAGATTGATTTGGCTTCAAAATCAATATTTATGCAGCTTTAAGTGATATGCTAATCTTTCTAATAAGCCAGGCACTTGCTCAGACTGACTCTAGTGGAAGAAGTACTCTAAAAAAGAGATCCAGTCATTTAACCACAAAGTCATGGCATTTGGTATTCAATATGTGTCACTTCTCCTAGGTATCAATTTTGCCTTCCCACAAATCTTAGCTTTTACACCACTTTTTTCTACATGAAAAGTCAATTTACATTTTTTCCACTTTAAAGCATTTTCTTCCCTGCATGGGTTAAACTTTACCTGTAGTAACTTAGGAAAGCTCTTGTCTATAATGTCCAAATTTTAAGCAGTGCTTCATAGCTGCAGAACTCCCAGGGAGCATAATATGTGTCACATAGACAAAAAGTCTCCAGGCACTTATCTGAAAATTTACTCTTAATATTCTGAAGAAAGACACAAAGCCCATTATGTGCCAAAGTCCCTGTGAAGCCAATGAAATGCAAACCGATCCGCTGGTATATCATTAATTTTGGCTCAACAGACACAAACTAAACCCTCTGGCCTTCTCTTTTTCTAGATGCATTTTTGAGCTTTCTTTGGAGTATATGAGCACTTACTCCTATTAGCAAGTTCAGTAACTAATTTATTTTCCACCACTCTGTGCACAGAGATTCTACTCTGTTTAAAGCTTAATTTCACATAGGGCTATAAGCACTGTACTGCATCCTGCTTATTTTCTCTTGCTGTATTGAAGAGATAAAAAAGTATTACACAAGATAGTTTCCAAAACTACTTAGATGCATACCTAAACATTCAATTTAAACACATATTTTTTCTTTTAGGTAGGTTTTGAAAACATTAATTTTCACAGTCTTTTAATTCTCTTCTGATTAAAAATCCAATTATTCTGGTAGGTTGTGGGAGACCATGTAAAACCCTCCAGGCAGATATTTTGGATGAATCTGAAAATCATAGACTTTGCACACCACCAGTATTTTTTCCAGAAAATGGCTACATGAAACACAGGGATATGGTTCATCCAGTTGTATTTTGCTTCCTTAACATATGGTAATAGCCAACACAATAAAATGTGCAAGTTCAAAAGAACTGCTTTTCTTTTGTTTGGTTTTAATCATCTATTCCAGCACACAATTCATGTTGCAGATATTCAAAAGCTGTTGGACAGATGGTTCTGAAACAGATTGTATTTTAAGAATCTCATTCTTGAGGCATTCTCCAACAGTTAACAAAAAAAATAAAGTATATCACTACTAAGAGCTTACTTGAAAGTACTTTGTTGACAGTATGTACTGCCATGGTCCTAGCAATGCTATCATGCAAAGAAAATTATCTGCTTCAAACTGATAACATTGATTTTCTTTTCCTTTTTTTTTTTTTCTGAGTGCACAATCTCTGTGTAACCAGCACGCGTCTCATTTAACAGGCCTGCTGAAATCCTATAGGGCAAACTCTTTGGCTTTGGAAGTTGTACTGTTAGAAATGCATTCAAGAAATAAAAACCAAGATTGCAAAAGCACTATGAATGACAAGGCCCAGCAGCGTATTAGCATTAGGCTGCTAAAATATGAGAGGAGAGAAGGACCTCTGGGATCTTATTTTCTTTCTCTCTGATGTTTCCTCAAAAGATTCTGAAACTGAAATATTTATTGCTCTATATGTTTCTGATTTTCTTTCCTTCAAATAGAGACCATACCACTGAGTAAAGAAATGGTCTATTGATAGATAGAAAATACTTAGCACTCAATTATGTATATTTATATATTATGTATCATAAGGAAAATACATATTATTATGACTTACCAGCCTCTTTCCAGTTATGGGAATTAAGCACAGTCATGATAATGAAGGTACTCCTAGTGTCATTTTTGTATTCGAATGAGGAAGAAAGTATAATTTAGCTAAGCACAGAGCAGGCAATTTTATTTGTGTCAAGTCCTTGCTTATATTGCGTAACACACCAAAATTTGTTAAAAAGTCAGTTAGAAACTTCAATTTTTAATGTCCAGAGTATGCATAGGGCTTAGCAGAAATAGCTTTCTCGAGGACAAATATCCCACTTATATATCTCACAACAAATTCTCATCACTATGAAAAATGGAGCATCAAAAATGCAATAGCTGTGAATAAAGTTACATGGATATCTGCAGTTAACCAGAATTCCATTTAAATTGAAGCAAATCCTTTAGGTGCTGTAACTCTCTGCTGGAACTCATAACCAAAGGCTCAGATACACTCTTACCACTGCCGTGTAACGTCCCAACAGAAGAATCACAGCTATTCTGCTTTCCCAAATGCAAATATTTCTCTTTATCATCTTCAGAAAAAAGGTTCTGAAGCTACTAAATATTTGAGTGATGATCTGAGGGTAACTGAATTTAATTCTTTGGTGAAACCAATGAATTCCAGAGATATGCCCTTCTGTACACTTTACTTCTACAGTGTATTTCGTGGAGGCATATGAGGAAATGTTACCAAGATAATTCATCTATGCTTTGCAAAGGGGTATTTTCACCCAGTCGCTTAAAAAAAAAAGTTATTAATACACCACATGTCAGTTTCCCGTTTAGTCATAAATCACACTTAAGCGTGAAAGAGGTTATATACATCTCACGGTGTAATAATGTCAGGCCATCTCTCATGAAAGATGACAGAAGGAAGGAGTCCAGGTAGAGACAGAACAATCACAGACTCTTTCACTGCTACAGACTTGCAGTAATTGCAAGTACGTGCATCCAATACAGCTAGGCTCACTTCATTGAAGGAAAGTGGTTTATACTAACTGCTGCCTGCGGCTTTCTCCAAGTGAATCATGAATTTTTTCCAACTTCAGAGCTTCTCTTCCATATATGCTGATCTCCAGATGTCTGGATGAGACCTAAGAAAGCTTTACGCTAGGTCACTTGCATGCATGTACCCTCTATTCCTGAGGTGGGCCATAGACTTTCCTGTCTGCCTTGTAAAGGATCATTTGGCGAATCTATTTGCCATGCAGCATCACAAACTTTGGTGACTGGATAGTGATGGACAGTCTATTTTTGTGGCGAACTGGAAACTAGTATGTATTTACTGGAACCAGACGGGGATGTCAATTCCAACAAACAAAGCTAGAACACACCTGTGTTTTACCATGTTTGATTTTGCCTCAACACAAGTGATTAAGCTTTCAAAAGGTCAGGGAAGAAGTATGATTTAGGCTTGTGAGTCAGATTTTGTCATGCTCAGCACGGAGATTCTCTGACAGTAATGATCAGCAAAACTACTGTAAGGATGGTATATGTATAAATATACATATACCTGCAGACATAGTGAGGTACTTCTCCAGACCCAAACTTCACATAGGGGCATAATAGAAAAGGATGGAGAACTAGAGGGAGAGAACCAGACTCTGGAGCAGTCTGTTTTCTAAATTGATTACATTTAGTCTGGTCATCAATATGTCAGAAGTAAGTTAAGGAAGCTGGAAGCTGTTCTCCCCAAAGGATGAGAAGATTTTGCCAATACCTGTGGAAGAACTTTCCTAGAAATAATACACAAGGCTAGTGTGTTTATAACTGCTAACTGTGCAGTTTATAAATGTGTCTCACAAAGACCAAGTCCCTCTAGTATCTTGATGGTGCATATTTTACTTCATTGAAGCAAAAAAGCTAGAGTCTACAAACCAGCAGAAGGCTCAAAGACTAGTAAGTAGCAGAACTATTAGTATTGAGAAACTGATATTGATATTCTAAAACAGTCAGCAAATGCCAAGTACTGAATATCCTTGCACCATCCAACTGATGTCTTGCAGCTACCTATACTGACACTTGTGTCAGAGGTTATTAAGCCCTACAAATTCTATGGTCAACTCACCAAATTCACATTTTTATTATTTAACATACTAGCCTCACAATCTCAGGACCAGGAAATAAGTCACTCACGAGTCACCCGACCCTTTGAGCAAACGAAGACATCTTCAGTTAGGCCAAACTTCCCCAGAACATATCTAAAAACAGCCCTAATGGAGTTAACAGGACACTGGAAAGAACCAAGCGTCACTGGAATGACCACAGTCAATTTAGGTTATGATCTAGCTTGATGAATACCAAAATGGAATTTATTCTCTCTATGATCTGCTCATTAAAGGCAGAAAGCAAAAAATTCTGTCATCTTACTGAGATCCTGATAGTTCATGTATCAAAGCACAGTAAACCATCTTCATAATCTATCACCACAAGAGAGTTGCTAATTAGGATGTTAGTGGACAGCTCCAACATTTCCCTTCAGATTTCCTTTGTATATTCCCAAAGAGCTGTCAGCTTGGGTTCTGACACTGAAAAAATGTACTTGAACAGGACTGGTATCTGGATTGACTACCAATGAGGGAAGGTAATTGCCAGGGTGTTGATATGTCAATGTTTCTTTTGTAGAGTGTTTCCTTTCCTTGGACAGAACAAGTAGGACCTCTCTTAGAGGGTAGCAGTTCATCTACTGGCCTGAGCTACCCAAGACATAGTCGTGGCTTCAAAAGAAGGAACAACAAAACTCTACTCGCTCAAGATTCAACAGGAGGCACATAGATACTGCCTCTCAGCCATGTGCTTTTAAAGCAAGAGAAACTATTTTAGCTACTATCAGTGTAACAACTTTTCAGTTGTAAGAACACAGCAATATTGCATTTATTGAAATGCCAATTTGACTCATGCAGCAGTATATGATATTAAAATTTATCATAAGAAAAGTGAGCATGGATTCACAGAAGTATTGTGTCTGGTATCAGATTTCAAGAAGCAAATATCAAGGAATTTTAGAAAACAAACAGTAGTGTGCAATGATAGGAAGTCTTAAAATCCAACACTGCAAACTCATGCAGGGGAATTGAGAAATATGCTACATAAACTACAATAGATGACTGACTTGATCAACTGCTGAATGAGATTCTGCAACTGGTGATATGCAAGAGGTTAAATCAGATAATTAAAGTGCTTCTTCCTACTCTCAGAAATCTACAGATCTATAGACAGATTTCACTTTCCTTTTAAAATAGAACATAAGAAAAAAAAAAAAGAAAAAAAAAAAGAAAAAAAAAAGGCTGGTGTAGTTGCACAAGGAAGTGTTTAATGGTCTGAGACTTAAAAAAAAAAGATTAAATGGATCAGATAAAACAAAACATTTCTGTTACAGGTCTGCCAGGCAAAATATTAAAGAGTGGAAAAAAGGAGAAAATATTTTCTTCTAGCTGTAAATGCTACAAACAAAAATGGAAGGATTCTCATTTGTGTAAGGAAAGGGCAGCAGAGGTATTAGGAATAACATAGGTCTATTAATAAATGGAGTAGAGAAATTAATTATTCAAAAATAGCTGAAAGACAGGCTACCTTTTTAATTGTCTTCATCAAGAAGGAAAACAGAAAAAATCTGAACAGCTAAAGTGGACAGCTTATCACAGCAAGTGGGAGTTTTTATCCCTGCAAGCCGTTAACTACTGGAACAAAGTACCATCTCTCGGTATCCTCAGATCCAGACTACAGACTATCTGTAAGGTATGTCTGAGCCAAACTCACACAAAGCTCCACACCATGGAGTAAGGTGGCCTGTGTTAAATGGGATAACGGAGTAGCTGAATTCAAAGCCTTTTGAGGCCTTTCAAACTTAGTCTGGAGCACAGCAGTACTTTGCAGGCACAGGTGTACTGGAAGTGGTAGAAAGTCACCTCACCTTCACACAAGATCCAACAGGTAAGAAAAAGTCAAGAGAGTAGTACGTCAGGTTTATAAAGAATACATCTGGGCAAGTTGGCTTGAGTTGGGGAGGGCAGAAGAGGCAGTAGGTTTATAAAAATATTAAACAAAATTTAGTGGTTAGAACTCCTGTTATAAAGTCAGTCACTAGGATTTCAAAAAATAGTTGGAAGGTAAAGTGTATTATATATCTGAATTCTGAACAAGCATTTTATGGTAACAACTACTGTCATAATGACCCTTAGTGGAC
Organism: Cephalopterus ornatus; assembly: GCA_013396775.1. Lineage (NCBI taxonomy): Eukaryota > Metazoa > Chordata > Aves > Passeriformes > Cotingidae > Cephalopterus > Cephalopterus ornatus. The sequence goes on along the minus strand of VZRE01007688.1, from coordinate 475,645 downwards.
CTTACACTATTTTTAATTCTGATTTATACTCTGACTTCTTTAAACTGAGAACTGATACTACCTGAATACCTGGTCTGAAAGACACACAAAAATAACTAACAACATTCTCAGAGATATGTGAAGAGGATAAATGCTTGAATGTTTGTGGAATATTCAAATCTTCTGATCATTTGTTCGACAAGAACACTTTTAAATAAAGTGTTCAAACACATGAGATATGTGAAATATTAAAGCCTGAAAAAAGTTATTCGATGCAACATAGAGCTAGGAGGCATATCATACAAACCTCATGATAACACTTTCTAAATATACCAGCCAACAAGACTGGTTTTAAGGGCTTTTAGCAAATTTGTTATACTGCTGAACCATGAATCTTCAGTGAAGTAGCTGGTACATCTCAGGAAGCTTAGCACATTTCTTCTTTCCATACTTCATGCAAGAGAGCTCTGACACTTTCAGCCACCTTATCAGAAGTGTGACATTCACTGGTAACAGCAGAAAAGGCATGTCGGAAAATAAATGCAAAGTGGATCGCATAGCTTTCCTTACAGACCTTTTTTCAATCTAGTTAAATTAGGCTGAAAATATTTATCTCTTGGTATTTTAAATAATGAAAGCTATAATAATACTGTCATCATAAAAACTATTAAGAGGCTTAATCACAAGAAATTACCTTCTTTGAGATCAGTGTTGCTAGTGAACATATTAATCTGAACTAACCCTTCACAGGACCAACTTCCAGTCTCCAAAGCAGGAAACATGAAGGAAATATCCCTCCTAGTGACATAATGTGAACTCTCTGTTATTTCCATTCTCAAGAAGTTAGCCATCTTCTTGTGCCTTAAAGGATTGTTTCACACCTGTTTCATTGTTTGACATTTTTATTCAATCCAGAAATCTTTTCACAAGCAAAACCTCCCCTGAAACCAGATGGATTTTGTCCAAGCAAATACTCTGTAAAGAAGCACTTTCAGAAAGAAGAAAGCTTTGTCACCAGGTTTTTAGAAAATACCTGTTTCTGCACAGTTCATTTCCACGCAGGGTCTGACTGGAGCCTCGGCAGTACAGCAAGCAATACAAGTCAGCTGAAATGCACTGATGTTGTTCAGCATTTCATGGAATGCGACCTGCTTCGACATTTTTCTCTCCCATTCTAATAATTTTTCTTTAAAAAGTGATATGGTAGAAGACACAGCTCTTCTTGCATTCTTAGGATGACAGACTGCTTAGGGCACGATGGCTCTGTGTTGGCGCAGCACTTAACGCAATGGTCCCCGGTCACACTAATGGTCTGACACTTGTTTCTTTTTTAATTGCCACTAAATCAACCATCATTTGGAAACGTAACTTTTAAGTAATGATACTGAAGATGACAATATACCAAAATATAGATATTGAAAAGGAAAAGTCTATACAAGCCAAAAGGACTGGTGACAATAGAGAAGTTATTGCTGAGATAGTAGTGCAAACGGAAATGAATCTCAGTTCCTGCTGATGCCTCTGGAAGGTCTGGATTGATTTGTATTCTATTACTTGGCATAATAGATATAGGAATAGCAACAATTTTGCTTTGAGAGAGACAACATTTTGTTGTTGTGGTATTGACTAAGTGAGAAGGTAATAAATAAATCCTTGTGATGCATTAATTTGTTAATTGCCTGTAAAACTTCTGACCTAGTGTAACTCTTTTTACTCTGTACTACTTCCTCAAAGAACTTTCAAGTCAAGGTAAGCATCTTTGTCTTCCAGGAGCTAAAAAAATACAGAAACCAAGTAGCAAGCATAAAACTCCAAAATGAGAACCTTGCTCACAACTACTCTCTTTTGGCAAACTGATTTTTGTCTACAGATGTGATTTGCAGACTGTTTTTACCAAAGCCAGATCAAATGGTTTATAGCTGTTTCATGGAACCATATTAAGCCTTTAAAACCAGCAGTGACATGCCAAGTAATGAGGTTGGGCATTCTTCAAGAAATGCAGAGGAGTGAGAGAAGTGTTCTGGCTCAAGAAGTCAGATAGTCACTGTTGAGCAATACAGACAAGCTTGTGCACCACATCACATAGATCTGCCTCAGGTCCAGACCATGACCGTGAAACATGCTCTCCAAGAAAAAAAGTACCACCACAAATCACACTGTGCTCTCTAAGTAAAGCACATGCCTTTGATCTTGCTTTCTCTGACCTACATATTTAATTGTGAACAGAAAAACCTAATCTGGCCCCAAAACTCTACTTGAACAAGACACTTCAGCACTAACTCTCATTTAAGGAAGAGAGTGTGGCAATAATCACAGATATTAATTTTCTGTCTCAGCATCACTTCTAGAGCAACAGACAAAAAACCATACATAAATATATGCATACATATAATGACCACACATAAAAGGTTTTAGAAACATGCACATGAAAGGTTCTAGAAACTCCAGTCCCCAACTCTTTGGGCTTAAAACTTTCCCACCAGCAGTGACTTACCTGACAATGAAAAACTTATCAGTCTCCGACTTCCTTGTCCCTGGATTGAGTCTTCATTGGTGATGCTTTTAAAAATCTGCTGGAAGACAAATAATGGTGAGAAAAAGTAGTCTCCAACAACTCTTAAACAGAGAAATTGCTTACTAACTGTCTTTTTTGCAGAATCTTAGTTTTACAACTAAGAATCAATCAAGGACCAGGGATCAAAACAATGTTTTTGTCTAGATAATCACTTAACCATTAATTGCCCAAGTCATCCATTCCTGGAAGTTTTTCCTTAGAAAAATGAATGATGAAAAAATACTGTAATTTGAACACAGCAGTTCATCACCCAAAAAGGAACTACTTATTAATCAGGACATAAGGACGAGGATGTAACTATCATCTCTTAAAACAACTTCCATCTTTATAACATCTTATTACTTGTGTAGAAAATCTTGGTCCAGAAAGCTAATTGCATACATGTGAGGAAAACTTCTGAGAGATTATTAATACCCTGCACAACAACCAACTGTGAATTATGATAACAATAAGCATTGAGGGTGATCTGGCAAAAAAAAAAAGAAATTAAAAATCTGTAGATGACCGTTTGTACTCCACAGTTTAGGTTTTAATGTCAGTCTTTGGTTCAGCAAGTTTATTGGTGAGCTGCTGTTGTGCAAATTAGGACCCAAGCTGCCTTCTGGCTGTTATCAGAACTGGAAATGCGTTTGAGCCAGTGTCTGGGGCATCAGCAGAAACCCACTATCAGCAGTTTTCGCTGCTGAGCCCCTGAACCGGGCAGAGGAGAGGCCACCCGGTGTCAGGCTCCAAGTTCAGCAGGGAGGTGGTGCTACTAGTACTGCCTCCCATTGACTCTGGAGTCAAACCAAATGCTGCTCTGCCCCCAGCAATCAGCAGCTCCTCGCCACTCTTGCCATTCAGCTGTCAGCCAAGAAAGAAAAACAGCATTTATGCAGTGAAGTTCCAATTTCTACCAGGAAACAGTAACTGAAGTCCCACTCAGCTGTGACTCATTGCTTGGTATATTAAATATTGTGTAGTCAAGCTTAACTTAGAAAGCGAGCTGGTCTCTGTCCCCAGAGAGTGTAATGCAAGTGGGCACTGCAGCCTAGCTAGCAGCGATTAAACAGCACAACTATCAGGTTAAGACACGAATGAGGCCTAGATCAAAAACACAGAGATTGAATTCAGACATTGTAAAATAATGGGCTCTATTGGACTTCACTTTTTGTCATAATCATTTTGTTTCTTCCAGACTATCCAAATGGGATAAAAGGTACTCAGTAGAGTGGGAATACGAGTAAATAAATGTCCCTATTGGATCACAGCTAATTAACTGCAATTGCACTTTCTGTCTTCTGAGCTAAGTAGGTTTCAATACACTTAATGAAGCCACTACTGATTTCTGGATAGAAACATATTTAAATCAGAATATATGTGATTGCTAGAATTTTATGACAAGAACTTGGTAACCTTTAGCAGTCAAAACTGTGATCCCACCAAGAAACAGACATTTCCTTGTCACTGTGTATTCTTCATACTGTGTCACTTACCTGACATTTATTACACACTCACTTTTAATGCTTACTATTATGGTCCTTCCATGATTTTGTCCAGTAACTGGGCCAATCACCTAGATATGTGCACATTTGCAAAACATGTGCTTTTTTTCAGTTCTTCAGTATTACTCGGGGCTTTTTTTTTAGATCTGTCATGTATGTCGTACATCATGGCAGTATGAATAGTTTAGCAGTCTACACTTTGAACAAATTGGGGTGGATCTGATGGGGTCCTGCAAACAGTAGCCCATTCAAAACTTAAAAATAAGTTGCTATTAAATGACCCTTTGTGGGCCATGCCTGAAATTATATCAAGGCAGTTATAATATTGTTGTGAATTCTGATATGGGCAAAGCATCCCCCCAGCATTGCCAAACCTGCACTGGCGAAGCTTGGCATAATACAAGGGAAGTTATAAGACACCCATTCTCATAAGTAAAACAAAACCAAAATAAATTTATTTGCTTCTGGGCGATCCATCCCTTCTGTGAAACAGGTGTACCCCACAGTGTCCTGTCAAGTGCTCACCACTCTGTCATGCAATCACTGAGACATGCTGCATAAATGAGGTACATACTCAGTAGCTGACCCCAATGTAGCTGTCTGAGATGCAACACTGTCCAAATGCCAGTCATTTTGATAATGTCTAGCACTTAACCTCAGCAATATGAAACACCCACACTTTTTTGAAGCTTTTCCAATTTTATTCCTGTCCAGCAGATGAGAAAGGGAAAGCATGGCAGAAAGGCTGAAGGAGAGACGCACTTATCCTTGGGTTGAGACCTGGGATGCACCATTAAAAACTTCATACAGCTGAGCCAAACACCTCTTGTGTAATTCGACCATCACAAATCTGTGTTCCTCACCCTCCAGAAGTCTGAAAGCACTGGTCTACCACTCCTCTAGCACATGCACCACAACTTCTCACCCACAATACAGGTCCTCAGGCACGGCAGGGCACATGCCAGAGAAGGTTCAAGAGAAGGTAGACATCTTCTCTCAAAGAATGGAGGGATTAAACATGGACATACTCAGGGAAGGATAAGAGGAAGGTCGTGAAAATGATTATACTTTAATTATTGGCATTTCAAGAAGTCAGAAGGAACACCAGGGGAGGAAGAGAGAAAAATCTCCCAACATTAAATCTGCTTTTATAATAAAAAGACATAATTGCTGCAGTTCAGATTCACTGTTTTCTAATGCAATACCAGACCGTCCCCAGTAGTGAGGACAAGGCTGCACTTGATGCAGGGCAGGGCAAAAGAGAGTCAGTGGTCACCAGTGCTCACCAGCCACCAAAGCAACTCAGTTTTGTAGTATCTTGAGGCATGGGATGGAAACATGCACAGCTCATACTGTTCTTGCTTGCCATTTATCATGAAAGAAATCCAGACTGATTTTAGTGGCTACAATATAATTACATTGGGAGTTTTGTCACTATAAGTAAACCTTGAATTTAGTCATTAGGAGGTAAAAACCCCTCTGCCTTCTCAAATGCTACTTAAACTATAGTTAGTTGACAGAAAGACAACATTCCTCTTGTCACTTGACATTCTATGGACTTGAAGTCCTTCACATGAAAAGGAACAAATGTGATTTTCCCTCAATAACTTTTCTGCTCTTTTATGCCCTTGAAGTGAGAGCTCAGTCTGAATTAGTTTAATATTTTTAGTTGGGCAGCCCAGCCTAATTAGTTTACAAGTCCTGCAGATAACAAAATTGAATGAATATGCTTTTACTACATGCTCTGTTATATCTAGATATGAAGAGACGGGACATGAGCTGCAACTCCAAGCCTAGCTGAATCTCTTCCAGAAAAACAAAGGCTTCCTGAACTGGATTCAAACCTCCTTTTGCTTTCCTTGAATGTAACTGGAGCCAGCATCATTGCCACTGATGGGAGCACATATATTCAAACAGTTAGAGGGGTATCAGTACTTCTTCAGAATATTCTGCAGTAAACATACACTGTAAAATCATCTTCTCTACTACAGAGTTTCCCAGCCTCTGAAGAATGGCAAAAGATGACTGCCAGGGCCTGTGATGGCTATCTGTAAAACATGGGAAGGTATTTTAGGCCAGATCCAAGCCTCTTGGGCCTTGCTAAACTCGAGAGGAGGTCCAGGTTTGGTAGTGCTTTCCATTTTTACAGCACAGAGAAGAAAGATAGAAAGAGATGAGTGAAAGCTAAAAATAATAGTCTTGTCCTAGTATCACTTTTCCTTGTGAGTAGTTCCTGCAAATGCTAGAAGGAAGTTATGTGACCCTGAATGAGAAAGGAGACAGGTTTCACACTAGCAAACAGAGCCCTTGAGACTCCCTCCTTCTTTAGCCATGGTGTGTGTTATGGAAAAAGAATTTAAAAAATCATAAGAAATCCCAGAATATTTCAGTCTATCAGCTCTTGCTGTGACAAAATTCCAAGTGCATCACTAAAAATTTGTCTAAGCAGAGGCCCAAAAACAGAGACTCTCACAACTAATTAAAAGTATCACCTAAAATACCTTTCTCTTCACTAGTCTACCTAAATATATGGAAGAGTAACACGGACAACTCTCTTGGTCATGAAAATAAAGTGGCTTACAGGGCACACTGAGGGTGCCCCTATTCAGCCTCCCTGTTGTTCCAGGTTATGATGAGGCAAATACTTCTGGACACAGGTACAGTGTGAATGCAGGTCTGGAAGAAACTAACTAGGTTTACCTGGTGCTGTACTAGAAGATCTGCTTTTGGACACCACAGTGACCAGTAATAGTGCAGCATGCTGGGAAAATATCCTTTGCAGCATAAAGTTGTCTTTAGCATGTTTGTCTGCTGTGCAGCCCAACTTCAATATTTTTAAAGTCCTGCTGATACGAAACAGGATAAATATGATTTTATTGCGTGCATCTACCACAGCTTAATACGCATAGCTGACAAATACAAGCACTTACTCCTTCTCCCACATACAGCACAGGAAAACACTATTAAGTCTTAGTCTTAAATGTTCTGTAACACACTTTCCCCTCCAGAAGGACATTTTTGCCCCCTGTGCACACACGAAGAGATTCAACAAAGCTATGCAAATTTTCCCATAAGCAAAAGAAACATCTAGATTAAGTAATCTTCCTCTTCACTGACAGCCAAAGTACTTCTGTATCAGCAGCTTCTTCTGTGAAAGAGTGGCAACATTTAATGACCGTAATTTATATCAGTTATCTCACATAAAACAGTATTTCTTATATTTAAACAAGAAATTGCAGTGACATGAATTGACTTACAGTGTGAACATCATGGACATGGTCTAATGCTCAATCCAATCAAGTTTCAATTTTACAAGGTGCTAATTAAAACCTAGAATGTTTTCCACTGAGAGCACAGATTGCAATACAGTAATATCTATTGCAGATTAAACAGTCAGGTACTGTAAACTGGCAAAGCTCTAGCCTGAACAACACCATCTATTCCCAAGAGTTTTGCTTTAAAAAAGCAGATCTAAAAACATAACAAAGTATTCAGAAGGGCTCACACCTCCCAGCAGTACTATCCATACCTATATTGAAGATGGAAGTCTACAATGAAAGAAAACTAGGATCCACAAACGTAAAGCAGCAAAATATTCTCTGTTTTTACACACCGGCTCTGAGGATGAAAAGCAGTAGATTAGAGCACTGCAAAAAGGGAAGGCTGTAACCTGTACTAAATTCAAATCAAAAGTGAAAAATAGCCTCAGCTCAGCCTCAGATTGTGAATCAGCGAACAGAAAAAGTATTGCCAGATGTGCCAGAGCTAAAGATGGGGTGTTGCAGCGCTGGGGGAAAAGGCTGTCAAGTCACTGCCTGCTCTATGCGTGCTTCAAGCTCCAGTTCTCTGTTTTCTGCTTTTCAAGACCACCAAACTTGCCAGCAGATTTAATGCAAAATAAATAAGGTTAATAGCCTGAATTCAGTGGTCAGCAGCAAAAGAAGAAGCTGATGCTCTGTCTCCTGTGTCCTTCCATCTGCGTTTATCCACTAGTTCATCTGACATGTGAGACAGGTCCAAAACTGCACACCACAATGCAGGGGCAGACTACCAGCTTCCACTCTGCACAGCTTTGCTGATGTTAGTTTAAACCAGCTTGGAGCTACTGTTTTAACAGACCTGTGTGTACATGGCACAGGAGTCCAGAACAATTAGTCGAAAAATTATTCTCCCCTAACCTATTTCTGTTGGCTTTTGCTGTTTCCCTCTTGATTCACTGAATGCTTAACATTTGGACAACTCTCTAAAACATGTGGAAAAAGGCTTACACTTTCCAGAGCTCAGCAGCGAAGTTTCTTATTACAGGAAGAGAGTATTAGACATCATCACAAGTTCACACTTCATATTCTATCATCTTCTTTAGAGAGGGAATTTCTTAGTAGATCTGAAAATGGGTGAGTATTCCCACTTCATCCGAAGTGCTGAATTTAAAAAGAAATAGTTTTGTAAAAAAAATTGCCTAAGCAAACACAGACTGAGTGCTTCCTTTCACTCCATCACTTGACTTCTTCAGTGAAAAAAGGGCTTTGAGATGTAAGGGGCAAATTCTGAAAGGAGAAAATGCAGATCTGAGCTCCATGACTGCCACTGACAGAATTATGGCTATAATCCCAGGCACCACTTTGAAAATCTACCCCTAATTAGTGGCAGTGCTTCAGCTGCAACCCCCACTCTGTTAACAGAATTATCCAGCTCTTGAATGCAATATATTCCACTTATCCTGTTAGCTTGTTAAGCCATCGTGCTGGCACTGTAGTATTTTTTTATCAGGTGCCTCCAAACAGCAGGCAGCTTCTCCAGCAGCAGCCTAGCTCCTGCTGGGTGCTCTGCAGCCAGCTCATATCCCCGAAGGACTGTGACCACACACACACAGAGGCTTCCCCATGTGCCACGGTCAGCGGCATTCTAGCCTTGTAATACACCGCCTTCTCAATGCCATTCCCTAATTAAGTGGAGAATTTGCCCTCTGTCTACAGAAAGCACCTTTTGCTTCATCTTGCAGCAGTGTTTATTGATTACTTCATTTAATCACAGGAGATAGTTTTTCATTCCAAAAACTCCTGTCCTAGGTACCCTTAAAAAAGGTAGCAAGGAAGTGAGTAAACGATTGGGTTTTTTCCACTGAAAATGGAAAATTATGAATTCTTTCAGCAGATTCTAGATAACAAACCCTGACAGACAAACTAAATTACTGGAAAAAACCCTGCTGCTTAGTATCATCAGTCCTCTAGAAGGCAACTATCAATAGGCTTATGACAAGAGGACATCCAATGACAGCACATACCAGGTGTATGTCTCCATATTGGCATGAAGCTACTTGATATTCCCCAACCAACCCTATGTGTGCAGAATGCTATTTCAGTATAACCAGAATCTAGAATCAGAATGTTAAGAGCAAACACTTCCAATTAAAACAAAATCAAGGACTGAGGCAACAAATCAGTATCTCCAGCAGAGTCCCATATCTTTTTCTTCCAAAATTTTATTCAGCTTTTTAATGGTTTTAACAGCTCTGCCTAATAAACTTCAGTTACCCTTTGACAGCAGAAGAAAAGCTTGATTAGAGATTCTGATCTTCCTTCACTCTTTGCAGCTTCATTTAAATAAAGTCTTAGATTTTCAGATACTTTAACACAATCACACATGCATGTGGATAGGCTTTGGGTTGTGGTTTCTGGGTTGATTGCTGAACTACATCTAAGCAGCAGACATTTTCTTTATACATAGCAACTTCTGGGAGGATTGCTTTCTGCAGCATATCTCCCCAGCTGCTCACACACTGGCTCTGAGGCTGTACACTATTTCATGCCAGTGACCCTTTGAACCCTAACCAGTCTTTCAGCAAGGTTAAAGTGGACCAGTTTGCAGCCCCAATGTTCAAAACAAACTCTGGTTGAGTTAGTAGGGAAGAAGGTTCCTTGCAGTTGCTAAACAGCTTTGTGCTTTCCAGTGTTACCATCATCCAGAAAAAAAACCCTAAGAAAATCTGGGTTTTATGATCAGATTTGCATCAGGCAGCTGCCTAATGCTGAACAGGATTGACCCTGTAAACCTGACAGGTCCATACATAGAGTATTAATATGCTTAAGCACTCTGACAGCGAGAACTGCTTGTAAATATTATCCTCTCTGAAACAGCTAAGCAATATCCTGCAAGCCACTGAAATAACTGGGAGGTTTGCCACTGACAGATGAAGAGGCCCATTGGGCACTGTCTGGATCCTGTAATTCTGCATTAGATTTGCCCTCTAAACTCCAAATTCAAACTTTTCATGAAAACACTTTCTTTGTATGGAGAACTAAAAAAAAATTGCTGCTAACACCTTTTCTCTTTGCCTACGAAATTACGAGAGGCACCAAAACATAGGTTATATACAGAATAAACACTGACATCCACAATGTCTTTGGAAGGCAGGAAACTTGTGTTAGGCAGCAGTTTATACTTTCAGGCTGTCTTCATTACAGCTTCAGAAGCTCCTCACTCCTCTAACACGGTTTGGATGGGACAAGTGCATAGATGAGTAATGCTGACACGTGTGAGAGACAACTGCATCTTTCAGCTAAGCTGTATTTGAAGAATAGCTCAAAGCATTAGTCATGCTGCCCAAGTGTCTGGACAAGGGAATCGAGTCAATGACCCTTTACACCATAAAAGAAGCAGCTAGGCAGTGAACAATGCCCATTCTTCTAAATGAATGCCTCAAATACCAGTTCAACTATGAATACCATTATTTCCAGAAGTGAGCTACAGACACTTTACTTTCAACCTTGGGTCCTACATTGAGCAGAAATGAGGCGACTGCAGAGATTTATAGTCTGATTTTAAAAGTAGAGAAATACCTCTGCTACTTCAAATGTCCCTTAATCTTGCTGAATCACTAGTAAAACATTTCACTACACGGAGGATTTTTCTAGTTATGATGCCGTAGAAAGGCTAAAGCTGAGAAGAAAAGAAAATCTTCTCCTTTTATAGTATCTACAGCCACTCAGTTAATGCAGCCTCATTCACACTCAGTGTTTCTCATCTGTATCTTCTGGCAGATCCATGAGACCCAGCAGAAACTGCTTATCTCACCTTAGTAAATCCATGGGCTTGGGGTTTTTTTTGTTTGTTTCTTTTTGCTTTTGTTGTCTGTTTTTGTGGTTGCTTTATTTTAAATCTTCATTTTTTAAAAATTCCCAACTGGTTTTTGCTGGCTATGGCATTCAATGTTTTGTTTCTCTTAGGTTGCTGTTTTTTGAACAGCAGACTTTAAAAAGTCAACAGCCCCTCTCCTGTGAAGTGGGCATGTGGGAATACTGAATGGAATCAAACTGCCATAGAACAATCAATGTCAGAAGAGATTTGCTGAAGTCATCTGACCCTTCTGTCAAAACAGGACCAACTTAGAGCAGGGAACTTAGACCCCTGTCCAGTTCAGCTCTGAATATCTCAAAGGATGGAGATCCCATGAGCTCTCTGGGCAACCCGTTCTAATGTTTGACTATTGTCTTAGAAAAAAATATTCCTGAGGTCTAATCAGAATGTCTCTTGTTGCAACCTATATCTGTGTCCTGCTGTCATTTCATCATGTGCTGTGAGTAGAGTCTGCCTCCTACTTCCCATTAGGTAAAATCATCAGTAACATCCCAAATATTACTTTCCTTAAGACTGAATAAATAAAAAAACCCAGCTGCATCTCTGCCAATCCTCGTATGTAAAGTCCAATCTGAAGGATAAAGAAAGCAGAGGCCAGGCTCATTCCTGCAAATGACAGTGGTAGCATGTTACAGCAAACTTAAGGTATGGCAAAGACTTCTGGGGAGAAGCAACATTTACAAAATCTGATCTCCAAGATTAATTATCTGATCTCCAAGATTAACAGATTCATTCGTTACAGCAATTTGGTCATCACCAAAATCCTTGTGAAGGATTTGGCCTGGTTCATATCGGATGTAAGACTTCTGAACATAAAGTCATTAAATACAACAGGAGGGGAAAGGGATGTCGACTAAATGCAGAAGTGCTGTCACTTCAGAAAATGATTGACTTCAGTTCATAATACTATGATCATAGTGCTATAATGCTTGTAGCTCTTAATAAATAAATCACATCTTATCAGCATCAGAGGTGTTTTCACATGTGTCAGCTTTGATGTAAATCAGTGCACAATTCATCTCAAACACTTCAGCCAACTCCGGGAAACTGTTCTGTGGCACTGAGCAAGGCAATGCAGAAGTTCATACCCCACGTTAGACACCATCCAGACTGTCCTCATCTGGTACTCATAAAGAAGAGAAGTGGCTCCCATTCCCACACAAACTCCATATCCCCTGCTCCCTAGATCCCTCCCCTTGCGAAACATGTTTTCATGAAAGCAGGCATCTTCTGCAGAAAACGTCACCCCCCTCATCTCCACCAGGAATATTCCTGCCCTCTGCCAGGCAAGCAGGTCATCCCTTCCTTCCTTCTTTCCTTCCCTCTCTGCACAGGCAGCCCCCATGTTCACTTGTCTGCAACTGTATGAGTAATGATGGGCAAGGAAAGGAGAGGAGAGCTGGGCTATCGCTGTTGCCCTTCCAGCAGCAGCTCTCACTTGGCTATTCTTGCTCCTGCAGTAGCAGGAACATTTTGGTCAGCATGCAAAACTTTGGGCTAAATGGAAGCAGGTCTGATCCAAACCACCTCCTTGACCCATGTCCCCTTAAACAGTTGGAAAGAGAAGAACATGAGACTTTTCCAGCCTTTTCCCCAGGCTGTGCTGCCAGTCTACAGTGAGACACAAAGGATGACCACTGAATCTGAATTTTGACTCCTCTAAAAGTGGTAAGAGTTTGGTCACTGACTTCATGGCATTAATATTTTATCCTTTATTCTTCTGCTACAGTAGCATTATATATCCCTGAGCTGCAGGACACTGAAGCAGCCTGTGCTTACCCCCTGTCAAGGATGTATCACTCATAGCAAAAAGTTAGGACATCTTGAGAATAAACTTGGCAATTTCCACCTCCATTCCTCACCCTCAAAGGCACAACTGAAAAATAAACATGCAAACTCTAAACATCCTCTCAGTGGTGGCAGCTCCAAAAAGCATGAAGACTCACAGCATTCCACTGCACACTGTAGAGAGGCAGCTGCAAAATCAGCAGTCCTGCAAGCTAAGCCTGACACAGCCACAGCTCACCCTTACAGGAAAGGAGATGTCTCACATGCCTGGGTGTGTCTGGCAACTCTAAGCACTTTGAGGCTCACACAGAGACCGACCACTGTCAGCAAGCTGTCTGAGATGCAGCCAAGGGATCCTAAAGGTTGTTTGGGGCCAGAGCACAGCATGCTTTTCAGGCGGTATGGACCTCTCCTAATCAAGAAGATGTTCAAAACCTTGGGAGGAAGCAGTCAAATACAACATGAAAGAAATTTACTAGAAAAGGAAAAAGTGGAACAAGAAAAGGTAAAAAGGCAGAGCTCTATAGAAGAATAGTGGAAAACAAAGGAAAAAGCAGTCAAGGATGCTGTAAGGAAAGCAAGCAATTAATTTGTAAAATTCCAGATCTTCACATTCTAAAAAAATTCCCAATCTCTCTTTCAGATACATCTCAAAACACCCAAGCCAGACACCAGAAAAACCCCAATAGCTCAACTATGATCAGTACAGCTTTGTTAGAACTCAAACTCAATGGCAGCAGTTTTCAAACTTGCCTGCTAACAAAGGTGAGATCCTCTTGGGAAAAACAAGAGAAATAAATAGGCTGCTTTAAAATCCGGGGTTTCTTGACAATTAGTGGCACCTCCAGACTTTTCCAATATTAGATTTAACTATTCCCATGTAGCTGAATCAGCTGTATGGTAACAGACATTGGTTGCCCTCTTCACCTCTGGAATCACAGTCCTAATACAGTTGTATTCTGCCAGACAAAAGGTCATAAACATGTTGGTATCTGAAATAGAGTCCATTATACATTTTGTGAATTGAATTTTAACAATTACCCAAGATTAGTTAGGTATTATGAGTAATGCTGTGGTCCTTTGCTAAGAATATCAACATGTGGTCTAATTAATGTGGTTTATACTTATGTTCACCATAAAGTCCTACCACACAGCCATAAGGGCAAAAGCTGCCTCAGTGTAAATAAAAATCAGACTAGTTGAGTCAAAAAGGGAAGTGTGTAAGAACAATTTAGTTGCTTTTCATCAGACTTTACAGATGTTTGAATTTAAGCCTCATTTTAAAGTTGAGATATTGAGTGGGGAGGTGCTGCATGCTTTCAGTACAGATAGAAACAAGCTTTTCTGAGAACTCAGCTAGCTAACCAGGGGAAAAAAAGCCCAGATATTTAATGCAAGTGGAAAATGCTTTTCAGGAGACTCAAGGATTAAAAATGAATGAAGGGTTCACAATTCTATGAAAGAAGTATTCTCATGCACAGCTGTTGATATATAACATACTGACCTACATCCATTTCCCCACCTGTATGAAAGCCTGAGAACAAAAGAGGTGCAAGTAATAATTATAGGAAAAAAATATTTAGAAAAGTGTGTAATATTATATAACTTTATTCCATCAGCAAAACTATGTTAAGGGAACATGATTATCCTGTCAAGCTCCAAGAAACCAGAAAATGCAAACCTAAAAGATAACTGTGAAGTATAAAGTCTGCCTCTTGAGGAATATAAATTGTAATTCTTCTTTCTTTTATATCTGTCTCCAATCATAACCTTTTCCCAATATAACATTATAAATGTATTTTTGGATCACCCAGGTTTTGTGTGAAGTTAAGTACAGGCAATCCAAGATATACTCAACAAACAGATAAAATATGATTATCATAGGATTTTCATGCATGACATGTACATACACACAACACGAACATTAATGCACACTACACTCAAATGGCAGATTCCTGCAGGCACCAATGTGTGTTGGGATGTTGAAAAACCTTCTGGCTTTCAGTCACCACCTGCTTTTCTCTATCACCTAACTATTTATAGTACTTCTACTGAAACAACCCATGAATTATGCCACAAACATTCAAAATGACCTACAAATCCCCCAGCTATAAAAGTGTGCAAGTTCACCTCCCAGTGATTTCCTCAGTCAAGTCGGCTGATTTTATATAGGTTATCTGAGGGTATGAGTTACTTCAGAGAGGGAGAGATTTTAAGTACTGGTTACTTTTATAAAGGGTCATGCATTGTAAAATTACGCTAATGTTCTTCTTTCTTCAAATCTTTATCCCATCCCCCCTTCCTCCCAGGAATAAGGAAAGCAGACAAGAAAACAAAAGGAAGATATTTCGAGAAAAGTAACTTATTTTTCTCCATTATGGCTGCTGGGAAATCCTTGGTTACCGAAAATGCAATCAGGACTAAAGTTGATGGCATCTATCAGCTGCCGTAGATATGAAACTTCACAGCAGGACTACACATAGGCAGGTTCAGTGCAGGCTGCAGATCTGGCTTTGATAAGTTTTATGATCTTTTTCTTTCCCTTTGCATGTCTGTTTGTCTGGCTGCTGTTCTGAGGTAAAGAAATCCTCCAAGTGCTTGAAAACAGGCATGCTGGTGAATGGCAGTTGCTGAAAATTGCTGGAAATTGCTGAATAAGAGACTGGGCACACAATTGTTCATCTCAGCTTAAGTTCCTCCCTCAGTTTGTATTCAGATATAAATGATACAGATGCATTGACACAAGAAGAAGACTGGTACCTAGCTCCCAGCTTTCCTCCCACTTTGTCAGCTTTCCAGCTGGCCACAGCAAATGCAGCATCCTTTAGCTTAGGAATATGTGATTCCACATCTGTTTCATTTGTGGGTGGTTCAGAGACTTTATAATTTGTGCACCGACCCAAGAATGTATCATTATTTTCAACTATCATCAAGGCTTTCTAAAATGATACCTTGCTTTTGCACAGCAAATACACCACTTATATGTTCGGCTTATTTCTCATCTGTGTGTCCTAAACATTTCCCTCACATCTGAAAACCTGCAGGCTACAGCTCTCACTGCAACATAGAGCACAGGCAGCTTGGTAAGTGCATCAGGAGTTCCCAGACAGAGACCCCATATAAGGCTCCGTGCTCTTTTCTGAAAGAAAACAAAACAAACAAACCATCCAACAAAAAAACCACAACCAAAACAACCACCAAACCAACTTTGCATTAAACTCCACAGCAGCTGTCCAAAATAACATGCCTTATAGCAAATTAAGACATTTAAAATAGACAGGCAAAGAAACACAACATAAATAACTTGTTTCTAGCCTATATTTGTGCAATAGTTCACCCAGGCTTTGAAAGACCATTAGACAGGGACATCTCTATTACTTCAGTGGATCTGGCTTTCAGATTACCATAATCCACACCAGTAGACTTAAAACCTATAGCCACACCTCTGTTAACATCTCTCCCTGCAGATTAACCCTCCTCTTCCCTTTTCACTCAGTAGTGTGTCTGAGACCCAGCAGCAGACACTGTTAAACAAAAGAGCATCTTCAAGAAACAACATGAGCCTCTGACATCCTAGCATTGTTTTACAAACATCAGATATTTAAAAACGACACCTATACGCCACTAATTCTGCTATATCTACCACATTTCCCTGATGTCTGATTTTTGCGTCATCACAGAGGCATCATAAGCATTTTAGGAAACAAGTTCCTTTGCTGCCCCAGCTCCATCTACTTATTTTGCCTTGTTCTTTGTAAGCTCTTAAAAAGCCATTTGGGATTTTATTCCTTGCTTCGAATAAGCAGTGAGTTCATGTTTTTCCCTGTACACCTTTTAAAATTTATTCAACATCCTAAGAAGGCTTATCCACACAAACAGTTGTCTCTCAGCTAATATTTGTATTCCTTCTTCAACAGGAGTAATTTCTTCTTTGTTCTAAACTAATCAGCATGGCTTAGTATGCCAATTTCCCTGAATGGACACGTCAGTCAGAAACCTGGCCACCGCACTTTTCAGCATGGCTAATACTCGCTATTAAGTCCTCTGCTTTGTCTCATCAACTAATAGGAATTAATAGCAGGTTAAGATCTATGACAACAACTTTCATTTGAGAATTTCTAACCCTTTCAGAAAACATGAATTCTTAGCACATACCTGAGAGGTATTGCCACCTCCATCTGAGATGAAATATAAAGATGACAAAGAGTAGTGCTATATAACAAAACTGAACAAGACATAAAAAAAAGGCTAAACTAACTTGAAATTGCAGGTACTAAAGATAAATCATCATTAATAAATTACAATCTGAACAATAAGAATTCTCGCATTAACTAGTCTTGGAAAAGTCTCAGTATTACTGCAATGACCACTAGAACACAGGTTTCTTTTCTTGATGAAAGCACAATGTCATCCCAGAAACACAACTGGAAATTACTTCCTGGGTCATGGGGGCCAATAGATACAGCAATTGGTACATCTCATCCAAAGTGATTCAGATTTCTTACTTAATTAACATCATTCCTACTTCAAAAGTCTTCTACCTCAGAAGGCAGAAGTAAAACCTTTGATACTGTCTCCCATGGCATTATCCTGGAGAAGCTGGAAGCCCATGGCTTGGATAAGTGCACTTGTGGCTGGATTAAAAACTGGCTGAATGCCTGGGCCTAGACAGTGGTGGTGAATGTTGCCACATCCAGTTCGTTGCCCGTCATTAGTGGGGTTCCCAAGGCTCAATATCAGGGCACATCCTTTTTAACATCTTTACTGATTATTTGGACAAGGGGATCAAGTGCCCCCTCAGTCAGGTTGCAGATGGGTGAGAATATTGATCTGCTGGAGGGTAGGAAGGCTCTGCACAGGGATCTGGACAGGCTGGATTGATGGTCTGAGGCCAATGGTATGAGGTTTAACATGGCCAAGGTCTGGGTCCTACACTTTGTCCTCAACAACCTCATGCAGTGCTACAGGCTGGGGGAAGAATGGCTGCCTGGTGGAAAAGGACCTGGGGGTGCTGGTCCGCAGCCGGCTGAACATGAGCCAGCAGTGTGCCCAGGTGGCTAAGAAGGCCAATGGCACCCTGGTCTGTATCAGAAATAGTGTAGCCAGTAGGGATAGGGAAGGAATTTGTCCCCCTGTACTCAGCAGTGGTGAGGCTGCATATTGAGCACTGTGTTCAGCTCTGGGCCCCTCACTTCAACAAGGACACTGCAGTGTCTTTCTCAGAGGTACTGAAGCATGTCCAGAGAAGGACAAGGACGCTGGTGAAGGATCTAAAGGGTAAGTCCTATGAGGAACAGCTGAGGGGGCCGGGTTGTTTAGCCTCGAGAAGAGGAGGCTCGGGGGTGACCTTATTGCTCTCTGCAACTACCTGAAAGGAGTGTATAGCAAGGAAGGGCATAGCCTCAAGCTGTGGCAGGGAAGGTTCAGGTTGGACATCAAAAAGAACTTCTCCAAGGAAAGGGATGTCAAGCATTAGAATGGCTGCCCAGGGAGGTTATGGAATCACCCATCCCCAAAGGTGTTCAAGAAATGACTGGACTTGGCACTTAGTGCCATGATCTAATTGACAAGGCTGATTGATCAAAGGTTGGACTCGATGATCTTTGAGGTCTTTCCCAACATAAATGACTCTATGATTCTGTTCTATGATTCTATATCTCAGTTGAAATTCTACACAAAACCATGAGGTTCTCATCCACACTCAAAATTTTCTCTCCCTATACTGTTATATAAACACACAAAGAACTTCAACTCATGACTACCGGAGGTTATCAGAGATCCTAAAAATGCTTGACTATGCCTTCAACAAGAATTTAATTTTATATTAAAAACTATGTAAGAAAAGATGCAAATCAGAATCATGTGTCACCTGATACACATGCTTTTAAAACATCTTAGAAGAAATTCAGTAAAAGGAAACACGGTGAAGCTATAAGCAATGCTAACTGATACAACGATGGGAGATCAAGAGCTTCTTATCTCCATCTTCGCTAATGCTGGAACATGGGAGAAGACAACAAAATTGAACAAAGGTAAATGCAAAATAGAGGAAAGCAAAAATTTTTTTTTTCTTGCAAGGCCTAATTAAAGAGGAAAATTTGACCCTGTGGGGATACAGAAAGCATACAACTGACAAGGTCAAAATTATTTCCCTGCTGCAATGACTTGCAGTCATCAAGCATCCCACTTAAAACAGAGACAAGAAGTTTTTGCAACAGCTGCCCCTCTATGCAGGTCCAGTGCACAGTGAGAAAGGACAACTAGTGAAAACATTAGGGTCTGCCATGATATACATAAACAGTCAGGGAAAGAAAATGGAGCACAGAAAACCAAACCAAATCCTTTTCTCTTCAAGTCCTGTCAGGCAGTGCCGCAGACATACCAAATCTGACCTGGAGGATTTCATGCCCATGCACTGCAGGATTCTTATAGCTTCCATGGGTTCAGGTATTGGACTAGATGTGTACTGGAGAGGATTCACCCTGGCAGCATTGCTGTTCCTTTTTTTCCTGATTGAGAAGTGTACTTTTTTAAAATGAAGATTGTGCCAAATATAAACAGTGCTTTCACTGAAGAACTGTCAAACACATGCACAAAATGGGTAGAAAACATTCTCTTTTTTAATCCATTAGCAGGCCTTTAGTGCACCCATTGAGACTTAAATCAATGTGGCAATAACAAATCAAACTGAAGAATGCTGGGGGACAGGACATATATAATCTATTTTGTGAAGCAACATCAAAGCAAATCTTGCAACTTCTGAACTGATAGATTCTGGAAGGCTGTGTCATATAGCCTAAACTGCCTCTAGTAATTTATTTGGTGTTCACCCACAACCAGATTCACGCCCTATCACAGTGGATAACTCCCAGAAGAGAGGAAGCAGGAGGTGCTTCATTCAGAAGTCTATCACATTCACCTCTGAAGTGTACTACACAGGTCTAAATCCTTCCTTCCTTCTGCCTTCAACAAAACTAAAATATCTGCCTGCAGACCCACTGTGTAATGTCAGGAACTGCACTGTTTTTCATTAATCTGACCAGATGCAGGAGGGAGTACCTAAGAATGTAAAAGGTCAAAGCAAGAATGATTATACTAGTACAGTGTCCTAAACAGTTGCTGATCTCTCCATAATTTACTAAACCACAGAAGGGAGTAATATGATGTGCAGATATTACTGTGGCTATTATGTGACTGTAAAAACAGACATTCAGAAAGCAAAAGTGGCTGGGAAATACCAGACACGTATTGAACCCATTAACAAATAAATGGCTTGTGTAATGGTCGTCTTGGTGTTGCTGAGATAAAATCACTCCAGTTCGCATCTGTTACACTTTTTATTTCTTCACTTCAATTCTGTGCTGCACTGCAAGTCTGCTAATTAAACCACTCCAAATCTACATTTAAAAGTTCATACAGGATCAGATGCCCAGTAAGGTTAAATTTGACCAAAGTGTTTTCTTTGAAACAACATGTGCAAAGAAACTAGGGCAATAGGGAGAAGCCCAAAATTGGTGCAATGGACTTGCAAAGTGAAGATTAGACTGTGGCCAGTGATACCTAGGGATGGCTCAGCAGGTCCACAATTAGTGCTGCTTAATTAGAGTCCATGAGAGGGCAAGACACTAAAACAATTTAAAAGAAACTACACATGGTAGCATTAACCCTGGCTTTTGTTCTGTTCTACTCTTCATTAAATCTGCAGAACTGCACATTTAGACTACCAGAATAGGAAAAAACCTGATGGATGAGAACTTCCACAATTATTTCACTTTATAATTTAAAAGATGCCAACTTTTTTTAATGTCACCTCTTTCCTGTTTAAATCCATTGCAGCTATGCCTACAGTAATGCACCATGTGTGAAACTACTAGGAATTTAAGCATGTCTGCACTGGTAGAAGAGGACTAAAGATGACAGTATCAGGACCTCCACAACTTCCGTGTCAGATCACTCACATTCCACTCTTCAGTGCGCTGAACAGGACACCTGCCCCAGCCACACTGCCTGTAGACACACACAGCCTTTCCATGCTTCAAGTGCTTGGTACTCTGCCAGGGATACATTTGATATAAAGGTTCTTTCATGCTCTCATATACTACCTGGATTCACCACAGGATGCAAAAGGGCACTGGCTGCCAATGCCTCAGCAATATGTGCAGAGCCTGGCACAGCACCCGGTGTTGATTGTTTCAAAGTGGCTGGGCCAGTGTGCCGAACGTTCTCCTCAGTGACAAGGACTGCATTCCAGGGAAGTGCTGTGCTGGTCTGTGTTGACCCCTGCCCTGCACTGCATTCTCACCACACAAGCTGTTCTTTTCCCTTCTCCCCTAGATGTGCAGTCCTTGAAGACATGTGAAATATGCTGGAGGATTTGTGCAGAAAAAACACTGAAGAGTATTTTGGGTGCATTTCTTGCACCAAGCCTTTTCCAATCCATTCTGATTTTTGATGCCGAGCCTAATTTTAGGTATTTGCACTTGAAATCCCATTGTGACGATCAAACACACTACACCTCCGACTTTCATATGGACAGATCAGGAAATTATGAAGACTGCAAAGCTAAGTAACATTTAAAATGTTAACAGCTGTGTGCTGGAAGGCAGAGACATTCCTCACAGGTTAGAACGATAAAAATGCGCATACCTGTACGTTGGGTGTTACAGACTGCTGCTCAGGAGATCAATGCTGATGTTCACAAAAAAAATTGTTTGTCCCTCCCCTGTTCAATCTGTGCTTGTTGGATAATAAATTATGAACACCTACCTCTCAGAAAGGGTCTAAATCTATGAACAGGTGGCAATAGGAGTTTCAACCATACTAAGCTGAAAAGTCAATATCAAGATATGGAAAAAAACCACCAGGAGCATGGACCTGGATCATTTCTTACTTTAGCTATTGACATATCTGGAATCTGTCACAACGAAAATGCAAGTCACCCTACTTGCCCGTTTTCTTCTGTTTTTGAAATTCTGCCAATTTGAAAGAAAATAATTAAACATTTCCAGTAAAGTCAGTGGGGTTTCAGCACATGCTCTGCACCTTTACTGAATCAGGACTGTAAAAGCAAGTATTATTGAACTGCACTCAGAACAGTGTTTCATTGCAAATGAGTTTCCTTAGTATTTAAAGAAAATCTCAACCATCCCAATTAAATATGTGAGTAGAGAAAATAAAAGAAAGGAAAAGTTTATTATTTATAACACAGTGACTACAGTTATGCTGCAGTCAGAGGACCAATTACACCCTGGTTACGCTTTCCAACTCCACTAATTCATATAAATGGAGTGCTTGCTACAAGACAGGGTAATTGCAGTGTAAATACAATAGTCTTTATATAACTGAATACTGAAAAAGCGCCTGTGTTACTGAGGTGGCAATAAGAATTAATTTGGATGTGTCATTAACCTTCAAATTCTTTGAATCAGTGATAATTAGGATATAGAAAAGCATAACCAAAAATGTAATTACACTGAACTAAGGACTCAACTGTGCAAGTATTAAGAGGTGGCTCATGGGAGTAAGTATGCTTGAATATAAACTGAGTATCACCAAATCAAGCTGTAAAACACTACCATGGTTTTATAATGACGCAACATGGAAGTGAAAAACTTAATTAAGGACATTTTTCAGCTGTAAGAAGTGTGCTAAGGGTTGTTGTGACACCAAAAACAATTCCCTTGTATTTTGTACTAGGGGGATCAAATTCTGCCAGGAAACTCACCTTTCCCCTCTGAGTGCATGTTAGCTGTAGCTCCTGTAGTGGCTAGTGTATCCATTCTCTAGAACATTTCAAAACAAGTATACAACGAATGCAGACAAGCCTTTGTAACGTGAAAGTGCTAAAGTTTCCTATACACATAAAATCTTTGCCAATTCCCTACTAAGAGGTACTACTAAACTTCTTTGTTCTACCTCTGATCAGCTTACTGTGAGCTATGACACCTTCTTAACTCCAGACACCATAGTGTCCTTTTGTACACAATGACCAAATTGCTCCTTGAATGCTTACAGAAAACAAATGACATACAGAACTTTGTGTTAAAATGGTGAAGCAACTCCTCAGTCAGTGAAATTAAAAGTTTCTTTAAATTCAAAGACTCATCTGCTCATTTTATACCACTTCATGATGTTAGCCTACACCAGTGGCAACACGCGCACATAAGGTGGGCACGTTGTGGACAGCACCGCTGCTATTGTGAAAGAAATCCCACACCAGGAGACATCAAGAAATGGGCAGATATTTCCAACAGATGAGAAGCCCACACAGGTCACTTTCCATCCACAGTTTATGGATCAGCTACTTTTTTTCAGAAATCTTCATCTCAAAAGGGTAATTAGTGGAATCCACTCTCTTTCAGCAATTGTTTCTTAGGACACATATTTTGTTAGGTGCCCTTTAACTTTGGAAAAGGACTGTATCATCTTGGCAGAGAGCACTTCATATCTGACTGCTGGAATCTACGCTTCCTTCCAGCTGAGTGAGTATTTCCAGTCATTTCCCCTGCTCATTTTGGCTTGATTTTTTTCATTCCTGAGTGACTTAATCTCCTTTGCAGGTAATAGGGGGAGACATAAACAGGGATGGATAGAATATAGGTGGTACTAAACGATGCTGTTCCTTGCCTTGTATTTGAAGGCAGCTGCAGCTGGGGGAGCCCTGGCTACTTCTCATCTCAAGATAAGGAAAGGGGATTCTCTAGCTCACTCCTAACAAATACCCAGTCACCTAAACATATCCATATCTTGCAGAGAAGTGCTGCTTCCCTCCCCGGAAATGCTGAGCCTTCCACAGTACACCACTTACACTTGTTAAAGATGTACCTGGTTTGCATTCTTTGCTGTGATTAATTGCAGCAGCCTGATGTTGTGTTTTCCATAAAGTCTTTTTTTAACCTCAGTTGCTGAACAGTGCAGAAGCCACTAGAATATTCTGCTCCCTCTTTATTCACTATTTCTTGAAGTACAATTATTCCTGCACTTTCAAAATCAGACTGTTAAGATGTATTCTGTAGTGATGTCCCAGAAACACAGACAGTTTTAAAACTCACCTATCACAAAATCAGTCATGAAGTGAAAAAGAAGACACAGCTGAGACTTTTTAAATCCATCTTTCAAGATAGAATGAGAGATATAGCTGCTTGTACACACACACTCTCATAAAATCCCGTCTTACAGCACATACATTGAAATGAGACAGAATGCTTCACTATCAAACACTCCTCGGCAGCCCACGCTCTGACGTGACAGCACATAATGCAAATATTTATAGCAGGAAGTCCTCGGGAATGATCAGTCACCACCAAATGGCAGGAGCTTATCAAGCACTAATTCCTGATGTGGGAAACCCAGCTGAGGCAGCACTTCCACAAAAACACAACACAGAGATGGTCTCTATCAAGAATTAGCTCCAATTTACATAGCTTTCCCCATGATGCTAAGTGTATTTGACGAGTGTCACCATGATCTATGATACAGGAACTGTGGCATGAAAGCTCCAGAGGTTCAATCAGCAGAGGTTCTTTGCATCAAATACACAGTGAGTGAATGCTCCCAATTTAGTGAAGACATTTGTCCTGAGGCTAAAGCATTGATTCTCCACTTACTGTCTTTTAATTGTGATGTACCCAATTTATCTTTTTAGGCTATAAACTCTTAAGGGAAAAGGTTCTTCTTCATTCTGTATGCTGTTCTCATGCCAGCTTTATTTTACTGCAACTAAATGATACTCAGGTTAAATCATTTTTATATTAGCAAGATAACACTTTTCTATTGCTAGAATTAATTGCTATAACCTGTATTTTTTTCCTACAACAATGTCTGATGTAAGGATGAATCAGTGGTGACAACATTATGAATAAATGAAGAGTAAAAAATAGGGGAGCATTCCAGATGTTGTAAAAATGTCCTTTTCTACTCAGAAAACTGTTTGTTCATCCAAGCCATGGTAACGTTTATGCTTTAGTAGTATAAACTCCTGTGCACAAGCACTGCTTTCCACCAGTCCAGAAAAAAGGAAACCATCCAGGCTGTTTCTTTTCATTTTTTTTTTCCCCTCCAGAATTGCAGGTGCTCTGTTTTACTGTCATTACCCCCAGGCCTATCTGCTGCCCCAAATTCACATTTACACTCCTGCCATGTATGAATTGGCCAAAGTGCACAGCCCTTCGTTCCCAGATATTCAAGCTTGATGATTCACAGGCGATAAAATGTGACAGGACTTTTCACCAACAAACGAACTGCAGGGCATCCTAATCAGCAGGCAAGGCAGCTCTAATAACTGGGTTACAGCGTAAGGAGATAAACTCAAATGGAGCAGAACATTCATAAGACAAGAAACGCAAGATGCTACTCAGCCTAAAGCACCACTGGTGCTATACAAAGACATCCAACTAACACAGCAACTTTTTTTCCCTTTTGGAAGAAGGATTCCTTTCAACTGCCAGTTAAAGATGGTCTCAGCAGCGCGTGAACAAGAACGGCAACTGCTTACAGCCCCCAGCATGACTACTTCAAGCTTCTTTTCCCTTTCCAATTGCAGCAAGCTGCAGTTAGACAGACAATGGAGTGTTTTGTTTGTTGTTGTGGGTTTAATTTGCAGATTTAGGATACTGCTGGTTTTCAGTGTTTTCAGGTCTGGTTGACAGGCAGGACAGGACACATACCAAGCCGCCCGCATATGCCAGCTGCTGCCCCTGCTGCAGGAGGTGCCACACGCTCAGAGGCTCACATAGAACCCACTTGGGTGGCTCTGGCATCAGCTGCAGATGAATTTGTGCTAACAGTGAAAAACACTGTCCCCAGAAGGGCATCTGTCCCCAAATGCTGCTTCTCAAAGGACATCTGCTCTGGATCTTTTTCCAAAGCTGTGCCAAACGAAAAGGTTTGCTTGTGTCAACTACACAAAGCCTCGTTCCCTCTATTCCCCTACTGACAGCCTAAGCTTCAAAGTGAATTTGTGATGCTGTCACTACAATGGCAAAACTCTCTTTGGTTCAAGGCAACCATCTTATCACGAAACTTGAGCCTCTACACCTACAACAGCATCCCTAATGAAATTTTCCCAGCAAAATTATTTTTTCTAACACACTTAGATCTCTCAGTCACTGCTAAAACTCCTACTGACTGCAATAGAGGGTAAATTTCCAAGCACAGACCACAGGATCCCTTCTTCCAGCACAAAGGATGTGCAGGAACTTGTCTCAGGATCTGAAGACAGTTTTGTCTGAGCAGCAGAGCCCCTCTCTGCATCCCGGCCACAGCAGCTAGAAGACCACGGCTTTTGCTGGTACTGTAAGAAATTACATGCCTGGGACCCTGGGGCAGTCCTCTGAATCACTGGAGCAATGAAAACTGCTGAGGATCTTGATGCATCCTATTCCATCAAGAAGGGACCTGTGTGTCAAGTGTCACTGGGGTAAGAAGTCTCAGGGACCTCAGATAAGCTATAGGTATGGCACTAGACTGTCATGGTCCTTAACTGATCACACAGAGAATAGGGGAAAATAAAACAAGGTACTTCTTCCCTGCTCAGTTGTGCTCAGATTATGATGCAAGACACAGGGGAAAAAAAAAAAAAGAGAGATGCAGCTCAGTATACTTCACTGTGGAAGCACTGCAGACACATGGGAAGGAACCCAGCAATATGGATAGGAAAAGCTGTGCATTTATTTACTCTCTGACTGAAGATGGATGAGCACAGCAAAATACAAACTAGAATGTCTACTGCTTCTTTTGGGCAAGAATTTTCTTATCATTTCCCCAAGTCAGTATCCAGAAAAAATATGCTTTAAAATGGATATACAAGTTCATTTTGGGATTTCTTGAACACTTTCTCCCTCTCTCCTTCCACAAAAAGAAAAAAGTCCATTGGTGAAATTAGTGAAATCACAGCCAAAAGGTGAGTACAGTTCTAAAGGTAATGTCTGCACTTTGCATGGTGTTACCCAAGACTCAGTAGCAGCTAGTGCAGAGGCACACAAGAACCAAGAAAAGGTTAGGCCTGGGCATATCCCTTGTTATCCCCTTCCCCATCTGTGCAGTAAGAGTAATATCACTTGCCAATGGTACAGGGTGCTGTTAAACATTCAAATACTTTAGTAGTAAAGGTTGGGCATGTACTGCAGAGAGCCAGATGGAGAAAGCCATCTGATAGTGTCAGCTGGGACTGGAGTTTGGAGGATCACACTTAGCTGAAAACCTCCACACAGGCAGGAATCAGCCCAATATTTTTCTCTAAACTCTAAAGGAGTTTTTAAACCTATAACACTTTTCCCCCCTTTTTGCACTCACACAGAAGGGTCCATACTGCACTACCTTTGTTGCCATTCCTTTCTTTTGTTGTCTTCACTTAGTGTTTGCCTTACAGTGAACCAAATAAGTCATGCAGCAAAACACTGAAGAGAAAACAACAGAGAAAAAAACGCTGCATCTACAACACTGCTGGCCTCTCTGGTCTGAAAAAACCACACCAGTTATTTTGCAACCCAGAAAGGCAGGGAAAATTAGAAGATGATATAAAAAGAACACTATTTCCAAAGACACTGGTTTGGCCCTCAAACTGAAAACTGTTATTTGATACCACTTTTAATTGTATTTTATTTTTCAGTCATACACAGTATACTCAACTAGAGGTCATAATAGGTGGTTCTCATCTGATTTCTGTGGAAGACCATGAGTACTGCATGAAGAGGATTTTTTTTAAATACAAGTCTTGCTCAGCTGAAAGGGAATGGCTGCTTTATTTCGCCAGACATATGTATGTAAAGGCCTCAATTAAAGAACTTGGAGACATTACATATTTGTATACTACAAAGGCACGGGTCCTCAGACATTCTTCTACTAACTCCATACATACTGCTGATACTTAATAATGACAGAGTAAGCCTTCCATACTAGACTTGAAAAATTTGCTTAAATGGTTCCCTCTCAGGTCTAAGACATGGATGTGAATAAAGCAAAAAAATTATTCTAATCTCTCAGCCTACTGGTATTTATTGCCTTGATTGGCCAGTTTACCTTTCAGAGAAGACTGGGACTAAATCAGTGGCATAGACTGTCTCCCCAAATTAATAACTCCTTGGAAAGTAACAGCAAGTCCTGAGTCAACAATACATGACTCACTATAGGCTAAAAAGAACTTTTTCAGCATCCCACACAAAAAAAATGAAGATATTCAAGGTCACATCTTAATGTTCCTCTGAAGACAGCTGAAGAAAACTCTCCAGGCTCTAAAACTGATGAATGGCTTCACCGTGAGCACATCAGAAAGACACAACAAGACATGAATGCCTTTAATTCCTAAAGGATGTGCTAGCAGCCCCTACCCAGCATCCAGTTTGCAGCTATTGTGTGCATCCAAAGCAGGCAAAGAGAAACCACCAAAGTCTTTTCATGGCTCAGGGGTGAAGAAATTAATCCTTCCTGGCCCTGGTGGAATCAGATGCAGCCAATACACAGCATGGGAGACTTTTCAGTTCTAGAAATATTAAGACAAAAAAACTCCAAAACAAAAAAACAGCCAACCAACCATCCAAAAAACTACCACCAACAGAAAACAAAGCAATAAAAAAAAAACCCACACCAAAAAAGAAGGTAAAAATTTAAGATTTAGTGGTGTCCACTGAAATCTAAATACACCCACAGGCAAGACAGTTCTTTCCCAAAACCATCTTCCAGACTAAACAACATCTGAGCTCATCCTTTTCTTATGCTGGTTGGACTACAACTCCTCAGCTCATGCAGGTCTCTGCCAAGCCTGGCAGGCAGCGAAACGCTGTCAGCAAGGCCAGACAAGCTTTAGAGGTCATCAAGTCTCTCTGCAGGCTTCTAAAAAATGTTTCACTCTCAGGTGATGAAATTTTCCAATACCAGGCAAGATATACAGCTTTTTAGAACCATTTGAGCCACAGAGCTTTGCTAAGCTTTAGAAAATCAAAATTTCTCTCAAAGAAGCCTCAATCTATCAAAAATGATGCTCAAACTTTTGATAGACTGGGTCCTGTGTGCCCGCTTCTTACCACTAATGGGAGTGTGTCAGAGTGTGGCTTCTCCTGGAACTCAGAGACACTGCTGTGAAAAAGCTCATAGCTTGATTTTGAAAAAAGCACCTTAAAACAGGAAAATCTTTCTCTTTTCTGGACACTTACTGTATTTACCATCCAAGGATCTCAAATCCTCTAGAAGTATCATGCAAACCTCCCAACACCCAGTAGAGAGAAGGTAACTTTAAAGAACAGGATACAGCTAGGATATGGGACTTACCCCATATCAGAGAGGTTATCTATGACAGATTTAGATCTGAATCTGCATTCTCCTGGCGTACAAACCTACGTATTCACTGAAAGACCACACATTTCTCTGTACCACAGTGCACTGAAGAGCAAATCTTATGTTCAGTTTTGATAAAAAAGTATACAAAGCAGGCAGGGAAAGCAAGGCACAGCACAGTGGCAAACAGGGAACATATATGAAAAAAATAAAATGTCGGCATAACTTACAGGAGCTGCATTGTTTTTCACTGTGACACTCGGAGTTGTGGCTCGTAGGGCCCCACTCACACCATGGTAGTACTTGAAGCAGATCTTTGTTTCAGCTGAAAAAAAAAGGAAATGGATTATTTAAGATTAGAACTGCCAGGGAGAAGCTGCGTGATCAGTTGCAACTCTCAGGCACAAGATTGGCAAGCAGTTAGATTTTGAATGGTTCATTCTGGCTGGCTGGCACAACAGGATGCCTCCTGCCTCTGATCTTCCCCTTTGCCAAAGTGAAATTTAGAGTTTGGTTCCTGCAATTTAAAATATTTCAAACCCAAACCTCTTCTGAGCAGCAGTTACGACAGACAGACCTCAGAGCACCCTGAGTAGACGCTTTTAGCTACATTAGCTAAAAAAAAAGTAGGAACAGATAAACCCTTGCTGTTCAGTTATACCAAACACTGATGTGCTAAGAAACTGGGAAACTTTTTTAGGACAATGAGATCGCATAGTTGCTCACTGATAGGTTTCACTGTGCCAGTTTGTTCTGGCCTTGGTCAGCGCAAGGACATAGATCTCCACAGATTAGCTGCTCTGTCAGTTACAACATTAAAGCATTTTTTCCGAAACAGCAGAGTACCACCAGACCCTGCCTTAGTGTATTTCCACTGACTTCCAAAGATTTAGATTAGGTGAGGAACACAGGAAAGATCATGATTTTGGGCACTGACATTCAAATGAATAATATTAAGTGAGGGAAACTCATTTCAATAACTATATCAAGGCATATAAGTGAAAATAGCTTCTTGCTAATCGACCTCTCACAACTCCGTTTCTTGCATGCTTCAAGAAGGAAAGACAGTTTCACCCAGCTTCTCTGTTGGACTGTAACTACAAACAGATGTGAATTGCTAGTATTTGCCATGATCCTGCTCCCCATCTTGCCTGGAACCGATGACCTGTTGGAGCACATCCTGGCCTGCCTGCCAGCAGCAATTATCCACTGTTATATATGTAACAGGTACGTTCCTCGGATCTGAAAAACACCTGTTTAAATAAAAGTAGCATTCACATTTTCTAGTTTTAACTGGAAAATGCCATGGAAATTTTCATCTGTTCCATAAAATACTTGAAGGTGCTCTTCCTAATCAAGTTTTTCCTTAACACCTGCTTTGCAGCTGCTGCTGAAGCCCAAGGAAAACACGAGCCTTTGCCTGCAGAGACACAACAGTGCTCGCTGTAGCTACAATGTCTATGCAGGAAAATAAAAAAGAAATGCTAACTCTATGTTTTAACATAAAGATTGTATTCCAGTTTTAACACCAGTAACAATATAAGCTAAATCACTGCAGCTGTGACAAAAGATTATGCAATGTTAAGAGCTGGGACTTTGGCCACAGATTATGGTGCTGTGATCTGCTGTTTGATAGATCCAAGAAACAACCATGCAGTGCTCCAAGTGGAAGCAAATCTTGGAGACGTGAAAAGTGGTGGAAGCTCTGAAAAACGCAGGCCTGAGTCACTTACCCTGATGCCTACATGTACACAGGGACACAAGACGAAAAAAAACCCTGATTTTTTTGAGAGGCAAAATAATCTTAGAAGTGCAAAGCCTTCCCAACTTTCACATGTGACCTGGGAAACGAAAAACAAAGCTTAAGTTCCCAAGTAGTTGGAGCACCACTTGCTTTCAAGTGGGTTCTCAGTGCTGTTCCCTGAGGAGCCCTGCAGGAACGCGCAGCCCATTGGCGTCAAGCACAGTGCCAGCGCAGTTCATCTGCTGCCGTATTTTTCATCCACACAGCTTGTTCTTCAGAAGACCAGGTGCACATTTCAGCTCACATGGTGAAAATACATGCGTCTCTCACTACATGCACAGATGTGTACATGTGTCCCATTTACCTCACAGCATTCCATAAGAACTGGAGCAGGCTGCAGAGTCCTTCAGCACCTCCATGAGGGGCTCTGGGGCCCATCCTGGTGTTTAATTCACAACTAGACCCCAAACAAACTTCTGCAAATTCAAGAGACTTACTTGATGTGTCAGTGCAGCTGAGCAAGCAACCCTGTTGTTGCACCTGGGAGCAGCAGTTGTTTCCTTTTAGCAGCAAAAAAAGCTGGATGAGCCCATGGGACTAAAAAACTGCAAGTCCAGATTGAATTTTCACATTGTAATTTTCTCTACAGGACTTTTAACAGCTCAGCAGCTAACTCATTTACTCGCTGAGAGGACAGCAAAAGCTGAGGGTATCACAATAGCTAAAACATGCAGTTCTCACCAATTATTCAAGTCTTAATTTTTCTCTCCCCTGGAGATTTTTAGCTACAGTTTGCATGGAACATTTAGAGCTAGAATAAAAAGAAGCTTTTTTTTTTTTTTTTGTAATTTTTATTAACTTGTGTAGTTAATAAAATATAACTTCAGGTACTAACCTGCATGACAATGTTCAGACCCCACAGTAGGAAATTTTGTCTTAGGTTGCCAAATAGGAAATCAGTTACTACATACATTGGGAAACTATGGTTTAAAAAAAAATCCATTTAATTAAACTAAAAGTATTTGACAGAGAGAACTCAAGGAGAAAATAATATATCCATATGTAGTTAATCTGGATATTAGTACTACTTTCAAGGACAAAGGATTACTAAGACGACTGAATATGTATTTGGAAAGAACCCTGTGGGTATTGAAGGTTCATCTCAGTTTCACACAACTACTATTTCTAATTAAATTTGCAACCAAACTGTCCTCATACAGGTGCAAACTGGCAAGAAAGCAACTCAGAATGATGCAAGTGTCACACCCAATCCAAAACAGTGGCAGAGGTGGAGCCATTCATCAGGCAGTAGTTGAGGTGGTGATTAATGAACATCAAAGGTTTCATTCAGAAAACAGATCTGAGAGCAAAAAGTCTTATGGAGGCCTTTGCAGGTTGAGAAGTTGCACTAGAAGCATCAGGGGAAGAACATTTTCTGGGTTCCTCACGCTCCTTTTTGCTCATATCATTTTCAGATTGAAAATATTAGGAAAATGTCCATTTTCAATGGAGAAATAAAACTTCAACAAATATAAAGCTTGCAAAATTATATACAGTTTCTTTATGTGCAAAAAAGACCTAGTTGGGCATTTTTTCACCAGGAGCCATTCTTTCCAAACAGCATTGTTGGTGCAATGTTTTTCACTGCCACAGAGTCTTAATATTTTAATGCATCTGAAGATTGCTCTTGCATTCCTGAATCACCTCTGAGACATTTTCAAAACAGATGTAGACATTTGCTGGCTTGGTACCACTGTCTCTGCAGATGAACAGAAAGCACTGGAAGTATAAGTGAGGCAGTGATATAAATTAACCTGAATATTATCCAGCTGGCATTTTAAATAATATGTACTTACAAAGATGTTTGCATTGTGGTCTTGTAGATTAGCTTGTTCTGGAATACAGGAGACCATTTAACTCTGTCCTGATGCCCTTGCTACATGGTACAGTGCGCAGGTCAAGAGCAGGTGTTGTCCATTTAATCCCCAGTTATAAATAAATGTGTGACATTGTTATTTTCATCTCTAATAATGAGTAGCAGCTCACTGGATCCTATAATGAAGTTATGATGTTAAGGTCAGAATGTAATGAGGTTAAATTCTTCTTTCAATTAGCAAAAATGGCAGTGAGACTGGTAAATCTTCCAAGAGATGAGATGTCTAAAGATGCTCATAAATACTCATGCCCATTGATAACTACCAAACTATTCAGCAATTTTCATGGATCAAGAACAGAACAGCATTGTAATTCCTTTACACCAGGCTTGGTATCTTGATTTGTGCTGCTTTTTGGCTGGAGTAGAGTTAATTTTCTTCACAGTGGCCACTATGGAGCTGTATTTTCAATTTGTGCTGAACACAGTGATGACAATAGAGAGATGTTATTGTTATTCCCGAGCAGTGCTTACACAGAGCCAAGGTCTTTTCTGCTTTTCGTACTGCCATGCTGGTGAGAAGACTAAGGGTGCATAGAAAACCATGAGGAAACACATCTGGGAGAAGTGAATCCAACTAACCAAAGGGGTATTCCACACCATATGACATCATGCTCAGTATATAAACTAGGGGGAAGAAGAACACAAGGGTGGGACATTTGGAGTGATGACATTTGTCTTCCCAAGCAGTCACTGCATGTGATGGGGTCATGCTCTCCTGGAAATGGCTGAACTCCTGCCTGCTCATGGGAAGTGGTGAATGATTTCTTGTTTTGCTTTGCCTGCGTGCATGGCTTTTGCTTTCCCTATTAAACTGTCTTTATCTCAACGCACGAGGTTTTCCAGCTTTTACCCTGCCGATTCTCTTCCCGATCCCACTGGTGGTGGAGTGAGCAAGCAGCTGCCTGCGGCTTGGTTGCTGGCTGGGGTTAAACTATGACACCATTTTACCATGGCTGTGTTACAGCCTTCCACTGCATTGGTATAAATAAAAGTCCCCGGCTGTATGCTCAGATCCAGCACTGTAACTATCACAGGTGCAGAAAATACAGCTGCCCCAAAGGAAGGCCCCCAAGGCAGGGCAAGTCAGGATAATCGGAATCAGGCAACGAGGATGGGGGGGTGATTCTGTTTTGCTACTTGCACCATGGCCTGCAAGCACTTCTGCGGGCCATGTAGGAGGGAGGTTCATGGAGAGGAGCCAGGATGTAGTTCATCCCTGCACACCACAGACACCACTTCTCATTCAGGGGAAAGCACTGAGAAATTTAACTTTTACCAGAGAAACTCTGCCAGGAAGCTTCATCCCTCTCACAAGAAAAAAAAAAAAAAATTCACAAAAATTATTTCTGTATCAGAGCCCTGAGTTATCTCAGTTACCAAATCAGTTTTGCAAATTAACCGGAAAATTAATTTACCAACCGAACATTATTCTTCTTGGCAATAGTTTATACCACCTCTGCAATCACCTTCTGAAAACACCCTGCTAAATAGAAGTGAGAGAAGATAAAATCTAGTAAAGTCTGCTGATGAATTGCAGCTGCAGGTATTGAAAGTTTAAAGTCTCCAAGAGGTGTCCTAGTACCTATCATCCAGCCACTTTCCTGTAAGTGTTACTACTCCTGTTCGTTTATTTGATAATCTTTCCCTCTAAAATAATTCCATTCCTACTCATCTTCCTCATTCCTTCAGAGTTGTCAAAACCACCCTGAATGTCTTCCCAAAAGTTCACTTGCTCTTGTAATCTTGTGTTCCTTGCTTTCTAAGGCCAATCTGATGTCAGAGGCTTAGCTGACATCCAAAAAGGTGGATTTATTCTTTCAAATATAAAAAAAAAGCACTCTGGCAAGATTACAGTTTCCCTTTTTAAGATTAAAAAACCCCCAGAACATACTAATGAGTATTTAAAGGAAAACTAAATTATATTCTCTGGGGGAGGCAGGAAGCATCACTGGTGTTTGACAGGAGTGTGAGATACACCTGGGGCACTTCCACAAGCTTGTTGTGA
Organism: Cephalopterus ornatus; assembly: GCA_013396775.1. Classification (NCBI taxonomy): domain Eukaryota; kingdom Metazoa; phylum Chordata; class Aves; order Passeriformes; family Cotingidae; genus Cephalopterus; species Cephalopterus ornatus. The sequence continues at coordinate 440,728 of VZRE01007688.1, read as the reverse complement.
TTTACTCCCATGATACTTTTTGTTTCAATGAAATAGCTGAGGTGACTAGGCATTAGCTAAGCATTTCTCAGTGCTGAAAAAACCTCTTGGGAAAGTAAGGCCAGTCTTAAAAACTGAGTCATTTGTGATCAATTCAATCTATTACTAACAGAGCTGTTGTTGCTCTTTTGGGCAAACATTGTGCATAAAAAATGAGAGGTGTCAAAACGAGTAATGAAAAGGTAGCTGTCTCTGGTAAGTAGGTGGGAACCAAGTGAACCAAATCAGACAGCAAAGCGATTAATTTATGAGTCATAAAGCTTTCCCTAGAGATGAACCAGAAGTGGAATAAACAAACACATGATGCCGTGCTACAATCAAATCGCTGTGGGACCATCTTGAACTAAAGTAGCCACGGTGATATCTGGAAGAGGAACTACAACATGTCAAAATTAAGACAATGAGTCAATGAAGGGGAGAACTATTTGAATACAATGAGGAAACTGGGAGAGGCATATGAAAAAAAAACAGGACAAGGAATAAGAATGGAAAGCCAAAATAGAGAGAGATTAAAGGCAGTTTTTATGAGGTGTTACAGTACTGGAACTGAGTAAGCAATGTCCTGGAGGGGAGGAGAGGACTGAGATTATAACAGAATCACTGCACAGAGAGAGTGAAACAGGTAAGAGCGCAGAGAAACTGTCTAAACAAGGCTAAATGAGAAGAAAGCAGGGAACAGGAAACAAGGCAAGGAAAGGCAGATGGGAAAAGAGTAAGAAAGTCAAACCTGAAGAAGAAAGAAAAAAAGTGCCCCCTCAGTGAGACAGGGGGGTTTCACAGGTAGCTGCTGATACAGCTCATACAGCTCCATGCTTCCGGGAGGTCTCACTGAGGGGGCACTTTTTATCTTTCTTCTTCAGGTTTGACTTTCTTACTCTTTGCCTCACAGTATTTGTTTACATATGACAACCACCTACAGTTTTCCATAAGCGCCTCGGTTTTTAGACAACTAACAGTTTAAAAGCCAAACAAGGCCTAAACAGATGTTCTTCTTTAATCCCTGTTGCAGAATTTCTTCCAATTTTCTGATGACTTTTTCCTTGCCCTGCTCTAAAGAGTACACAAACACATAACAGAGTTCTTTGGAGAAATTGTGAGATTTGAGATTTAAAGTCTCACCTTTATAAGATACTTATAATACTTCCTGGCAAGAAACAAAAAAGTACCTGGAACAAATATTAAGGCTGACCAGTTTGTATCAGTAATTTCGGGCATAAATGTTTGCAAGGAAGCTGCTATAGCTCAAAAATAAGCAGTAGAACACTCAGAAAATTTCTAATCAACACTCAACTTAAGCAAAAAAATGCAAATTTGCCAAGATACAGAAATGCACAGTTAGAACCTTAATTCAAATAACCTTAATTCTGCACCAATAATGTATTTTGGTATTTGTAGCTGTAACTGATGGGTGAACAATAGATCAGATGATCCTAGTATTTTTTTTAATCTTGAGAAGGTGTTGTCACAGACCACCGTTGCTTCCCAAGGGCTGCGCATTGAGGGCTGGAGTGACCTCCTTTATAACAGGAGAGCTAGTTATTATCATTTATTGTATCATTGATTTTTTGTTCTGTTGTTATTTGTGATCTGCAGATACTCTCCACTATTGACTTTCACTTTTACTTTGTTTGATAATTTGATTCAGCAGCTACCTGCCTCCAACCACGATAAGAGTAGTGCATTAAATTAGCACACTAATAACTAATGTGTAGTAACAAATCTTCATATTCAGTGGTCCAGTCTCTCATCTGTCCTAATTTCACTTGTTTGAGCCCTCGGAGTTGCAGGCTCCATACTCTATTGATTCTGAGTCTAGCTTTGCATAATCCACATCTATTACTATGCTGTTCATATGAAGTGAAAACCATCTGCTTACTCGTGACTCCACCATGAAATTTTTCAGGTGTAGACTCCTGACCATAAGGCAGGCAAAATCACACCATTTTCGCCTTATGAAAATAGAGGTATCTAGGAGTTTCTACTGCAGGACAGGTACAACAAAGTGGCTCTGTAAACTGCTATTCAGGAACAACATATAGATCTAATTTCAATAGGTTGTTGCTAATGTGCTACCCTCATAAAAACGGTCCCATTGGCAAGACTCATTACTAAAGAATTGGTAGCAGCTGGAATGGATGTGTGCTTATACATTCCAGCACTTTTATATATTCCTCTTTACAGGCAGTGCATCTAGCATTGCTGATCACTAAAGCTGCTGAAATTTTTCATTATAAACCTTGCTTTCAGATACTTATACATTTTCAAAGATACATATATTTGGTATAACATTTTGCATGTTGGATTTCTGCCTCATATCTACAGAGATGCACAGCAAGAAAATTTTATCCAGAAATTAGTAGCTGAGGCTAAGGGAAAACCACTGGGTTTTTACACATGAAAGATTTCTGAAGACCTTTCCTTTTATCCCCCCAACTCAATATGGAGAAGTCACTATACTAAGCATATATCTCCTGGTGTTCCTGTAAAAGTACATTAAAATTCATCTAACTTATAAGCCTCCCCAAAAAATTCAGTTTGATATGCTCATTTGAGATAGCTTTGGTTTTACTATCTAAATGCCCAGGAAATCCTAGCTATGCTGAGCACATTCCAGACTAGCAATAAGACAGGCTTTTTCTGCAATACAGATCTAAGCTCTTCCTGGCTGTCCCATGTCTGGAAGCAGGAGGACTGTATCCCTGGGTATCTCCCCACTGTGCCAAGTAGTATGGAAGATGAGAATACGAATCCACTGCCAATTTGCCCCCATTGAAGAAAGTGATGAAGGCAGCTGGGGGGATTAGGAGCATTGGGTGGGGAAAGAGTAGCCAGAACAAAACCAGGTAAGATGGTGAAGAAAAAACCCCTGTGCTTTGTGGTGGTCATAGGCTTGAGTAGAAAAGGATTTGGGGGAGAGCAGGTAGCAGAGCACTGTTTCAGTCTTGCTACAACAAATGGACACTGCCATCTGCCTTCCCAGTAGGAACACTATGCATGTACAGGGGTTCTTGTGTTCAGGCTCCCAATTAGGCAACCACAGGGAGATGGCAATGGGATTTAAGGTAGTCTGGTGGCTAAAATTTTCACCAGAGAGATAGGGGTTGGAACACATTAAAATCTAAAGCCATCCCGTGGCCTTTGTGATAGTACAGTTCATCATGGACATGGGACTGTACCATCAAAGTGGCCAGCAAGTCTGGCATTTAGACTGACAAGTAGGGTCGAGGCAGGTGGAACGAGGCAGAGTAGATCAAGCCAAAGCTTCCATCATCACAGGAAAGGTCAGTGGAAGGATGTCAGTGCCCAGACAGTAAAGACACTAAATGCCTTTAATAAAAAGGTGTCCTAGCCCTTTTGTAGCTAGGAACAGAACCTGCAGTTTGATGCTGGCACATGTCCTCCAACTATTACCCCACTTCTTAAATTTTATTGTATAACATGAATAACTTTTATTGTATAAAATGAGGACTTGAAATTTGGGTTGCTCAGACAGCTCACATCCTTGAAAATAATAACTTCCTCCTAAAATTATCTTCAGATGAGGGGTAGGTGGGGGCCCAGGGGTAGGGATGGATAAGGACTCAACCTTACCATTGCTGGCACTGAGTCATCTCTCCTCCCATTTTAACTAACAGAACTATTTCTTCCATATTCATAAAGACAGCAGGATTCAGCCCAGAACAGGCAAGAATTTTATCTGTTCGTTTGCAGTCAACCCCAGCTGTGGTATCTATCTGCTCTGCCTTTATGGACTGCTGTAAAGAAATGACTGATAGGCACCAGTCTGGATGAATAAAAGTTGGGAACAGGGGGGATTGTAACAACTTACCTGTCTTTCATCAGGACAAGGAAGAGCTGCTTGAGAGAGACATTTTAGACATTGCAAACAGCAAATTATAAGGGCTGCACTAAGACTGAGACTTTAATGAAATTCCAGAGCCTAGGGGCGGTCTAATGTTTTTATGTAAATCAGCTTAACAATGAGTTTTTCACCATGAGCATTAGCAAGCAAGCAATTTATTTGAGAAAAACTTGCAATCATCAAAGCATTTTTAACTGTGTGATAGTTGAGTCCATAATAACTGAAAAACATGCCTAAAGTTTGCTCTATGATCCTTAGCACTTGTGCACAGTGCATGAAAATCAACATTGCAGGCAAAACCAAACACATGGTTCATCTATTTATGAGGGAGATGATCTAAAATTACTTCTGAAATGCAATGATTACAACAGACTAAGTTTTTAAATAACACTTCTGTTTTAAGATGGCTGATTGTCTTGGTTACAATGGACTCAACATTTCTTTAGCAAAATTGAATAGTAGAGAAAAAATCCCTATGCCTCCAGTGCACTGGAAATGAGCCCTTTCTGCCTCACACACAGAAAGCCATCTGTTTTACTGTATTAGCGACCCCTTAGCTGCAGTAGAGTCACTGGCATAATCAGGAAAATAATTTGAACTGGAGATATAGTGCCTAACTGTGTTCTCAGTTACACCAATACATTAAACCACTACATACACAGGCATAAAATAAATATACAGAAACACTGACAACCCTGAGCTTTGTTCTGAGCATCAGCACAGGCATTGTGAAGGCAACTCAGATATGACAGAGAAAGGTATAAACTCAAAACTACACAATAATGCACAGATCCTCAAAAGAGAAGGGACAGGCAGAGCTGGGGACCTCTATCCTCCTTTCACTGTGCTGTACAGCCACTGGGTTGTCCCAGATGAAGCAAGCCTTTATCAATTGTCCCTATCAAAATATATCCTTTAGGCTTCCAGGTATTATGTCTGCCTCAAGTTAACTGTCTCTTAGAGCAGATGCCTTTGAACCATCAGCTCTTTGCTTTAATCAGGGCAATAGTAGTTTAAAGTCTTAATTGAATACATATGACTGGATTATGCCTTCGGGCACAGCTTTGAGCAAGAGATAACACATGAACTTCAGAAGCCAAGTGCCTCAAACACAGCCCTCTCCATCACATGTTTTTATTCTCCTTGATCTCCACACATGGGTGGACCTTTGGATTTATAGAAGCAGAAAAATCAGCTTTATGATCAACAATTAGTATTTAAGAAGGAATAAACCATAACTTTACCTGGTACCTGCTTTGTGAAAGGAGAGAAAAGCATGAAAAGGGACACTTTTCAATTCCAAACCTGCCAGTTAGGGAAGAAATCAGGGAGGATTCATGTTTCCATTTACATCAGTAGCAGTTTAATTCAGGACACCTGCTACAGCACTTGCTGAGCTGGTCTTTAATCACATGTCTGATAAGCACAACCAAATTTCACATTAGAAACAGAACATTCCCTTGAGTCAGTATTTCACTTTTTCCTCAAGAAAGTAATCTCTGAAAACATTAGTGCGGAAAGCAACCATCGTGGTGCTCACCATTTCCCCAGCTCCTCTTACATGTTACATCCTTTCTCTTGTTACTCTGCCAACTCTGCCAATCAGAAGCCCTATCTATTCACATTTTTGAGTGCTAACATCTTCTCAGTCACTATAAGAATGCTTTACAACAAAAGTCAGCTGCCAGACCATGCAATATTAAAAACTCAGTGTTCACTCTGATTGGGAGCTATTTCAGTCAGTCAAGCATGTGCCATGCAGTATACAAATGGATTCTAGCAATTGAGTCCTTGAGCAACAAGATGTGAATGTTAACCAGAAAAAATCCTCTGCACTTGGATGTAAAAGAGAAGCCAAGAGCTTAGCACTATTATTCACAATACCATAAAAGGGTTGCTTTTCTATTTTAATATCCTTATCGTACTTCACTATGTACACATTCCTTGTCTCTACTCATATCTAAATATATTTTTAGCCTAATATTTCCATGACAACAAAGCCAAAAATGGTTAATTTATTAAGATGGTGGAGTGAACATTCAAAATGCTTGTAGAAGCAGCTTCCTAGTGCTCCAATGGTTTCAGTTACCCACGACACTAAGCAAGTTATTGTTTGTTGCTGCTACTTCTAATCATTGAATTAAAAAACTAATTTTGAGTGATTAAGAAAATTATGCATCATGCAAAATCATAAAACAAAGACTGTTCATCGCTGTCATAGCACAAACACCCGAATACAAGTAAAAGAAGTCAGCAAAATGCTAGTTTTGATTGAAGTAAGAGCTCACAGAGAAGAACAAGAAGAGATGTGGTCATACTCTCTTAGACAAGTGATAGTAGTTTATATGTACCAAGAATGATGTGATGGCAAGTATGACAATTCATATTCTTTGCTTTCTGGACTCTACCTCAGAGTAGAGCTATTTGCAGACAATTTTGGAGGAGAATAATTATCAAAATATGGGAAGACCAAAATGAAGGCCAGTATTCGAGGCTGTGGCATTAAAGGCAGTGAAAACATACAAGGGAGCAACCTCAGGAAAGGCATGCACCTCTTCCTTCATCTGAAGATTATTTGGTCTTATTTGCATGTCACCTAACAGGTCTGCACAGTGTGAGGAGAAAACGAGGACAGTTGCACCTGTGTTTTGGCACTGTAACTCTACTGAAGGCAAAAGACAGTCACAACACAGTAACAGTGCAGTGGAGCTTGAGATCTTTGGCATACCAGTTCCTGGCTTCACATTATCATCCTGAAAACATTTTATTCTTTACCACATTACCTTTTCCCTTCTTTACAGAAAGGAAATGAGCAGCAGAGAACAATATGTAATTCTAGTGTTAAATACATCCTACATTGTTAAATACAATGGTGAGATGAACAGTCTTGCACTGTAATTACCCAATAACCAAAATTCCTCAAATTTCAGTTGTTCTAAAAATCCACATTCTTTGAGGTTTTTTCTTAGTACACCAAAGACTTACCTGGGTAGGTCTTCTAAGCATTAATTAAACAGAAGAAAAGAGACTTGTATGTCTTCACAACACAGAGCAGCTCTCCTGTTTACACAGCTGAAACATCTATAATTAATTGAGCTCACCCACTCAGAACCACAAGCCTTGAATAAAAGCTGCATGCCAGCTATGCTGCTGAGCTATGTTTTTTTCCCTCCCCTCTCCTTTTAGCCTTACAAATGGTTTGCTTTACAGGGCCTATCTTCCTTCCATTTGGTGAGAGATCACAGGCAGAGAAAGTGCGCTCACACTGACGTCCTTTGGTTCTTCCAGAGCCTTGTGAACCATGACTCTGGTTGGCGAAAACCAGTCAGTGCGACACCTTTGCAAACACAGTATACAGACTATGCCCAAAAGCAAGCTATGAGAAAGGCATATGCTTGGTCCTACAACACTCAGCATGTACAATTCCTTTTCAGGAAAGCAGTTCACGGGTAGTTCTGCCCACAGAGATGAAGTTAAGTTGTGGCCAGGCTCTAGACAGCTCAGGATCTGAACCAACTGAGAATGGTTCACACCAGAACAAGAATTAAGGCTGGAGCTTGTCAGGGGTAGGTCTGAACCATGTCTGATGCTTTCTAAAGATCAGTGAGAGAAGGAAAAAACTTCTCATTAAAAAAATTAGTCTTAGCAGAAACAATGAATTTGACTTCCGCTTTTGACTGTAGTTGGATCCACAACTGTATGTTTTGTTGGAACACAGCACTGAGCCTCTCTGCTCTCTTACACAAACAGGAGACAGACCTATCAAACACTGGCTCTTCTAAAGCTTACCCACAAAGTCATCTATGGGAAGCATACTATGAGACTTTTGTGATTCACTGTACAACTTCAACAGTAGAAGCAGAAAGCAAATAACTTGGTTGCATTTGATTAAGCCACTCTACAGTGAATGATTTCTAATATTTTGGCTTCAGATGGCTCACATATGGCTGCTCATCCATTCAGAAAACTCCTTTTCACTAGGGCATTTTGATTTTGATTAGGTGCCACTGCTATGGTGCCTATTGTTAATTTCCCTGGGAATTTATAAGACAAAGCACAAGTCATGAAGAAGGAAAAGATCAAAAGGCTGCAAGGAAAGAGGAATTATACCTGTTATTACTTCTCAATTTAAAGGTCCCTCTGCAATCTCCTATTTCAACGACTTTTTTTTTCTTCTTTTCTAAAATACCAACTTCTGTTCACCCTTAATTTGCAGTCTAATCATTAGGGAAGAAAATTGCTGTAATAACAAAATGAAACATGACTTTTTTAAAACCCAACAATTCCAAAAGTATCTCACTTAATATGAGTAAAAAGAAGGGGCTACAAATAGGTTATATTAAGTTGAAGAGCAAGATAAAATATCCTGACTGTAACAGAGATCAGTGAATCTAATGCTGAGTGCATTGGATGAGTGTATTTGTTTTCAAGTGCAATAAAAATATGGAAATGTGGGGAAAAATTACTATGAAACAGATGCTGCATTTGTGCAGATTAAAAAAATTACTATCTTGTGACATTAGTGAAATAACAAGGAATGGAATTACCAAATTTAAACAAGTAAGGGGACAAAGAATCCTAGGCAGCCTAGACAGGATACTGCAGTGTGTAGAAGGTTTATTCTCTAGCAAAATATATCAAGAAGTACATTGGGGGATTTCGAAAAATGGTCTTCAAATCACTGTTCCCATTGATTATAAAATTGTATACAGACACCAGTATGTCCACCAGCAGAAGGTGTTTGGCACGTGCTCTCTGACTTTGCACTTCACTGCTGGTGAAGGTGAAGGGGTCCCAGCAGTGCCAGCTGCAGACGTTCACTTCATCAGTGGGGGCTGACATTTGCAAGCCTTCAGAGCTGCCACCCCGACAGCAATAACTCCCAGCTCGTTCAAGCCCATCCAAACTGAAATTGCTGCAGTCACACACACAGGTGCCAGAGAGGAAACACTGAATGCAGCAACATTGAAAAAGGAAAATGATCTGTCTTTTCCTTGCTATCCTTAGAACAGACACCAGTTTCCTGTGCCTGAGGTAGACCTGAAGATTTCAAGTGTCCTGCAGAACCAGGGTCACCACTTTGCCATCTCTGGCAGAAACAAGCTGAGCACTCATGTGAAACGCTTTGACACCAGGAAACCTGGGCTCTATTCAAACCTCTGCTGTTGACCTACTGTAGTAGTTTCCCTCTTCCACAGCTTAATTTCCTCCTATGTAAGATGATAAAAATTATACTTCTAGCAACCCAGTCCAAGGAGAGAAGAATATGAGTTATTGCTAGTCTTTCCATAAGCCAGTTTTCATAACAACACAGCTGTTCTTCAGTGATAGGAGAATAGTATTCTCTCCTGCAAAGCAATGCTCATGACCACATTCTGTAGAGGCCCTAACAAGTGCATTGGCACCTGAGAAAACAGCAGCTCAGTAGCAGTTAAATTCCCAGCAGGTATATGGTGCAGGTGAACACTGCATCTCTAGAGGTAAGGCACTACATGCACACTTTTCTCCTGGCATGAAGGGATTGGATTGAGCAGGTCATCACAGGATTTAGCTCTACTTATTACTTAAGCTGCAATCAGTCAGGTCACTTTAAAATTGAAAGCTACATTCCCTATTTCTTCTAAAGTATTTGAATCTACCTTGTACTTGTTTTCCCTTAAATCACAGACAGGTTTGTACTTTAAAACCTCCTGGGCTGTAACCCTGTCACTCCTTGAACTACAAATTCCACTGAGAGAGCAAGGCACTTGGACAATTCAGACTGTATTTCTCACCCTGCCCAGTAATCACAAAGGAAGAAGTGGAAAGTGAGACTGAAAGTTACTGGTCTAACTGGCTGGCTGTAGGTGCCTATAGTCAACATACAGGGAGCACTTTTGGGAAGCAAATGGTCATGGTACAAATAATATGATGATGACAGTAACAGGTGCACTGCTACACAAGCTTGGTCTCCTCTTTCTATCTATTTTATTGCAGCTATATAAACCAAACAGCTCCTTTACATCTTCTGGTGGGGATCACCAACATCAGGAGAACTGGAGCTGTAATTGTCTCTTGAAACCAATCTCATTTGTTGAGATGTTCAAAAACACATCTAGGCCACATCCCATCCATGATTCTGTAGCTTATCTGTTTCAAAATACAAATGCTAATTCCAAGAAGGTCATAGAAAAATATTTGCAGGTAACATGTTTTAGTTCACTCACCAGCTCAAAACAGAATCTATAAAAAGCATACTGTAAATTCAAGTATCCTTCTTACTATCACCAGCAAAAATGTCTCTTTTGGCAGTATGGAGAGCAGAAAAAGAAAGGGTATTAAACAGAGCCAAGAACGAAGTTTTGAAACTCCAGGAGAGAAACAAGCTGTCTTCCTGGTTTCAGTTTTCAAATTTTAAGAGGACAGATAATGATTCCAGGATGGGTTTGCAATAGATTGGTTTGTAGTTTTTTTTCCTCTGACACCTCTGGAAATTTCTAGTCTGAAAACCAAACATTCGAACTCTCACCTGCCGTGAATCGATATCACCTCATACAAACTAATGGATCCATTCTAGTTCACGCACACAAAATATCTAGCCTCTTGTTTTTCAAGTAGAGGTCCTTTACTAGCACACATATATTCCAAATCTGAAGTCTCAAATAGGCCAGAATAAAATGTGCATTTTTTACCATGTCAGTTTGGTTTGTCAAAGAAAGCATTATGTGCACGTACATTGTCCTCCTGTATAGTGCTGTTGTGAACATCCAACTGCTGAGTGCCACACAAAGACTCCAAAAGAGGTAAATTTATTTCCAGTATTGTTGTTTCATAGTTTTGATGCCTCATTTTTCCACCTCCTGGCTGGCTTGGAGAATATACCTACCATAAAGTGACTTTCCTGACCTAAGGGAGGGCTGGCAGATTACTTTGAGTCAGCTGCCAGCATGCAGGAATCTTTATGTCAGCCTTGACAAGCTGTGGTTTCTAAAATTAAAGTGTTTTGAAGGACTAAGTAAATTTTTGTGCACTGTATGACAAAACCTGCTTAAAAAATTTGTGTTTGATTTATCCTTTTAAATATTTCCCAACATCTAGACTGTATGCCTCTTCCACACCAGTTGTCAAAAGTCTGATTCATCTTGTTAAAGCCAACAGAAAAACTCCCACTCAGTGGGATCTCAGTAGACAGAGACCACACCTACCTCTTCTCATTTTCCTTCAAAAAGAAACAGTCTTCTCAGCTGTAATCTGTTCCTTGCGCATCCACGTGTCACTCAGTCCTGCTGCCCTTTTCCAAAATATTGCTAAAGCTCCTGCAATCTTTCTGTTTGAAAATAGCCAAGTAACGAAAACAAAGATCTGCTACATGCACTACCAACTGGATTTATATTCCACAGCACATTACATGCATAGGACAGCTAAATCATTTATGCATGTCACAGAAGTATTACTTGGCATTTCACTGCATCTCAAATGCAACCAATTTCGGAAATTTAGAAAAAGAAATAGATCTACTAAAGCAAAACCAGATTCTATTTTCCAAAATGAACAAAACATAGATAGGCTAGTTCAGAGGCAGAAACTTTTATCTTTGTACGTATTATATATATTTAAAAGGCTTTCACTGAGTCATTTTCAACAGAAGGAAGCACAATATGAGATTTTTAATCCATTGTAGAAGCTCAGTGCATTTCATAGAGAAGCTGTAATTACAGAGGTTCTAGTGTTCTTGTTAAGGATCTGTCGAGGGGTTCACTACTAACCCAGTTTTCATGGTTTCACAGCTTAGTTTGAAGACATCCATGCACTGGCCTTAAACCACCACAAAAAAAATTCCATTCCAGCATCAATTTATTTAGTTACTTTTTCTTCTTGAAAAAATGCAAAGAGAAAAAGGAAAGTATATAAAATTTTCATGATTTTCTATAAATTTATATCAGGGAAAGAGTTAATAATTTTAAAACAGCAAATTCTGACACTTCTGGGTGAAATCCTTGTCCTATTTAAATTTACAGCTAGTTTCTCTCGACTGCAGCAGGGACAGAGTTTCAATGTCTGAATTCTAGATCCTGCTGTCCACAGAGATGCTCTGCAAGAACAAGTGCCTTCTCCTGTTTAATTTGATTCCTTCCTCAGCCTGTTTTAGTCTCAACATAATGCAAATTAGCTCAAACTCCTCTGAAAGACATCAGTGTAAATTATTACACTTGTGCATTGTCAAGTGTTTCCCTGTTCTGAGCACTGCTGAGTGTTTCTGATACAGCTAGAGACAGGAACTTTTCAAAGAGATGTTCTAGAAAACAACTGGAAGCCCCTTCTTGGATGGCTGCTCACAGCTGTTGAAAGATAAATGTCACACAAATCAGCATTGGCTTAATCCCTGTGCCTGCCCCAGACACAACCACCACCTGACAGTGTTGTATAACATGCACAGCACAGGCCACTAAAGATGTAAGAGCTTTGCTCTGCTACTGACTGAGTGCAAGGGGGACTTCACAAACAGTACTGACACTTTTGTCAACATTTTTGAAAAAGGACCATCTCCTGCAACATGGTTGAAAGCTGGCATGGGTTTCCAGGATGAGGCTTTAAACTAAGATTTTAGTTTGAATTGACTCTGCCTATGGACCTTCAGCCTTTATGAGGGAGAAATCATGGGAAACTTGGTTGATCTGCTTGATTGCCACCTATTCTTCGGTCAGGGAAATCAAGGTACTTGCAGATGAGAATTCCTGCCTAAGTTTCATTTTCTTTTCCTCAAAAGTTAGAAATTCAAATGGAAAAGTAGCATGAACTCACATGAAAATTCCCTCTGCACCAGAACGTGATGAAGAAAAAACACAAGTCGGAGGCTTTCTGTTGAGGTCCCACAACTGTGCCCCACGTTTTAAGTTTCCAGGTAACATGAGCCTATTCAGTCCCAAATGCTTGCTTACATTAGCTATAGCCTACTAAGACACCAAGGCCTTTAGGGACGGCACATGGGGATGAACTAAACTACCAGGATTGGAGCAAGTAATCCAGTAATTATGACCGATTACAAATCAGTCACTCCAAAAATGGTGTGGTGGTGAGAGATGACTTCTGGCAGAGAGTCAACACAGAAAACTAACAGGTTAGTTGTCTGTTAGGCACCAAGATGACCCTGCTATGGCGGTCTCTGAACTGAGTCCCTGTAATCCATCTCACCCCTTTATGCCTTTTCTTTTACATTTTCACCTTAATACAAAGCAGGTATATGAAAGGTTCTCTGAAATCTAAGGAGGAGTCAGGGAAAAGAAGAAAATAAAGGATAAAGCCAAAGTATACTGGTATCAAAATCTATTACTTATTTTTGTGACATGCCATGCATAAACTTCATGCAGCTCACAAAGGGAAAAGAAAATGGTGACTCTATTAGCTATGTAAATTGAAGATTCCTCACAGGCATCTCATAAAGCTTACCATAATATCCTGTAAACAGGAAAACATTTGAAAGCCTGAACCCAGAAGCGCACTAATTACAGAACATCACTTACATGTAAATCAAGAAATCCTAGGCAAGTGGAAGGAAGAAAAGAGTTTTTTCTCTCCTCATGACCATGAGATGCCACAGTGACAAACAAAACTAAAACCAGTGTTATTAGTGTTTTTTAAGTGAGCAGGGCTGGCTCATTCTGCCTCAGGCAAACACCCTTATCAATAAGAACAAGAAAAATGCATGTCAGAGGTCTCTAGGCTAACATAGACTGTAGAGGTTCGGAAATCAGAAATAAACATTAGCTAATACACCTCAGAAGCCAAGGAGAATTCCTTGTTGAAAAGCAAAATCTTAATAATGCATTTGTATTCTGTTTTAAAGAAATATTTTGTTTCATTCTTAAATCTTGTCTAACTATTAAGCAGGTAGTGAATCTAATTCACTGTAGGCATTTCACTTTTTGGTGTAAATCTGCTGTTCAAAGTATTGCCTGACAATCCAGGGAGGTTAATCATATGTCAGTTTTTGTGGCTTCCTGGATATCTTTGGAGTAACCTGGAGTTTCCAGGTTATAAAGCAATTTTACCCTCAGGAAATAGTGCTCAGCAGCTTGGATAAACAGCAAATTAGTAGGAAGACAAACCAAGACTGAAATCTCGACAAACTCCTGACAGACCTTGATGTGTTGCAAGTGTAGGCTTATTTTAACAGACTATAAAAAAAGAGAAGCAGAACTGAATTCACATGCCTGCAACATCTGTGCTAGACAATGGCAGTGCTAAGAAACTTTTCTGTGTGTAGATTGATTTTTGAAGCCAGAGGCAGGAGAGAGAGTTGTCCACAACATGCAGGCTGCACCAAAACCTGCTTCCCTTTCCAGAATCTGCCTGCTGAGCTGACAGGGATGCTCAGAAGCCTAGAGCTCTTGCCCACAAGCTGCCTAGGAAAGCTCCCTGGTGTTCGTCTACATCAAAAAGATTACACATTTATTCTGAGTCCTTTTCTACCCTTGTGTTTGCACTCTCTACTTTGCTAGTTTTGTACTTCTACCACTCAGAAGTCTATGTATGGGAGAACACTGATTGCAAGTTACAACAACCACAACCACAGATTTAATTCTGATACACATGCATTGCCAATCTTATTTCTAACCCCAGCTACACCTCATGTTTGGAACATTGCAGCAATGTACTTCAAAATCAAAATCAATATTGTTTCTTATTGTGTAAATGATTTCTTTAAAAAAAATAATCCATTTTTAAGGTTTTGTTAACATTTTCTTTTTGGATCTCCCAATAAAGGGAAGTTGTACAGTATCCCAGACATGAAAAAGAAATGGGTCAGGGTAAAAATAAAACCAAGATACATAAAGAAAGATCATCTTTGAAAATGAAATAACACTCGTTCCACTTCTAGATTTGAGGCCCAAGACACACTTACATTTAGGGTTAGATAGGGCCTCGAGCAACGTGCTCTAACCAGACCTGCCTTGAGCCAGCAGTTGGATCAGACAACCCAAGATCATTGAAACATCGTATTAATATCTTTCTTTGTGAAGGGGCCACTAAGAGGAAGTAAGATTATCAGTATATGAAGTCTAATCATGGAAAGCTGCCTTAAAATGGCCTCAGACTGAGAAGTAATCAGATCTGTAGCTCTTAGTCTCAGGAGTGAGTCTACAGCTACAAGTGAGCTGTGACAGATCACCCCAGGTGAGTAACAGGTCACTTCCCCACATCTCTGCTTCCTATCAGTTCAGAAGTGAACAAGTACCTGCCAGACACACAGGCTCTGCTGCCAAGGAAAACGAAGGGTCTAGAATAAACACTCCTGGCTACTCTTAGAAGCCAGGAAAATGCTCGATGAGAGAACGCATAATGAAATTAGCATAGATAATTTAATGAGAGGGGAAGGACAGAAAGAAGCATCCTTCCGTAAATTTAATTAATAAACAATTACAGCAAAACTGTTTCGAGGTTGGAGTTTTTTTGTTTGTTGGTTGGTTTTTCTCTTTTTCTCTATATAAAAAGTTATTAGCAATGAGATACAGGAAGAAATTATACCTGCTACTGATGGGGTAAAGTGAACATCTAAAGTATTGAAAAGGTTCGAGAAAAGCTTGAAAGTATAAAATGATATTTGTTTGAGGCTCTCAAGATCCTAATACTAATATCAAACACCTTGCAGAAAGATGTTCTGCTGGGTAGAAGTGTTTGAACCCAGCAGGAGGACAGTAATTCATCCCTGCTGACCTCCCACTCCCTGAGTAAGTCTATTCTGGGTATAAATGGTGTTCTCAACATCTGGCAGTACCTACAGCAGGAAAGCCTGGACCAGGAGTAAGATAACAACAGGGCTATATTTACTAGCTAGTTAATGAGAAAACCCAATTATCAAAAGGTTTCCTGCATCATAGATGCACTTTTTCAGAAGCAGGATGAGTTATTACAGTACTGCACCACAGAGATAATTCTGCCTTCCACATGGAAGGCCAAATAAGTTTTGTCTGTCTAATAAAACTATCCAAACACTGTTGTAGGGTTGGATAAAAATTGCCATAATTACCAAAAGGCATGAGAAACAGAATGGCTGGCTGAAATCAGACAATAGGAGAGCAGGGTTGCAAACAAATTGCTGAATTAAGTGAAGGGATTTATCCCCCTTTTCTTGTGTACCACTGGACATCTAAGAAGAACCCTTCAGATGCTTCGCTACTACACAGAGTTATAAAAGAGCCTTTCTAAAAGAAACCATGAAGATGTGAAACAAACTCACTGCCTCCATAGACTGAGAAAAACACTGTCTTTAGTACATACACTTCCGGTTCTGTTTTGATTTGTTACATTCATGGTATGCTTTAACAGGATTGCAAAGAAAAAATCCGTAAAATTCTCATAAAATTAGAAATGTTATTAACACTGATCTATTCTTTGGGAACTTTAAAGATGCACTTGGTCAATAAACTGCTGCTTTTGCTCTCTCAGGCAAGCCCTGGTGATGTAAACTAGCCTTTGCTCAGAGATCCATATCCCTGGGGACACTATCCCCTCCACCATCAGAAATGTTCAAGATCGGTGGTGCTTAGATCGAACACAAATCAATATAGCCTCCTTGTCTCCTGAATAATTCCGTATCCATGAACTGAATTTATATCTTTATTTATAAAAACCCTAATATAGTACTATTATATTATGATTTTTTTAATAAGAAAACTGATACAAGGCCTAGTACCTTAGCACTCTTTTGGAATAAATATGACCTTTTGATGCGTGTACCAATACCCTTCCAAACATAGCTGCTTCACAGTTTCACTGCATTTGTTTTCTGTTTTTCTACAAAGATAAAAAAACCACTTTGGCCAAAGTCTGCACTGGGCAATCTGTAAATGGTGGTACACAAAGGGTGCTGGGGCTGATGGCACACAGGGGCTGCATGTAAGGGATTCTTACTGAATTCAGAGGGGACTCGCTTGGCTTGCAGCAGCTTCAGAAACATGCCCAATGAAAGTATCCAAGGAGAGAGCATAGGGACCTGGGTACAATGGAGCAAAGAGAAGGAATATATCTTCCAGGGCAATTCCACAAATCTCTAGAAAGCATCATTCAAAAAAACTTTTCCAGAAGCATTAACAGTGGCAAAGATTAAATGATTTGTGAGTCAGAGATGACACTGTAATCTCTTACTGTCAATAGCAGAAAGATTATCAATTCCAAAACAACATTATCTAAGTTATACTGCTCCATTAGAATAAATCATGTGACTTCAGCACCCGTTGTGCAGAATACTAACATCCAGAGTTCAAACCAGCAAAACAAAAGGTATCTGTTTCTGCGTTTATCAAACACTAGGTTAGATGAGAAAAATGCAGCTACTAGCTGCATTACTGGATTTCAGGAATATCTCTTCATTTCCTCAAGTGCGTGATATGGTCAATAGTATACTGGGTGATACTGAAGCGAAAGCAGAAAACACATTGCATGTGCAGGAGTTCTGACCCTAAAGCAAGTACAGTGTGTCTGACGATATTGTTGACATGACTGGAACACCAAAATGAACATGTATGTGGACCTGTATTTTCAAACTTTAGCACCTACAGTTAGCCTCCCTCAGATCCAAAGCAAAGGTCTATCCTTTCTTCCATAGCACATTCCAGGTACAGAGTGGACACATGGCTTCTACTTAATTTACTCTATACTGGGGAGCAATTGCATGATCAATAAGCAATTCCAGAAGTACTGAAGGATGTAGGCCCTACCTGATACCTCCAGTGAGATCTGGAGAAGAGAAATTGGTACAGACCAGATTAGAAATTATAGTTGTCCACAAAATTTTGTGCTGGAGCATGGGTAGATTCAAGCAGGAACTACTTTAAGGACCACATAGCGTATTTTCAACCTCCTGGTAGTGGCAGCATTACTGGATGCTCCCCAGGCCTTACTTGTTTCTTGTAAAGGGTGTTAAGCAATAAGCTCCTGCTTGGAAAATGTTAAGTCTTTGTCAGCTTTCCCCTTACCTTAAGATCAAACAAGCCTGAAAGAAGGCCAGTGTCATGTGTCCACCCACAAGTCACAAATCTCCCAAGTTAGGAGAGTTAGTCAAACTGGGGACTGAGCAGATGTGTGCAGGGAAAAATGATAATGGGGACCAAGAAAACAATGTGACGAATGAAGAAGAGAACAGAAAAGGGCTGTGATTCTCTCCTCCCTGCCCCCTTATTGTCAAACATCTTTTTCCCAAGATCCAAAATCACATGGTGTTGCATCTCATAATAGGAGGCACATCTGGTACCTCATGCAGTACCACTTGGCACTAGCTTGCATCTGTCCTGGGGGCCAGGTATCCTCACCAGGCTGCACTTCTTCTGCCAGTTCAGCCAGTGAGATGACTCTTTGTCTTTCCTAGGTAGAGGATTGTAAGGCAAGACTCAGGCTGTTGGACTGCAAGCGAAGTTACTGCTGTTCCTTAGCCTGACAACTTCTGGGAAAGAAAACAAAAAGCAGATCCAGTATGCTCACAGCTGGCATAAAAATAAAAAATGGAACCAAAAAAAGGAGGGAAAAAAAAAATCCTTATTCCTTCATTACCACCAATTGTGAGGCTCATTGCAACTTCAGTAAGGCCACAACAAATCTCTCCCATCTCTCCAGCAGAGGAGCTTTCAGAAACTCTGTTCCTTAAAGAACAAAAGGAAGAGGAATGTACTATTTAGCAGGGCACATTTATTTTCAAGGTAAAACTGTTAAGTAAGCCCAATAGCTCAGACAGCAGACAGACTAGACGTGGCCTAAAACTACCAGATGAGAAACTAAGCAGGGAGTATGGAAATTGAAATCTTATCTGCAGTTGTATCCATGCATTGGCAAGTCACTTCTTCACTTTGTGCCTCTGTTTCCATCTCTCATCTATTAATCTATCTTTTCTATCTCAGCTTTGAAGTTAGGTCCCAAATGTTTGCATTGAGTGCATCTGACTTTAGCTCTTTAGGACAGAAATTACCTTAGTACATAGAAAAGGAGATATACTCTTTTTGGCAGACACTAGACACTACTGTAATTAAAAAAACCCAAAAAGGTCTGAAAGTTGACAAACAACAGATTTGTGCATCCAAACCTGGTCTCAAAAGCACCAAAGCTCAGTATAATTAGCACTAAAATGCCAGTTAAATGTTACTGCAACTTCTTGACCACTTTGTTGAGAATTGGATGATGTCAAGTCTCCAATGCATTGATACAATGTCTATGCTCAGTCTACAACTTCCTTGTGAGGGGAAGAAGGGCGGCAGGCACTGAAGCTGTGTCAGGGAGGTTTAGGCTGGATGTTAGAAGAAGATTTTTGACCCAGAGGGTGGTTGGACACTGGAATAGGCTCCCAGGGCAGTGGTCACAGCACTAAGCCTGACAGAGTTCAAGAAGTGTTTGGACAATGCTCTTAGACACATGATGTGACTTCTGGGGATGGTCCTGTGCAGGGCTAAGGGCTGGACTCAGTGATCCTTGTGAGTCCCTTCCAACTCAGCGTATTCTTTGATTCTGTGAAGGTTAAGTGGCTGAGAAAAGAGTCCATGTAAGCTGTGGTCTCTGTGACTGGGAACTACAGCTTAGTGAAGAAAGACTTGCTCTGACATCAATGCCTAAGATCAGGCATTATTTCTCATTTAAAGCTTTCCAGTTTGTGCAAGCAAAGGTTTTTTAATTTCTTTAAGCACTGCCATGAAAAGCACGGGACAGGTAGTGTGAGGACCTGCAAGGCTGCCCCAGCATGGCGTCACCAAGCATGCATGTTGCAAAACAAGCATCTCCTTCCCTGTGTGCTAACGAAAAAACAAACAGGGCTGATCTCCAAAGCACAAGCAAAACATGTCCAAGTGTAAAAACAAGATATGGAAAGGGAGAAAAAGACTGAGAAAAACCCAGTTTCCAGACAAGTCTCTTGGTTAAGCCACCACAGTGCAACCATGAAGGAAGCTGAGAAATAGCTGCCTAATGTCTTGTGTGGATTGGCCTATGTTTCCCTTTATAATAGGTTGCTGCCTACAATCCTGGCCCAGAAAGGCTTTGCAAGAGGAAAACTAATAGGAAATACAGAAACAGCAAAGATTAAAGGGCTGAACAAAGGAGCCAAGCACAGGGTTCTTGAGGAACCTCAACAACCCTGAACCAGGAAATGCCTTCATCTGGTTTCAGACTGTGCTCCTCTTCCCAAAGCTAAGCCTGGCTTAGGTGCGGCATGACTGTAGGTCACACTAAAAGGTGTATCAGGATGGATTTCAACAGCATTATCTATATTTCCTCTTCTCGCACACTCTTTCGTGAAGTGAAGAGTATATGATTTGAGAGACATTGAAGCAATGAAAATGGAAACAGGAAATTATTTTAGTGGGCTGGACTTGTCAACAGTGTGCCCCAAAAAAAGAAAAACTTTTTAAATACTCTGGTTTCATTAGAGCTTTTTTTGATATCACCGTGCCTCATTTATTTGGAAACGTTCGAGGCTAGAACATCCTTCAATAATCTGTACTTTCAAAGTACAAAGTAGGCCTTAAATCAGCCTCCTAAAGATATGCAAAAGATATGTTTTCTAGAGAGAGCCCCAGATGAAAGGGCTGTTTGCCAGTTTGGGGACATTTTTGTACCTATTCATTCCATAAATGCACACATATGTGACATATATTGATCATGACCTAGAACACATGCCTTCTACCTGCAGATATACTAGAATGTCTCAGATCTCTGACTTTAGTTGTACCTATTTTTCACCATTTCCCTCTAAGTAAATAAGAGTAAATGAGTATCATTTCTGTCTGCTACAAGGCCTATCATCCATCTTTGTTATTAAAAATGCAGCAACAACGACAGAAACAAATTTAAACAAAGAACTGCTGCATAAGTTTCTGCATAAAAATGCCACATGGATGACTGGTTATCCTTGGAAGTGGTTCTTAGTTGTCAGATAGTAAAACACCTTCAGAGGCCAGTAGATTAAGGGGAGGTCCCAGATATTTGGCTATCTTCAGTGCAATTCTGAAGCGTCAAAACCTTCTGTATTGCTGTATAAGCCAAAAAGTGTGCCAGAAGTTGCAGTGAAGCAGAGCATGTTTCCTTTCCTGGAAAAACCACTATAGGCTGGTTCTTTCACTGCAGTGCTCTCGGAGCCTTCACACAAAGTATACACCCTTAGTGGCACCCAGCCTCTCTTCGCTCCTCCTTCCTCTCTGCAAACCCTGACCATTTCATGGCTACAGTGAGTGTTTACTGTTTATCACTGACTGTCAGAAAAACCCAAATTGCCAGACTTCTGCAGAAATGCAAAACTGGCTGTAGTGCAACATTGCTTCTGCAGCTGTTAAGGCTTTTTGTTTGTTGAGTATTAATAGGAGATGAGTTCTTTTCTGCTGGCATTCATGTTGTAATTTGGAAGCAATTCCCTCTCTGGCTCATACCAGTTATGTATCTATCGGGCAACATTATGTTGCAAGTTTGTGATATCCAAAGCAGAAAGGCATACGCTTCTCTGGGAAAGATATTAGTCCTTTTCAAGGTGAAAAACTAGATCACTAAAACAAACACGAACTTTAAATATCTGTGGTATCTGAAAATGCTGTACGGGTATGAGTGAAGAAATTATCTTTGTTTCTAAATGAGATAAGGTCCTGTAGATGCTCTCAGTTCAGGCTATCAGCAAATTCAAAAGCGACATATATTTTGCCCAAATACCCCCAAAAATATAGAAGCGTGTTCCAAAAGAAGAAAACTATTTTGCATTGTCACTGACCTACCTCATAAAAAGCATTTTCTTAACCTAGTGAGATTTTAAATATACCTGAAAAAGGTATATTTAATGGCTCTGACTGGGCAGTCCACTGAGAATACTGTGAAAGTATAGCTTAAACAACACAGAAGCATCTGAAATTTCAGGATTTCAGTTTTATGAAAGAATAAGAAGGCCAATGAAGGCAGAAAATGGTTGAAATTTCTTTCCACATTTTCCTTTGTGTTCTCCACGCCTGATGCACTTCTCATTGCTAGTTTCTTCTTCCCATAGCAGCATGTGCACAATTTCTTTCTAGTGTGGTCCTCTAGGCTGACTGTCTTGGCCGGTAATTATCATTCTAATTGTGCTGGATAAATTTCCATTGTGATAATCCGCTACCATGAAGAAAATAACTTTCAGATGCTTTTCCCTTCACTCACGCCTATTCCAGGTCCCAGACCATCACATGCAAATTACTATCTACAGTGATTAGATGTCAGAAATCTGTTAAGTACCTAAAGAGTGATATAATGACTACAGGTTACATGGTAAGAGTGCCACATTTTATTTGTTTGTTAGTTTGCAAAAATGCAGGAAAGAAAGGATAACTAATTGGGGAACATCAAGGCTTTTGAACAAAATGCTCCCAAATATTTTATATATGCTGTCATGGATTTATATAGTTGAATTTTGGTAGCAGGGGGGACTGTAGGGGTAGCTTCTGTTAGAAGCTGCAAGAAGCTTTCCCTGTCCTGTGAAGAGCCAGTGATAGCCAGCATGAGGAGGGACTTCCTGCTGCTGGCCAAGGCTGAGCCAATTAACACTGTAACGCTTCTGTGATAACACATATAAGAACAGAGGAGATTGTCAGGCAGAAGAAATTACAGCCCAGGAAGAGCGGAGGAAAACTTGAGATCAACAATGTAGGCACCACGGTCAGTGCAGCAGGAGGGGGAGAAGGCCCCCACCGTCTCCCCAGGAGCAGGGGAAGAACTCAGAGCTGAGGCCCCTGCAGCCCGTGGAGGGTGCAGAGACACCCCTGCAGCCATGGAGAAGCCTGTGCTGGAACAAGAGGATGCATGAAGGAGCTGTGACTCCGTGGGAGGCCCAAGGATGGAGCGGAGTCCTGCAGGAGACCTGTGGCCCGTGGAGAGAGAAACCCACCCTGGAGCAAGTTTGTCCTGGGTAGGACTTGTAGCCCAATGAGGGACCCCACAGGAACAGGGGAAGGACTCAGCTGTGGCCCCCCTGTAGCCCATGGTGAAGACCATGGTGAAGCAGGCTGTCGTCCTGCAGCCCATGGAGGACCATTGGGATGCAGAAACCTGACTGCACGCCATAGAAGAGTGACCCAAGGGACAACAGATTGGGAAGAACTGCTGCCCAAGGCTGGACTCACATTGGAGAGGTCCATCAAAGACTGTCTCCCACGGGAGGGACCCCACGGAAGCAGGGGAAGGACTCAGAGCTGTGGCCTCCTGTAGCTCGTGGTGAAGACCACGGTGAAGCAAGTTGTTCCCTTGCAGCCCATGGAGGACCAGCGGGGTGCAGAGACTCGACTGCACCCCATGGGAAACAAGAACTGACTACAACCCCCCTTTCCTGTCTCCCTCCACGGCTGAGAGGGGAGGAGAGAGAACATGGAAGGAAGGAGGAGTGGGGGGCTGAAGGTGTTTTAAGACTGTTTTATTTCTCACTCTTTAGCTTTTATCCTGTTAGTGATAAATTTAAGTTTTACCCTACGTCAAGTCTGTTTTGCCAATTAGTAAGTGACTTCTCCCAGCTCTTATCTCTGCACAATAATTCTTAGCTGGTTTTTTTTCCTCTCTCTGTCCAGCTGCAGAGGAGAGTGAGAGAGCAATTTTGGTGGGTATTTGAAATCCAGCCAGGGTCAAACCACCACATATGCCTCCACAATCAATACAGAAATGAGTACTAACTCTCTATTTACTTGACCTAATTTCTAATGCTTCTTTTTTTCATATTAATGGCAATTTCACTGTTGCAAATCAGCTAGTCTTTAATACCTCTGATTTTTCAAGTTGCTCCACATAGCTCTTTAATAAAAAAAAGGCTCAAAGATGTATTTTTAAGCTCTTTATGTCAAATGGCTGGCTGGTCATAGCATAAGAGTAATTTCCTTAAATCTGGTACAAAAACAACCTGTGGGGAGTCCTACAGTCTAACTGTTGGCAATAGAAAATCTTTGACTCCTGAGGTTGGACAGAATGATTTCCATGGTCCCTCTATAATAATCCTCATACAATAGCACCACCAAAAATATTAAACCTTTACATATTTCAAGTCCAGGAACCATACCAGTCTGCATGGGATGCCTGAAGTTCTTGAGAAACTTAAATTCTCTATATAAGGCTGATTCTTTATTTGGCCATACAGCGATCTCCCCTTTATCATAGCTCCTGCCCCCTATCATGGGCAAAACACTGCAGTGCATACCCCAACCTTTTCTGAAGGTTGGTTGATTAATAGTCAATATTGACTCATGTGGTGAAGAGATACCAAAGTACAAATAGTTACAGGAAAAGCAAAAGAAGAAATTAAGAGCTGTCTTTGCAACTGAGCTACTCTGTTTTATTGAGAATTAATGCTATAATCAGCAATACTCCAGTCAATAGCAAGTCAAGGGAATTAAAACATAATACATGGAAAAACAGTACAGATACCTTGAAAATAAATTACCATTTCTTATCTACTTTTCTTATCCGAGTTCAATTTTGATGATCAGTATCTTTCTGATTCTCGCACACCATATTGTGTGCTATGCAACATAAATGGAAGATATCCTCTGTCCAAAAAATCTCTGTCTGAAGGAAGACTGTTTACACTATCCTCTTTGGATAGAAAATACATGAGGTTTTCAGACACTGCAGCTTTCAACATAACATTTAATCAACTGCAAACCTATGTGCTTTCATATATAATTCTTAACAATGAGCGGGAATCCTCAAATATGCCTTTAGAGATATAAAATTGCCATCAACATTCTTTACCTCTTTAATTTCCCACTTCAGTAGTCAAGTAGCTCGAAGAGTATCCACATGTGCTGTTATTTACTACTGCCTACTTAATTTTCTCCTATTTTAATTTTGGACAGGGCAATGATTTGTCCTTGATGAGCACACTGACACAATCTCAGGCTGACATTTGCAACCTAATGGTATGAGCATAACAAATTACCAAGAGGCAGCAACTTATCAAGCATGGGCTGCTCAACTATGGTGTAGTACAACTTAGTTTTAAGCATCAGTGAAGGATGGTTATGCTAATTTGCATTTTCTTACAGTAGGGCAAGTGAAGAATGTACATGCAATCAATTAACAGAAGCTACTGTGTCTCAGCTAATGGGGGCAACCTCTTAAGCTGACATAATTCATTGTGCAGTTGAGCTCTTAATGAAAAGTGGCCCACCTAAAGAGGCTTTCTCCTAAGCATTTCTCACAGTTGCCTCTTCCTTTTGTATTGTGGATTAGGCAAGAAAGTTACTAGCAGCCTAGTAAACTTCCTTAATAAACCAAGGTACTAAGGTCTCTTCAAAACCCAGTCTGGGATTTTATATCTTCTTTCCACACTTCTAAAGAAAGTATAGCTAAAAGAAAGTATAATCAGTCTCAAGGATTAGTAACCATGGCTCAAAGCATCTGTGAATTTGAGTCTGCTTTAAAGGTTAGATCCTGCAATGAATTTCTGCCCCAAAATCAGGATAACTAAACCCAGCTTTTCTATATATTAAACAGTTTCCCATCCATGTATTTGTCAAAACACAGGATATAAGCATCCTGTATGTCCTGTAGACGTTGCAGCGGCTCCCTTAATTCTTTAGAGCAACATTCTCAATTTAGTTTAACACTAGGAATTACAGACCATCAGCAATGCCTCACACTGCAAAGTGATAACCTGTTTCTAGGACTATCTGTAAAATGTTTACATGTAGCATCCTTGCTGATACCAGATACTTAAGGTCAAAGTCATAGATAAAACAAGTATAACTCAAGTCCTTTACAAATCCTTTAGAATATAGGTTATATCAAAGATTCTTTTGATTGCTTTCAAATTCAGACAGTCTTAAACACATATACCTGACTGTCAAGCAATTTATAAATGCTTTTACCAAATGTCAGAATTTTGACCACGAGGCTCACATAGATCATTGGAAACATTCAGTACAATTGCAAAACTGAAATTGCTACTCTTCTTCATGCTTAACTCCTCCTTAAGCATACATGTGGCTCTTTCACTGCAGATGTTTTGCTATTCTCAGTCCAGTCTTTTGAGTACCCTATTTCTATTCTCCGAAGATGACTATGAATTCCATTCACACTAGCACATGGTAACTCTTTGGAAAGAGGAAGGACTCAAATGGCCAGAAACATGGGACAGTCAGGGCTGGAAATGTTAACTTGCTGTATAAGGTACCTAGTTCTTTGGAGAAGAAAATTCAGTGTTTCTGCATTTTCATTGCTAAGGGGGTGGAAAAGAGTTACACTGCATTGCATCAGATGCCCTGGATAATATATTAATATAATGAGGAACAATTAATTTGACATTAATGCACCTTGCTGCAACTACATACTGTTATACCTTTATTGGTCTAGATGATAATAAGAACTTGACTCTTTTTACTTCTGAATCCACGTGGATCTGGTGGGAGCTGGTTACACCATGAAGTTTTCCAATTAAAAGCTGACGTGATTATGATAATGCCCCTGAGTTCCTGTTTTCCTTAATACTATACTAAAGTTAATGCAGCTCATAGCAAATTATACAGTCCAAATAGCAGCAAATTGGGTACAACATGTATTCATAACTGTATTTTTTTAGAAAAAGCAAATAAGTCATTGCCCACAAAATTGGTTTTTAGAAACTGTGGGTTTCTATTCCACCAAGTGATTCAGTTTCTTTCAATACATTCAAAGATTTTGGTAACATTTTTGGCCTTTCCTAAGAGACATATTGGGCATAAAAACAGATACAACAGTTCGATTATCTTTCTGCAGTGACTGAATTGTAGCAATTGGAAAAATACTTACGCTCCACAAAGTAAGAGCTTGCATCAATCTTCCAGATAATCTGACCACGGTGAGAGCCATTGACACCACGGTTCTTGTAGTCCAGAAAGTTTTCGGACAAGACCTCATCTACAAGCAAAGAAAACAGTCTCATCAAACGCCTGTTATGACAACATGCATAGCAGAGAGTCAGGCTGAAAATAAGCCTTTGGCTTGACAGGACACACTAGAGCTGCTAGGCAGCTTGGCATCACATGTAGAGAAATTAGCTTTATCACTCATTTATATTCTTTAAAAGTGCAGACTTTCTTAAAAATCACAGCTTTTCCTGAAATCTAATTTTAAAAAATGTATCTCTACAAAATTCTCAAAAATGAAAACATCTAGCTTACCATGGATAAACCACTACCTAATTAACATAATTATCTAGCTGTAACACAGAATGATTCTCCTCTTTTGCCCCAACTCTTCCCTTAAAAAAGCCCCACAGAAAACAGATACATGCAGATGTCTGTACTACACTCACTTGTACCACAACAGATGTGGTTATTTCTTGCAGAGTACCACAAGGGACAATTATTTCTGAGGAATCCCACTCACTGGGTGCCTTCACAACCTTCGGCCTCCAAAACTGTTGTTGACTGACAACAAAACACTGTCCTCTTGCAGTTTTTGAACCACTTAGCAGCTGTTAGACTACCAACCTCATCTTCAGAGAAGTCAAGGAATAACCTATAAAAATTAATAACCTCTGAGAAGTTGCAGAAAACCAAGGCTAAAGAAATTACCCCCTTGCACACCAGGTCTGTGTGTAAATAAAAAGCAGGCAGGTAATGAGCCTGAGGAGTGGATTTCTGGTTGTCCACATGAGTAAATTTTTAGTCTGTTCCCAAGTTTCATTTTACACTGCCTCAACAAACTGTTTTCCAGACCAATCCCAATCTGCAAGCCTCACATGGTGCAGATATGAGCAAACACATCCCAGCCTCCAGGCAAGGGCATGCTTCTGGACCCCCTTTTATCCAACAGTTCAAAAACCAGCCAGTGGGACCATGCTGCAGCCTCAGGCTGCTTACGTCCAGCTTTCAAACACATAAAAATGCACGTATTGCCACCATAACAGGCCAGCGCTTGTGGTATGTAGACATATGAAGAGACTTCCAGCTGGTCACAATGGAGTGGGGCTCACGGGCAGCCTGAAATGACCGTGAACTGAAGTGGCTGAAGCAGCAACCCCGGATGGGCTAGGCCATGGCCTCATTGCTCCAGCTTCAGGGGGATGGAACGGATTTCACATCTGTGCTCTGCCAAAGCAAAAGGCCACAATCTCTGCCTGCAGAGACCAGCCAGCAATCTCCAAGATTTTTCCTTTTAGAGATAAGGACAGTTTTAATTTTAACAGAGATTTGTACAACTATGCCTTAACCAACTCAACCTTGCTACAGAAACAGTCTGGGTGGGTGCCGAGACTTGCTTCTGAAGACAATTACGTTAATTATTAGTCATCCTGAAAACTGAGAAAAAATGTGAAGCACTCAATCTGAGATTAAAATACATCAATTGTAAACACTGGGATGAATTGGCTTTGTTGTTACATATATCAACAAGAAAACAAAGATAATGCCACACACACAACAAGGGTCACTGTGCCTGAGGACAGACTGATGGTGTGACCAAATGCAGAGCAAAAGACACAGTCCAACAGACAAAGCTGAGAAACTCACATACTGAACTGCTGCACTGAGCTGGAGCCTGGGAACCCTGCCTGGCTCTCATCCTGATGAGGTGCTGAGAGCATCCCTCAGCTCCGGCATGCTGCTCTCTGGCTTCATCATTTGCAATATTTATTTGTCATATTTAGTCTCTGTAAGCTGCTGGAGATGCTCCAACACCTGCCATGTTATTAAGATGTATGGGTAATCACTGTTCCTCAAGATTTATTGTTTATAAAATACCATGCCTGCTTAAGGAGGCTTAGCTGAGCTGAACTGGATGGCCTTGCTTAAGAAATTGCAGACATTTTTAAGCTAGGGTTTAGTGGCACAAGAGATCTCAGAATCAGCTTTAAAACACTGTGTTCATACACAGTATCTGTAGGGGCCAGCTGGCACTTCCATTGCATGCGCTGTTGTCCACTTCCCGCAGCTGGCACAAAGGCAGCGTGAACTCTGCATCACATAACCTCTCTAATTTGACAGAGGGGTTGACATATGCCCATACCCAAACTAAATCCCATCCCTATTGCAAGCTGAGCCAGTGGGGATGACTGCATAAAGCTGTTTTCTCCTTTTGTTGAAAATGTGCAGGAAGTCTGGAAAACCAGGCTGAGAAAAAAGGCCACTATCCATCTGCATGTCCAAGGTAGAAGAACAAAGAAGGGAAGGGATAAGCAAGCTTATCCCTTATGGTTACAGCTGACAGGTGAGACAACAGGAAAGCTGGAACAAGCTGCTCCCACTGAGTAGCAGCTGCACACTGCCTCCTGCCATGGAGGCAAGAAACAGGGGTGTGCAGGAAGGACAGCGTCCAGAGCAAAGCAGGTCCCCCAAAGAAGGGAAACACACATGGAACTAGCCATCTGCACACAGTTTATGGACAGTGACCACTGATGAAATACATGTTCAGGCAGCAGAAAGGATATTTTAATATGACTTCATGGAGGTCTGCAATATGCAGGTCATCTCAAAAAGGAGCAGCGGAGCCTTTAAGTGTAAAACCAATTTTCTATATAAAACGTATTTGTCATGATTTAGAAATCCAGTATGTAGATCCTTCTCACAGCCAGTTTTAAACCTTGACTGTCTCTTTTGAAAGGCTAGGTACTTTCCTAATTCCAAAGAAATAAAACTTATTTTTAGTCCAGTAGGAATTTATTTTTAATCCAGTAGGGATTTTTAAGCCAGACAAATTTTATCTCTAGAAAAATACATTCAGGTCCAAAAGGGAAATCTTGCTCTTTCAGTTTTTGAAGGTATGTATTTTTGGGAGGTGGAAGATAAGAAAGAAATATCCTCTGGCAAGTCAAAAATAGAAGAAACTCGTCAGAAGGCTGGAATGTATGAATATGCCTGATCAACCTGTTTTAATTGGCAAGTGATACTATTCCAGGCATGCTATTCCTGGAGCATGGACATTATGTATGTAGCACATTGACAAAGAAAACTGTGCATGTGAAATACAGAGATGTTTAGTGCACCACATATATGTGCATATGTATGTACATATATTTATCAACATTCATGCCATACGTAAGTGAATAGATGGTATGGTATGTTAAGGAGAAAGAGTATGTGCAAAGGAAAACAAATTTAATATCCTATTTCTACTGAAAATCCCTATGACAAAGGAACTGACCTTTAAAATATGTTGCATCTTAATTCCCAAAGGTAAATGGTGAAATGCCTTGTTTCACCTCCCCAGAAAAAGAAGAGCAGAGTTAATGCTGCTCCCTTTCATATATTTCAGGCAGCAGCTAATGGCTTTTGACATTTTTCCAATGAAGCATTGTAATGCATCTCCCTCCCTCTATTTTTGAAATGCGAATAACCTTTAAACTAGCTCTTTGTTTCCTCTGCATAGCCCGGATTTGGCCCTGCTTGGCCAAAATGCAAACACTTTGCCATCGCCCTCAGATCTGCAGCTTCATTTGCCTGCACGGTAAACAGCTAACTAATTAAGAAAAGTGTAAAATCAGGGAGTATTCGGCACTTTGTGTACTTTGGACATCATCACTTGCTCCTGGAGCTGGAGACAGAGATGGTGAAGGTGTCAGAGATGGGGAGCCAGAAAACATTGCTCTCTGGTTCTCCTGCTCTGGGGCACACAGAAGCATCGGCTGCCTCTTGCTGAAGCAGCCACAGACCTGCAGAGCTGCACTGGGACAGGAGCAGCAGCTCCCACAGACCTCCCACACCTCACACAGTCTCCTAGAGGAAACTGAGAAGGTGATGCACGACCCAGAGCCAGGCAGCCAGGGCCTGAAAGCAGCCAGAGGGACCAAGGCATGCTAGAAACAAGTGCCTTGGGAACCAGCAGCAATTCTGATGGACTGCTTCTCCTCACTAAACTAGATACCTCCAAGCGCAGCATTTTACTGCTAAAAATATTCTCTGCTGTCACTTCCATGCTGGGCATCCCAATATACTTCAAAAGCACTAAAGAGAGAGAGAGAGAGAGAGAGATAAAGAACCATGGCCACCAAAGAAAGCTATCTTTCATATGAAAGACAGTATCCAATTGACAAAAAGCATGCTGTTCTTCAGAGGAATTAGGGAAAATGTTGATTAAGGCTACCCCTCCAAAAGATCTGTAAAAAATGTAATGGAGACTTTGAGTGCTGTCATCAGCCTACACTAAACAGACAGGACCTCAATATTTGAAAGCTTCCCTGAAATTCCCACAGAGAAACAGACAGTCGATATATCTTCCTCAGAAGGACTGATGGAGTTCAAATTACAAGTAGCTGAGTAACCCTTTTGATCTACTTGGTTTTACTTAAGAAGCAGAAATGTAAAACCTACTCTTCTCTCTCAAACAGTGTTTTACTGATATATATGACCAGCCTATCTTTCCACGTTCTCCATGACTAACCACTACAGAAACCTGTGTTACCTTCAAAGAAACAAATAATTAACATGAGACAGGAATGCAGTGTAAGTTTAAGTGCCTGATCTTAGTACACTATTCCAGTTTCTTATCCATCACTAATTTGATTTAGCACTACATTCTACATCATTTGCTTTCTGTAAACTTGAAGCAATTATGACCCAAAAATAAAAGCAACCCTTCATGTCTTGATCCCTTATGGAAAAGAAATGCTGTACTCCTGAAATTACAGAAGGACTTCCAGTCTTCAGCTGAATAAATTTGCTTTAATTTGAAATTTAAAAGTGCTTTTGGTAAATATGCAAGTCTTTACTATAATGACATATGAAGATCGCTAGTAAAATGCTTTTAAAAATAATTTTCTATACAAAGTGGTTGAGCTCTGGTTGATCTGCTTTGCAACGTGGAAAGCTGCAGGAAAGGGATTTTGTAAATCATAGAATCACAGAACGAATTAGGTTGGAAAGGACCTCTGAGATCACTGAGTCTAACCTATGACCAAACACCACCATGTCAACTAGACCATGGCCCCAAGTGCCATGTCCAGGTTTTTTTTTTAAACACCTCCAGGGACGGTGACTCCACTACCTTCCTGGGTAGTCTATTCCAATGTCTAATCATCCTTTCCGTGAAGAAATTTCTCCTAATGTCCAACCTAAACCTCCCCTGGAGCAGCTTAAGACTATGTCCTCTTGTCTGCCACTTGTTGCCTGGGAGAGGAGTCCGAACTCCACCTGGCAACAACCTCCTTTCAGGTAGCTGTAGAGAGTAATGAGGTCTCCCCTGAGCCTCCTCCAGGCTAAACAACCCCAGCTCCCTTAGTCTCTCATAGGACTTGTGCTCCAGACCCTTCACAGAATGTCAATAAAATAAAATAAAATTATTTTGCAAGATAATACAAGTGTAAGCCATAGATAAGCTTCTTATTTCTGATGTTTATTCTCTTACCACCCAATTTATCCCTTGAAGGAGAACTCAAAGCCTCTACAATTCACAAGTGTAGCTTACAGTGAGTTGTATCAGGCCATGCAAGTGTTTCCTTTTGCAATCCTTTAGCATTGCAAAACCTAGCCCTTGGAAATGGTGCTTCCAAAGAGCTGTACAATACAAGCAGTCATCATTCTGCAGAAGAGGAGCTATTAATGAGAAATATATGCACAAGATGTAGATACCAATTTCTTAGTTACAAAGATATCACAGTAAAAAAAAAAAATAAATCACAAATAATGGCTATCATTATAAGAAGTCAATAGGAACATTTCCATTGACTTCAGCAGCTACATATTAAGCTCCAATATGGATTGAAACTTCACTGTTAATTCATTTGCCAATTTCTGCTGCAAGCAATGAATATACCACAATTTACAGTTAGCATCCCTCCTTCTACAACTTCTTAGGGAGAAGAGTTCTGGACAATAAGGGCCTAATAGTCCACTGATGCTGCAAGCTTAGTCCTTGATCTAAGAGTTCTGTATATACTTTTTTTTCAAGTACATGAATGGTTCCATTTTAATCCCCCCAAAATTACCCAGTCAAAAAAAATCAGTTGGGAGGGAGAAAATGTGAACAAGTGGAGAAGAGCAGTGAGAGGAAGACATGGCAAGAGAAAGACCAAAGGAAAGGAGGGAGATTGAAGAGCATAAATTGTGGTAAAACACACTTGTCAAAGTTGCAACAACTTTTGGTCACTGAGGGCAGAAGACGGTGGTCCTAAGCAAAACTGCTGTAGGCACACAGAAAGGCAGGCATGGTTGGTTTAAAACCTGAACCATCTAATCTGAATCAGAAAGAATTACACATTAAACTGAACTGACACGTCAGCCACTCCCAAAATCACGGAGTTGCAACTTTCAGCAAAACGTTTACCTCTGAACATCTAGCTTACTTTCAGAGCCACTTATGACAGCATCCTTTACCACTCCAACAGTCTCCAAATAATGGGAGATACCATTCTCATCTTTCATAACACCAACACCAATTAAAAAAGCAAATGACTGCCAGTTACAGAGACCCTATTAAATCTTGGCAATGAGATATCTGCGGGTTTTCAGAAGGCTCTGGATGAACTGTGGATCCAGTCCTTCCTCATTGTCCTGCCCTCCTTGCACTTGAGCTAACCCGACTGAGAGCCTGAGCTCTGCCATTTGAGGGTCTTCCCTCTCCTTTCCTGCAACAGTGGAGCCTTTGGTTGAAAGCAGAGCTGATGGCAGTGGGCTCTATTCTTCTTTGGTGTCCTTAAGGTGTCTGGGAGCTGTGCTCTGAAGCAACCCATCACTCACCTATTTCTCTCAAACAACCACAAATCTTCAGCTGAAAAGGCAAAAAGAATGAGGAAAGCAAAGAGTTGAGGCTCAGCAATAACAACTTGTGGAGGCTAAAACCTCTCCAGCAGACGTCAGGTTGCAGTGGGTTGGGCATCTGTCCAGTAATACTGGCATCATTTGGTTCTGCATACATTTAGAAGTGTGATAGTATCCGCATAGCTTTGAGTGCTACTGCAGCTATGCCTGCCCCAGCTACAGGCTCTGCTTCAAAGCTCCTGCACTTCCAGATTTATTCTTGCCCCTGCAGCAGATGGACAACATCTGGGTTTAAGTACAGCAACAGCTCCACTTCAGATATGCATTGCACAAAATTCTCCACAATTAATGACGCCCAGTTTGCACACAGAACTGAAAATGGGAGGGAGGAATACAAACAAGGATGATCACAACTGCCCCAGAAGATATACTATGTGTGGTAAGGTACAACATGCAAGAGTTTTGTTTGCTTGTTTTTAATATAACAACAGTTCCAAAGTTCCCACAGTCAGTGGAAGCCTCCCTATTGACTACAGTGTAATTTGGAAAATGAGGTTTAGGAGAAAACAGTGCCCCTATGAAATTTGCTGGAAAATACTAAAGTAAGAGATGCTGCAGTCCTCAGGCATTATAAAGCCATGATATAAAGGGACAGCGGAAGATCTGAAATGTGAATGAGGATGACATTTGTCCAGGTTAACAATGTTCATTAAATAGGGGGGAAATAATTGTAGTATTTGAAAAATGGGCTTATAGCACTGTTGAAAGACATAACAGCAGACAGTAAACTAGACAGGAGCTTGTGATCTGATACAGCAGTAAAACAACCCGAGCCAAACACAACTCAGATGTGTGCACTGAAGCACCATGGTGCAAAGAATCTCTTGAGAATCTTGACTGATTTTATCTGATCAATGGTATTCAATTATAAACTTATTACAAAGTGGAAGATTTCCAGTGAGGAAAAAAAAAATGTCTTCAGGGCTGGAGAGATCAATGAATGTGAAAGATTACAAAAGGTCAATGCATACACAGTCATTACAGTAGTTGTGGAGGGCAGCATGGGAATAGTCCAGTGTTATGAACAGTGCACTTAAGTGTTATGAGCACTAAGGAGTGGGAATAATTTAGTTCTAAACCAGAAAACAAGAGAAGAAAAACATATGCTGAACCTTCAAAATCCACATGGCTGGCTTGGCAACCTCTACAAAACAAATCTTTCTGCTTTAGCCTTGTGCTGCCAAGAATTTGATGTCTATGCAGTCCACTGTTTGTGCTGTGATTGATTCTATCCAGTCAACAGTCTGAATGTGCTACAAGAATTACGCTTCTTTTGAAGTACTGAGGCCAAAACATGGCTTTTGGTGCACCAATATCCCCCACTGACTGATTTCTTCAGAAATACTTTAGTAGGTGATCATTACTGACTTTATTATCAGTCTGGGCTATACAGTGGTATGAGCCATCCTTGCACAGCACAGAGACAGTTTCATCCACGGGCATAAGGACCCTGGAAATCACTGTAAGAAGGCATGAAGCCGTTGTACGCCCTGTCTGCACTATTTCCCTCTCCTGACATTCAGCATGACAGCTGAAGCGGAAAACTCTTTTCCACCCATTCACCTAGAAAGAGCTGCAGAACACCACAGCTGTTATTTTATGGAGAAATAATGAATGAAAATGGAAATCTTTTGGCACACAGGAAACACCTCAACCCCATATTAAATATATTTAAGGAAAAGAACTGGCAATCTGCAGGCTTCTTTACCATGAGTTCCCTAAAAGGCTGTAAAGCACACCACCACTACACTAACCCCTCTACAGAAGTTTTTTGGTGCATTGCTATTAACAACATTAACACCACATAAATAGCAGAGGTGAACCTTGGAAACACTGAGAGAGAGGATGTGTCAGAAGCCATAAGTATTGGGAACATGCATTTAAGTGTTGACTGTATCTACTTGTAAAGGGGTGAAAGAGATGCAAAAGCTAATTGTTTTCATGTCGCACCTGGTGGATCTGGAAACAGCATATCCTGGTTTCAC
This sequence comes from Cephalopterus ornatus, assembly GCA_013396775.1. Classification (NCBI taxonomy): domain Eukaryota; kingdom Metazoa; phylum Chordata; class Aves; order Passeriformes; family Cotingidae; genus Cephalopterus; species Cephalopterus ornatus. The sequence continues at coordinate 405,158 of VZRE01007688.1, read as the reverse complement.
CTGGCTGAAGTGCTCTACCAGATACAGAAACTGGGAAAGGCAAAAAGTGACTCAGGCTGATAAGTCACTCACTGGATCAAAGAGCAGCCAGGTTGGAACAAAGAACTGATATCGCTGCACTAATATATCTGCCAAGTCCCGCGACACCTGATACCCTCTCTGTTCAGCATCTGTGCAGGCTTTCTATTGTTTTTTTTTTATCACAGGTTTGCTCCTCTGACACTTTTTGTTCCTGAAATAAATAGTGCTGTGCCTAGTGAAAGCTGTCTAGCCACTGGGCACCTCTGTTGGTGTTTTACAGAGGGAGCAGAATTGCAGGTGTCGAACAAAACTTAACCTGCTGAGGTGATCACAGCCTGGCCAGAGACCCAACTAGAAGATGACCTACTGAGGAGAAGCCCTAAGACCAGAGAGAGGTTCTCTTCCAAAGGTCATAAAAGAACTGGAAAGATGGGTAACCCCAGGACACAACAAATCCAAATACCAACAAAATTCATTCTAAGCAGACACGTTGGGAAGAGTTTTGTTTTATAGACGGCTATATCTGAAGCACAGAGGTGGAGTAACCATCCAAACACACAGAGAATGCCTGAGTTGGGGATTAGAGCCGTAACACAGGCAGCCACAACTCCTAGCCTTATACAAACTTTACTGTGTCTAATATTTTCCATCTCTGCTGTCAACATGTGACACTTTCTGCTTGTACGTATTGGATGTTTGGTAAAATAGCTGTACAAACAAGTTCTGATCCCAGTCTGATGGCAGAAAAATGTAGATTTTTCCACTTGTCTCAGTGGCCAATACAGTAACACAGGTCATCTAAGCCTAAAATCAACTTGTAAAGTGTTTAAACAAATGTTTAAATGTTTATTAGCGTGGGTAGAGTCCTTCACAAATCTTCATTCGCGAAGCCTAGCCATGATGATGAAATGTTTATTAACCAACAACTATTAGATTTGTCAAATTATGGTGAATTGCCTTTTTGGGAGAGAAATAACACCACGGGATGAAACAGAGGAGGGAAAAAGTTTTAAAGCTAAACTTCCCTCACTAATTAGGTCAAGACATTCCTACTTATATAAATTTCAGAGGAACTAGTGTGTCAAAAGACAAATGTGGACAGGAAATTAGACTCTACAAGATTTGTGCATGAAGAAATTTTTAATAAATAGCCTTTATTAATGTTTTGCTTTCAAAGAAAGAAAGAGGAGAAAGGGAGAAAGAAAGAGAGGAAGAAAGGGAGGAAGAAAGTCTACTTCATATGGGTAAGAAAGCATATTACCCCTGATAAACACCCAACATCAGTGTCCACAGACACTGAAGCAAATGATTTTTTCAGGAATCTGGTTTAAACAATTCTCATTAGCTCCTCTACATCAGATATGGAGGTGATGACAGAAGTGAAATCTAGTAGCAGCTAAAATGCTACTGCAGTAATTATAAGATAGCTCTTTATCTACAGGCAGCTGCCAGCAGTCCATATTAATTTATCTAAGAAGCTTCATACTGTAGCAAATAGCAATAGCAAATGGGATAACAGAGAAAGAGAAAGCCTTGAGATAAATAACTGCAAATATTCCATCTGCTTCACAGTAGCCACTAAATGAGAGTCCTTTTATAAAATATATACAAACAGTCTATCTTCATTATTCATAACTTTGTTTTAGTTTCACTTTTTTTCCAATGGGCATTTTCTTTACGAATAGTTTTTCTGCAAAGAAAGCTTAAATTCAGAGACTTTTAAATAGCAACAGAGCTCTGTTATGTTCAAATTTCTGAGATAACTCTTTCTGAGTCTTTGCATGTATTTTTGATTGTGGGTGTGTTTCTGAAAGACTACTGATGTTCATAATACTACAGTTCTTTTGAGGGAAGGCAAATGCACGTTTCAGGTGAGTTGTTACAGAATGTAGACGTTCCTCTGCTTTGCTCAGAGCTGAGAGATAGTATATACAAGGGGAAGTTAGAAGAGAGTTCAAGAAGGAATTAAATGTAATTCCTAATCTGGAAGGTACAGTATGCCTTAAACACGTAGAAATGCTCTTTTTCCCAATTCATATATTTTTTCTGTCATCTCACCATGGCTAATCTTAAAATGCACTGAAGTAATAACATCTATATTTTAAGAGAGACAATATTACTATTTTCCCTTCAACTAAGGAGTTTTTCTATGGTCCTTCATCAAAATTGTGTATGTCTGCACAGATTTTTTTCAAGAAGCTACAGGGCGGATATATTCAATACCACTTTTTGCCATGTCACATGACCACCATTTTTTATACTGTTTACACACAAGAGATTGACTGGCTGCCTAGTCCATTTGCTGAGACGATGAGTAAAACTTATTTCTAATAAGCAGTGCTAAATCCAGCTTCTACCAGCTTCTGCAGATACCTTATGATAAAAAGGGCTGTGGTTCCTTCACGTGAAGAACAAGCAGACAGAATTTCCATACAGGGAAGACTCCCTTAACTCTTCCTTCAGGCTACTTTATCCTTTGAATAGCAACCCCAAAATCCCCTAGAGTATCAAAACATATGAGCTACATGACTTTTGCTCTTCTTTTTGGAAACCATTTGTATTATCAATATTTCCCCAAACTTGGAACACCTTTATTCTGAAGCCTGCAGTTATTAGGTATTATCAAAATTTTAGTGATGGCAGTGGTGGTGAGAACAGACTAAGTTTTATGCATTTCAAAACCAACACACATACAAAATTATTTGGAGATATTTCCTAGAATACTACCATGGCAATGATTAAACTACCCTAAGGTAAGAATTGTCTTCTGTTCAGTCTTTGTATAGTCTCTTCCTGGGATAATCAGGAGCTTCCACAAGACAAATAACTAACACCAACTCTAATGCTCTCAAACCAAGTTTTAAAGATAATCCACAACATGGCCTAATACCCCAAGGATGTAAATAATTTCCCATGTTCTCATGACTCCCCACAGTATTAAATTCTAACCTTTCAGCTCAAATTTCCCCAACCCAAACAGTCACAAAAAGGATTGGTCTGTATCCACAATCTGGCTGTGAGACAAACACTAGAATGATCAGCAGCAAGGCAAGAGTTAAGTGTTGCCATATAAGTGGTAATAATAGGCTTCAACACTAATCCTCTCCTGAGCAGACTGGGAAAAGCTCATAGTTTCTTTGGTTCTCTTATTCCAGCCTGGCTGCTAATTCAAAACATAGTTATATATCAGTTTACATTGTGAAGGTCATACCCACGAGGCCGAGAACATTCCTCGTCTAAACAGGAGTGCAGGCTCATAAAATCTGTGCAAATGCACACACAAATCTAAGCCATTAAGGATGTCTGGATCTCTCACCCCTATGGATTGGTCACAAACAGGGTGCATCAGCATTTTAATTCACGTCAGAAGTGAGCTTTTGTAACAACCCTTCTGTTTGTCACCATTGCTCTGCGTGGTGATTTTCAGACACACGAATTCAATTCTGTCCTGATGAAGCTAAATTGAAAGATGCACTAAAGAGACTCAAGGGCATTCAGTTTGCCAGACTGAGCCTGTTCTAAAGCCAAGCCTTCATCAGATGTTTGCTTCTACAGAACTATTCCTACTGGTTCGCCCTACTTTGTAAAAGTGGATATAGCCACAGTGCCAGTTATGTTCATAGATTCTGAGTGTTTACCATGTGAAACTAACATCAAAACCCAACTGATATTCACAGTAGCCCATGTTCTTTAAAGGGAACCAAAACCAAAACTCATCTTACGTGAGGTTTGCAGTGGTAGGAAGAAGGGAAAGGAAGACAAAAAGGGAATGAGGGGTGCTGCTGCCTGCTATTTCCTCAGTTTTTTGAAGTGGGAACCTTAGAGCCTGGAAACAAAACACCTTCAAAGCCATCAAGTGTCAACTATTGATTTCTTGGGGACTGGGCACACTATTCATTTTTCATTTGGCATCGGAGTTCCTTGGAACAAGCCATTAACTATTGTCATAAACAACAAGCATTCAGACAGCAGGGGCAAGGATACACTTCAAAATCTGTACTTGTAATTTACTGGGGCATCTGGGCCTGTATCCTGTTTGATGCAGTAAATTAAGCAGGAGTACCAAGGTGTATTTTTATTTTTCCCAGTTAAAAGTCTATATATTCAGGTGCCTATCAAACAAAACCAAACAATTTAGAATGTGTCTTCACAGCCCTGGATGTAACAACTGATCTATGAAGCCTGGCTGAACAAGTTCAGTCAGTATGAAACAGCTATATGCAGACCACCAGAAGGTATGCTTTGCCTCTTTCTACTGAGTCAACACATTCACAAGTTGCCTGCACTACTGCAGAATAGGCTTACAGTATTTCTTAGTGTCCAGTCCTGGGGGCCCCTGTGCCTTTTCATCTGTTCCTGTAAAACACTCCACTTCAAGCTTAACTGTAAACACAGGTAATATTCTGCTAAGGCCAACACACCAGACTGCTTTCAAGGCATCTGTTTTAAGTCCAGTCTCTGCTTTTTTCCTAAAAGATTTAAATTTCAGAAGCCTACTTTTATTTTCAAAGCAGAGTATTTTTTAAGGTTACTCACAGGAACTCTACAGGGTTACTGTAACCTCCACTCCTTTCCCTCCATGTCCTAAATAACCATCCTTAAGTACCCCTTCTTCCAATCTCTTCAGTATCCTGAACTTATTTTCCAATGCCTAGTACCTTGCCACCAGTGTTCTTCTACATGTTCAGACCTCCTACCCAGTGGCTTCTCAGACATCCCCTACATCACTAACATTTGTGTTCCCAATATCTTCAGCACGTGATGTCAAGCCATCTGGTTTTATTCACTTCAGTAACAACATGGCTCCCTAAGATGTCCCCTACGACTGCTCCAAAAGCCCATCTCAACAGCATCATATGCTTTATCTGGTTTTGGTTCACTGTCTGAGCAAGATGAAACAGTGCTGTTAGAACTACAACTGCCAGGCACACCTTCCTAAGGAGAGTGTTTTACCAACATTTCCCTTTATGGCGACACAAATTGGGGTCAATCTTCTTTACCAAGTCACTGGTTTTCAAGAAACACTTTAGAATTGCAGATTATTAAGACCTCCTAATACTTAGAGGAATTTGTCTGAAACTGCTTCATCATGTTCAAAATTTACCAGAGGGCAAAGAGTTAACACAGACTCCAGTCTCAGTAGCAGGACTATTTCCATAGGAACCAAACCAGGTTAAAAAAAAAAAAAAGCTAATTTTATACTGAACTGGAACAATCAGGTAAAAGTGAATTGAAACCATTTCTTATTACTCTTATGGGGTTGGATTTACCAGATGGAATTGCCAAAAATATGCTAATGTACATAGCTCAATAGAGCTTCCAATACACAATAAAAAGGAAAAAAAAGAAAAACTTTCTGGGACAACTCCAGACTGCCTCAGTCTATAATTATTGTTCATATCTAAATATCCTGTGGCTATAGAGAAAAAAGCATTCTTGCAAGGTTTTTAAATGATTCATATTCTTGACTTGTAATCTGTCACAGACTACTAAAGAGGAAACCCTGAAAATATTTTATGCCTTTATATGGGAGGTATTTTCCCAACATCCAAATGGCTTTAAAATGAATTTTTCTTGAAATGTCAAGAAACCATCAACAGAAAACCTTTTCGTATCTTTGCTGGAGAAAAAGTGAGTGCAAGGACTGCAACCAGCAATTCAGAAGCAGAGAAAATTCTTGTAATATATAAACCCACTTAAAGACTACACTTAAGGGAGCTGTATCAGCTCATCATCACCACTAACCCATAGTACCCTACCGCCTACAGCTACAAAAAGCAGCAAGAAGCCCAAGGGGAAGGAGTAAGGGGGACTCACCTATGAGATACATGCCAATCCAGTCCCCTGCATCCACTTCCTCTTTTATATCCCAGTATATCACTAGGTCCTGCGAATGCCCAATGGAGTAGTAGGAGCTGCTGACCATCAGGGTGGACCGGCTGTCTGAAGTGACAAGGTCCGTGTCACTGGTAGACCTAGGAATGGTGACTGTCTCATGGGAATTGTTCCTGATGTCCATGTTATGGAACTGGTCAGGGTTATAGCTGTATCTGAGAGGCTCTTTGCACCGGCGCCGATTTTGTGAGTTTCTAGATGGAGACGCCATGGCTGCCAGGCCCAGGAACCTGTTTTGGTACAGATTCTGCAAAGAAAAAAAGAAAGGACATTATTTACAATATTATTCATTTTTCAGTGATATCAAAGCTCAGGAAAAGTAGTACATTATAACGAGAAAGTAGCAGATCTTTTTCCATTTGCCATTGCAAAAAAGAAACATGAAAAGAGGTAGCAGGAAACACAGTGTTAACTCAGCTCCTACTCTGTAATTCTTACCATGAAAACAAGTGTAAGAGCAAGCCTTGCACCACCAGGCTCAGCCAAAAATATCAGTGCGCGGAGATTAATAGGAGCTGACTTCCTCCATATCAATGCACATATCCAGACACAAACATCGGGAATATCAAACTGCTAGAGAGCCATCCTCTTTTAACATCAGGAGACAGTCTTCTCACTTTTGAAACCTGGAGTTAAGTCTTATCCCCAGTAATTTTTGTTACATTTACAGAGGAATCTTTCTTAAGGTGCAGTCACCCTAGAGACCATATTTCATCTGGAGAGACCGGCTAGCAGTGAGTAAGAGCTCTTCCTCCCTGCTGGATATCTGAAGAGTGAGTGCCATGAAAATGGAGTTACCCCTGTTACCAAAACAGAGATGTCTTCACTGATGTATAAATACAAACTAAGTGTTGCAATGTGTCTCCGTACAGCTGATGGCTTCCAATGCCATTGCTCTACTGTTTTCTGCAGTAGAGTTTGAGACGGTAAGCACACCCGCTCTGGTAGGAATTTGGGAATGCACCAGACAATTAATGGGAATCGAGAAGGTTACTGCAGAGTAGTCATCATCCTAGCAGTTGAAAAATATTTAAATTTCAACCTATCCTTCTCTTCCTCAAGGCAAGCTGAGTGACTTGCACAAAATGCGTCATGGTGCACAAGTTAAAAGCTTTTGTGAGCTGGCAGATGGGGAATGCTTAAGTTATGACTGGGCTGAATTCTGATGTGAAGACATTCTCTGATACTGATCAAAATACTGGTTATTCCTTACTTCTGTATTGTTTGTTTTTTTCATTTTCCTTCCCAGCTTTCCCTCTTCTCTCCCTACAGCTCTGCTATTTCAATCACTCAGCTTTCCATTGCTCATTAGCCTTCCATTATCCGTCTGTTGCCAACTATGCTGTCAAGTCTGTTAGATAGAAAACCAGACAGCTTTCCAGTATGCTATGAAATGCTTTTCACATGATCAGAAGTCAAATCATCCTTTTGAACTCAAACAAATTAAGCGGAAGAAAAATCACAGCTCCTTTATCCAGCCAAGCAGCTATTTAACACTGGCTTTATTAAGGTTATCGTAGCACAGAAGAACAGTAAGTCCTGAAAAAAATAAAATATTTTGTTTATTAATACCATTGCAGGGGGAATAATTAAGAGACCTATTATTGTGTCTTAAGATTCTGTTGCACAAAAACTGTACAGAGAACAAAAGATTCTGCTGGCATGTCCGCACCCCTAGAATATGCTGTCACTTGGCAAACACTGCCCAACAATGCTGACAATCCGCTGACCCAAATCCTCACTTACTGCATTAAACAGGGTTTATAAGCAAAAATAGCTGCAGTGGGAATGCCACACCTTGTAGTAAGTGCCGCAAGATTGAAGCTAATAATGCAAAAGGCTACACCAGAGGTAGAGGAATAGAAGGAGGAAGGAGGCATGTGGGGGAACGGAGTATGTGGTGTTGCCTTTGCTGCGCATCTCATCATATCTTTGCTGCATCTTTCTAACATTTATTCACTATTTGAAAAGAGAGTTCACATCATAGTATAAAGAACCAATATCCCATGTAAACAGAAAAAAGCATCTTTTTTTATCAAGAGACTTGCTGCGAACATTTTCTAATCTGGGAAGCACTTTTGGACATGCACAACTATCGCGCTCTAGTCCGTAATTTAAAATTGCTGGTAGTTTCTGTCACTTAGCAAAGAAGGCATCAGTACCTGACACAACTAGAATGGGTTTTAAAATGGTGAGATATCAATGCAACAAACTTGAAGCTCACTCTTCTGGATTAGTCTGTATCATTAACATGGGTTCCTCTGCTCAACAGCACTACCCAAAAGCTACCTCTGTTCAAAGGCAAACGTTTTATTTCTGGTGCCAAATTACTCCAGGGAATAGTAGTTCTGCATATACTTTCATTTTTGAATGTTAGTGGATGTAGAGTATTAATTAACTGCATACCTTAAAATTAAATTAGACTTAGACATTTTTTTTCCGGCTTCAGCATGACTTTAAACAGTTTTAATGGAAATGGTAAATTTATTACTATGTTTTAATTCTGTAAGTTCCAATTTTGCTGTATATTGATGCCAATGGAACAAATGGCATAATTTTAAAGCAACCCAGAAGGCCAAATTCTCCACAAATTGCAGTCTCTTGTATTTCCAGCATTGATTCTACACAAATACATTAAACTGAGGCAAAAAAAAAAAAAGGAAAAAAAAAATCCCCAAGCTGAAAAAAATCTCAAACAAATGAAACAATAGCCACACATAATCATCTGGATTAAATAATGGCATCAAAATACAAGCATGACAGTATGAATAAGTAGAAAAGAGGTTAGGTAAACTAGTTATTTTATTACCAGCTTTGCATGCTTTCCATGAAACTGTCTAAAGCCCTCAAGCCCTGGTGATAGTCCCAGCCATGGTGAGACAGCTTAAAAAAACTGCAAAGACATCCTGTCAATATCTTCTGAAAGCAATCTGATCCATCATATATACCTAACATATATAAAAAAATACATTTTAAGGGTTCGAGACTAATACTTATTTTCTCTCCCTTTGCAGAGGTATACACACTGCTCTAAACTCCCATTTCTAATATAAATTATAAAGCAAGAACAATGGATGGCCAAATGCTGGTTGTCAACAGAAACAAACACCTCTTTGTTCCTGCCTCAAAACAGTCACTCTACAGCTGCTTCTACAGTCAGTCTTTCCAGGGGTGTTTCCACCCATTGACTCCCTGTACCAAGTGACCCCCAAGCTTCACTTTCCCACTCACTCCCCTCACTGCTGATTTTCACAGAGCTCTGGAAAGCTTTATCTCTAGAGGTCTACCAACCCCATGAAAGTTCTACTCAAAATTAGATTTTTGGAGGATTTTCTGTGGGCAGAACTTGCCTCTTATTTATGTCACTTAGTCCATCTAACGCTAGCAAACATCAGAAAAGTTAATTTAGGATTATTTTTTTCTCCCATAAAAATGCAATTGCAATCCCTAACAGGGAAAGTAGGAAGGAGGGGACAAAAGAAAATGATAGATGAGACCTGATTGTAAAGAAAACTGACTTCGAAAATCTACACATAGAAAAACTGTAATCAATAAATACCAAGAAAAAGTATTTCACAGAGTTTCTTCCTACATTCTCTCCCTTTCTCACTCACACCTCTCTCCTTTCCTGATTTCTGTATGGTATTTGGAAAGCAGAGAGCTCTTGTCACTGCCTTTTCCTTCACCATCTGAAAAAACTGTACCACCAATGGTAGTTGTTCCCTTCTTTGAGACAAGAAGAATCCTCAGGTAGGAAGGCTTCACACCATTATAGCCAGCTAAATTTTACCAAAGGATTCAGAGCTGCCACTCACTAACTTCCACTGGAAATCCGCAGAGCTTAATGTTAGGGATTTTATTTTTCTTTTTATTTGGGATTATTTTAAATCATGCCAGAATGGCGCATGATGCTTTAGCAATACAGAGATTGATCTCAGCTAAACATCTGCAAGGATCCACCTCTGTTCTCTGTTCAGACAATTAAGAGCTGTCTTTTAGATACTTAGACTGACACCAGCTACCTCCTATTGCTGCTTAGAACCTGAGATTAGCTCAGTTAAGTTACAGCACAGTTCCAATAATGTCAAGGTTGTGTGCTGGATTCCCATAGGGGACATTCAGTTCTGACCTGGACTCTATAATCCTTGTGGGTCCCTTCCAACTCAGAATATTCTGTGAAAGACATATTTTTGCAGGTCAGGATGGCAGTACAATGAACTTTTATTGCTCATACCAAAGATATTACATGATTGAAATACAACCCATCACTGGAGCTTTGGCAGATGAAGTTAAAGGGAACAAGACGATAATGTTAGCCAGCACAACACTTGGCCCAAAGTAGATATTCAGATGTCCGCAAGCATCATCATAACCCGAATTTCAAGGGCAAGTACCAAGAAAGACAATGAGATAGCTTTCTGTGATAGGAAGCTTGGAACACAGCACATTTACACACCTGAAAATATAACAGGCCATTAGTCAAGTCTGATATCATAGGCAAATCAGAGGTGGAGTCAGTCTTTTGGTTGCTCACCAGAGATGAAGGCCCATCTGATAAGCTTTTAGCCTTCATTTGAAAGGCTTATATGTTTTGTAAAGACAAGAGGGAGCCAAGAAAGATTTAAAAATACAAAATTAGGTCAGAATGGTGAAAGTAATAAATTATCACAGCAAAAATCTTCGGACAAGCTTTAAAATGGTAAGATCATGTGTATCAAAAAGGATATTTTACTAACAGAAATAAGGGGGCATCAGCCTGTATGAAAGGTTTAATTGACTGGATGCAAGACAACCTAAAAAGATTTTAAAAACTTAGTCACAGCCCACGTATGAACACCCAGAGCAAAATCCTGAGGCTAGGCCAGAAAGACAAGCAGGAAAACAACAGCTATCAAAGGTGATGTGATGGGAATCTGCAAGTCAGAGCTTTGAGGCAGACCTTTAACTTGAAGGTGAGGCTGTCGAAAGGGCTTTCAGTATGTAAAACTGAGCTTAAATTAGAGCTTAAATTAGAATTGGCTAAGTTCTGAAGGACAGGAAACTCACTTCTGTTGGATGGAAGAGCAATAAAGAACTGGGTGAAAGCAAAAAGATATGACAGTGAATCTTGTTGTTGCTACCTTACAGGGAAGGACTTTCTCCTCCAGCCTTGCTCTCAACTCAGCAGTGTGAAGTCCTTGGAGCTAACAATCTTGCTTTTTATAGCCCTAAAGACTTATTGCAGGATCTGCTTCTTGTTCTTCCCAGCAACCTTCTCAACTCCACTTCCCCTACAGGCCTGCTGTGGAGGCATCTTTTCCCCATCTGCTCACTCCACCTGTAGCCCAGAGGGCCCTTTAGCTTCCACCACTCAGCAGCTTTCAGGGCAGGTACACTCTCTCTCTGTCAAACACTGAGCCAGGAAAAGGTAAATAAAATACTCAGATTTCCTCCTTTCTGCCTAGGGACAGTCCTCAGCACAGCACATGGTACCTGCACAGCAAACTCAACCAAGAGAACATTTGCATTTTCCTTTACTGAAGAAAGCACAGTACAATTGACTGTGCAAAATGCAAGGCAATGCAGAGGTTAGAAGGAAAACAGTTTGAAAGTAAACTATAATCAAGGTTACAGCTTCAGCTATCATAACCCCCTCCCATCAACCTACTCCCACCTATTACAACTGTTTATTTACCATCATGTGAGAAAAATCCCTTTGGACATTTGAATTTTGGAAGAATTGTTAGTATAATGCTTAGAACAAAAAGGATTTTTAAAGCATAGTTTAATGGATTTGAAGCCAAATCCAGTAAAAAAGGCCTTAGAGTGCAAAGAGCTATACAAAATCTTCTCCAAACGATCTAGTACCTGACTTGTTGAAAATTTAAAACCCAACATGAAAGTCATGAAGCTAGGGATTGGAGAATGCGAGGAAGCAAAAGGATTTGGAGAGCACAGGGAACTTTATAGGATCGGCCCATTTATTTGAGAGGCACAGGAATGGCTTCTTAGAGCTCCAAAAGAATTATTTAATTGCCCATGGAATCTCAGGCTTCCATGGTCTACTGACACCCTTTTCCCTGCAAGATATTACAGAGTACATAGATGAAACTGCTGCTCTTGGGAAGGCTCAAATAAAGGCTGTAAACATTTCAGAGGGATGCATGCCATAATAACACTAAAGAACTTTAAGAGCATTTGTCTCAATATTGCACGTCTATGGCACTATATATATATGGCACTATATATATATATTTATACCTATAATGAACACTAATCGGAAATCAAAGCCATTATACATCAGCAGTGGGGCAAATGGATGTTATTAGTCAGTTCATTTTTCCATTTCCTGACCTTTGTGAGTTTCCAGTCGAGCTGTACTGCTATGTTAATGTATCCTCTTACATTTAACTTTGCTTCAGTGATGTGCAAATCAGTGCACAAATTAGAATCAAAATGAAAGAGTTGGCCTCAAGGTCAACTCGGTAAGGTTTGGTGCTGCTGGTGTGGGACTGATTCCTAATGCAGACCTATCAGTCATAAGGCAACAAAAACTGGCAGCACAGTAATCAGGGGTACTCTGGAATACGGAGCAATGATTGGAGGGAAATTGAGTTCAGAAAAAGGAAGAAAATAATGCTTTATTTCTTCTCTTTATGGAAGAACTACAAAAGACTGCTGTCTGAAGAACCCAAGAGGGCATGCTGAAAGATCACATTTCCAATTAAATATTCCAAGAATTAATATTTGTACTTCTGTAGGTATATAAACCAAACAAGTTTCTTAAAAAAAAAAGTCATTTTACCAATTTTATATGAAATCACTCGAACTTTCTACACTGTAGACTACTTATGTCTAAGAGCAATTAACAATCTTACATTCAAGATATTTGTATTGAGGAAGTGATAATTCACTCACAGTTCATAAAGCACTGGGAAGTTTCTGCAATGGAATGCAGCTAAGGACAAAATTAATTTCTTATTTTCTGTTAAATCAGTAGCAGAAAAACAGTCTTGTCTCAGCAGTTTGGCACAGCAGGGGATGAGAAACAGCCATCAGACTTACCCATTACAGAAAAAAGATCTGAAAACACTGCCAAGATTTTTAAAGGACACATTCAGGTACAAAAAAGCAGGTAAACATGCAATATGGTCTGAGTATAAAATTTTAAAAAGATAACTGTAAGGACAAAAGTAATAGAGGGGTCAACATGGTAACATCTTAAACCAAGATAACATTACTCAGCTTCACTTTTTCTTTCCATACTACAAGATTAAAGAAATAACCCTAGAATCTTCTTATATGCTACTATCAAATACTCCCAAGCCCACAATGATCACCTTTGCTCATGCTTTATGATGCACATAACAGGAAATTTATATTTTTTACTTCATTGGTTTTAAACATCAAAAGCAGGCAGAGAAGTGCTGCTGCAGTACCAGACAGAAGCATGGCAGTGATTACCTCCCAACAGGTGCAAAACAAAACGTTCATGCGTGGGACAACACACCCTCTCTTAACAAGCATCCTGATGTCCATAACAGCCAGTATGGACCACATCAGCTTCACAGATACACAGATCTAGTGACTGTGGTGCCAAAGACCAAAAATCCCCATTCCTCATCTTTTAAAACCCAAGGACAATATTTATGAACAACAATCATTGCAAGAAGAAAACCAATCATTCTGTACCAGGTGCTAATACTGGTTTATCCATTATTTATAGCAAAGAAGCATCACTCTCAGAAAAGGGTTGTCTCAAAAACCCTGTGTGCCCCACACTGGTATGCTTAAGAATTATCACCACATTTATGAAGTCCACTGCAAAGCTGGACTGTGGTGGCCTCCCAGGAATGCTACTTACTCCGTAGGGTTTTAGGAGGTAGGACATAAGAACAGGGACACTCTTCTCTGCTGCGGGCTAAAAACGTCGCTGGTCTTCTGTGAGCTGATCAACTAATACTACTACTGAGAAGCTCTGACCATGCTTGATGCCCTGTTTCAGGTTCTGCACAGCACATAATAATAGACACCTCTTACCTGATGGATTTTTACAACCAGTGGCTTCAGTTCTTCAAGGGCTTTGTCCATGAAAAAAATCAATGTCTTTAGTAGTACTAACAAAGGTCAAGATTCATCCAACTGAAGCTTTGAGTACTTGAGCCACACTCAGGAATGCAAGACTCCCCGAGTACTCAGAGGGAAGAGACAAGCTCCTCATGAAAAAGACCGAGACCTGGCTAAGGCTTTCCTGGAGAAGATTGAGTTCCATTTCTACTACCTTTTTAAGGAGCCAGTGACTATTGGTATCCTAGGCACATTAGGTTAGGTAGGAAGAAGTCAGACGCGTATGAACCTCTCAAGCTGTAAGATTTTACATTATATAAAGGTAAGGGGGCAAAGCACTCTTGGAGGTGGCAGAAAATGTGTATTGTAAGTACATTCAGGCATGTAAACTGGAAATAAGGCAAATTAAAAAACATACTAAACTACTATATGATTATTTAAGAACAGCCTGATTTTCTAGAAAACTATAAAATTGCAAACTAAAGGGTCCATCTAGAGAAAGTAAGTGCATAGAAAATAAAATTCTTAGTATACTGTGTGCACTTTACATATTTGTTTTACATATTTATCTTCTCAAAAATGTAATATCAGTAAACATAGCAGAGGTTTACAGGAAAAGTTGTGGAAACACCCTCCAAAACTTAAGAGACTACCAATGAAATGATGTAGAGTAAATATGAGTTGCAGAAAGATATCCAGGAATGTACACCATTTCCCAGAACTGTCAGGTTATAGAAATTTCTCTGCTCAGAAGCAGTCCCACATTTCCCATATCTCTTCCCCAAAGTTCAGCAACTGGAGGAGTCTTTTTAGCACTCTTAATTTCTTATGCTATACGAGAGTTATAAAAATCCCAGGATTCTATACCATTACGAATGCATTATACCCTCCACCAAGACAACTATTTTGCTAAAAAACAAACCTTGTGTGATGTCTGTAGTGCACATTGCTGCCAGACTGAAGAAGAAAAGACTTTTGCCATGTATTGCATAGGTGTCAGGCATAGCTTATTATGTATAAAACAGACACAGAAAAAGAAGGCAACAGAAAGCAACCCAGCACAGATATCAAAAGAGAGGTTTTTAATATTAACCTCCCTTCAGACACAAGTATAAATATTTGCAAACGAAAGGTTCATATGTGCACGTATCAAAAGATTTATCCTGCAGAGCTCAGATCTATGCACGTAGTATTCCCACCACCCACGTTTCCCTCTCTGCCTTGACACTTGGGTGTAGCACAAATGGATCCATACACACACACACCACAAGACATTCATCGCTGCCACAATCTGTAAAATTTCTGTCATGTCTGTGAGTGCCATTCCCTGGAAGAGCTGGATACGCTTTACCTCCTGCCTCCCTCTACTCCAGGCTGTCAGCAAGGGCCCTGTTCCTCTATGCCATGTCTCTCACATCGCAGCCCATGCCACAGCCGTATTCCAGGTGACCATGTACCTTCCTCTCCTCCCCATCCCTTTTTATTATAGAATCATAGAATCATAGAATCACAGAATTATACGGGTTGGAAGGGACCTCTGAGATCATCAAGTCCAAGCCTTGATCCACTACTACCAGTTACTAGACTATGGCACTAAGTGCCACATCCAGTCTCTTCTTAAATATCTCCAGGGACAG
>VZRE01007688.1:316281-389399 GCA_013396775.1 Cephalopterus ornatus | reverse complement strand
GCCTCCTCTTCTCCAGGCTAAACAACCCCAGCTCCCTCAGCCTCTCCTCATAGGACTTGTGTTCAAGTCCCTTCACCATCCTGGTTGCTCTTCTCTGGACCTGCTCCAGCACCTCAATATCCTTCCTGAACTGAGGGGCCCAGAACTGGACACAGTACTCCAGGTGTGGCCTCACCAGTGCTGAGTACAGGGGAAGAATCACTGCCCTGGATCTGCTGGCCACACTGTTCCTGATACAGGCCAGGATGCCATTGGCCTTCTTGGCCACCTGGGCACACTGCTGGCTCATGTTCAGCTTCCTGTCAATCCAAACTCCCAGATTCCTTTCTGCCTGGCTGCTCTCCAGCCACTCTGTGCCCAGCCTGTAGCGCTGCAGGGGGTTGTTGTGGCCAAAGTGCAGGACCCGGCACTTGGCCTTGTTGAACCTCATTCCATTGGAATCAGCCTATCTCAAGGCCTATGTCGTCCTTCTCACATGTCAATAACACCACTCTCCCCACACTTTTAGGTAGGAAGGGATGGGGCACATGGCATTACTTGCTGTACCAGCCATAAAACAGGCAGCGGATTAACATGTGGGGACAATAAACCTACAAATCCCACGAGGGATGGAAGGAAGCTCTTTTCACTCATGGTTTTTTCCAGCTGCCCATGATGACTGACCCCCACTCCACACCAAATAAAACATTTAAAGTCTCCTATTTCATTCATTGCTGTTACACTCTGTCATGCTTCTTACCTCCATCTATGTTTCTTTAAGAGAAGAGTGTTTTGAAGTGTCAGTCTCTTAGCCTCCTCAGGCAGTGAGGCAGGTAGGTACTATTAGCAGTCTGTCGGGTATTAATGCCTATATCAACCACTCCTTTGATCTATGAACAACAACAAACCATTGCAATAAACCAGTCTTTCAACCAGACACCAGCTTCAGAGTATGCCTTTAGCTTCATCTTCTACCTTTCAACGAGGCCTAGAATATTCCCTGACATTATAAAATTAATTGGCTACAGAGCTCCTCTTATTACCATATTACCTCCAGTCAAATACAGAAATGCCATCCCGTTGAGTGTGCTTGATCCTGTTTCTGATAAAATTAAAGGCAAAACTCCCCTCAACTTCAATGTGAAGCAAAGTGACTTTGTAAACCAAAGGAAAACCCAAATAGCTGTCAACAGCTGCAGCTAGCAAGGGCTAATCCAGACCTGGAAAATAAAGTTCATATTTTTAGCTAAAACACTTCAAACATTTTCATCCATGATGCAACCTATTCTGTTGGAAAACACATAATACAAACATATAGAGCAGCAAGGTGCATTTTAGATCAGAGACCACAGCAACTACTCTTAGAATGAGATCTCAAACCCTAGAAACAAACTTGTGATTTGATGGGTTAGGATTAATTTAGGATACAATTATTTTTAGACTATGATATCTGAATGTTTTTTCCTATGCAATTATAATAATAGCATTCAACATATTTTTTATTTTTTTCAAAAGAAAACTGGAACATCAGACACAGAAGCATAGTCATCATCACTGCATGTTTTCTGTCTGATGTCACTGGAGGACAGAATGAAAACTGCTTGCAAGTACTAAGAGTTTGACTTCCACATTTAAGTATGTTTATTCTCAACAGACTGACTTCTCGTGTCTGTATATTCTTGGGGAGATTATGAAAACAAAATATCTGAAGTTCATTATGTGTTTTTTTAAAAGACAAATCTAAGATAATCAACATTTTGAGGATCAAGAATTCCTAATTTGCACTGAAAAACAGTAAAGAAAAACAGATTTATGTTTAATAATGCCACATATCCATTATTTTATTATTGAAAGTAATCATGATGCCATTAAAAACTTAATACTAGTGATAGAACCCATAAGACATAGTTTAAAGGATTAGATTTCTCTGTTCCTGGACAGGTAAAACTAGCCTCAGATAAATATCTCCAAACCAGATTGCTACTTACCGTTTCATCTTTATTAAAAGTTGTTTATGTTTTGATTATATAAATCATAATAAACTACCATTCATGAGAAAGCAAAGAAACTGGGGAAACTATCCCAAGAGAAAATGAGTAGCTCTAGTAATACAGTCTCTAGTTGAGGAACAAGATTCAGATTTTACAAAAAAGAACATGTGCTGGCTTTACCTAGGGCACAAAAAAGTCCTACATAAGAGAACTGAAGCTACTTTCAGGAGCTCTGGATAACAGTAAGACAATTCTTAGCTACATATCTAAGGTTTTCTGGGGAACTGCTGGCCAAGGCTAGATGAAAGGTAGCCTGGTAGTTTCCCCGGAAAACAATTATAGGCATAAGGCAGATTTTTCAAAGCAGAAACCACCCAGAATAACTGGAGCAGACTAGTTCAAGTAGACGAAGAAGAGCCCACTGGTGCAGGGTCCTCCAACCAAATATAAACTTACAAGAGAGACAAGCCCAGTGACCACTAAGAAAAATGGGAGCTGCACACAGAGATGGGCAAGCCCTGTTGTGACTGTATGATTTCTAAGCTTCACTCATACTTATTTTGCTGCCAGTACACCTCTAATACAATAATTAGATATAGCTGTATTGTACCACGCAATCACATGTAGAGGTGTGTCCATCTGCTCACTGTGTACTGTGTGAGGTTTTAATTTACTTTTTTTCTCTTTTACTCCAGTTCAAAAGGGTTTGTGTCCCTGTGTTCAAAAGGTCTCATGAGAGTTTTCACAGAAGAACATCTGCAAAGTCCTTGGGAAAAATTTTATTTCGCTCATTCACAGACAAAAGCACAAGAATGGTTCTGAATGAAGGTTCAAACCACAGTTTCATTTAATTTTAATGAGGACTCCTAGTTAGACTTAACGTTTTTTGGCTGCCATTGAATACTCACAGAAGAGAAGTAATTACAGTTTTTAATACTGCACTTAAAGTAAGGCCCAAAGGAAAAATTTTTTTAACATATTTTTCTGGTAACAAATCGTCTGCCAAAGAAGTGTCCTAAATTCATGAAGGATTAGGTTCTAGGGCATTGCAATGGAAGTCTACAGTTTAATTAATCAGTATTTATAGAAGCCTGCACAAATAAGCAAGTTGGAAAATTGTTTGGTTCTTGCAGGCCTTAAACCTGAGCTCTGGAAGAAAGACTGAGACACGCACATACATCATCAGGCAACAAGGCAGTGGCCCCATGAGCAGCCATGGCCTGTGCAGATGTCTTGGCCTGGGACTTAGAACAGAACCAAGGACAACAAGTACTACCTGCTGCCCAATTCCATGCACAAATCAATGAAATACACCTTGGTCCACAGATCCTACTTTAAGTTGCTGGTATTACTTGTTTGATAAAATGCTAATCAACTTCAGGCAGTAAAACTGGAATGCCAATGAAGTTAAAACTTGACTTTTTAATAGGCATTTACATTAGGGGTTCCAACACACAGCAAGAATTCCTTGGTGTGCACGCACTGGGTTTGCATGACAAAGTTTTGGTAGCAGGGGGCTACAGGGGCACCTTTGGTGAGCAGCTGCCAGAAGCTTCCCCCATGTCCGATGGAGACAGTGCCAGCTGGCTCCAAAAAGGGTCCACCTCTGGGCAAGGCCAAGCCCGTCAGCGACAGTGGCAGAACCACTGGGATAACATTTTTAAGACAGGTAAAACATTTCTGTGCAAGACAGCAACTGCAGCCAAAGAGAGGTGTGGTAGTATGTGAGAGAAACAGCTCCGCAGACACCAAGGTTAGTGAAGAAGGAGGGGAAGGAGGTGCTCCAGGGACCAGAGCAGAGATTCCCCTGCAGCCTAGGGTGAAGACAGGGTGTGCCCTCGAAACTCATGGAGGTCCACAGCGGAGTAGAGATTCACCTGCAGCCCAGGGAGGACCCCATGCCAGAGAAGCTGGATGCCCAAAGGAGGCTGTGACAGTGTGCAGGAAGTGTACACTGGAGCAGGCTCCTAGCAGGAACTGGAGACCTGTGGAGAGAAGAGCCCACTGCTGGAGCAAGTTTGCTGGCAGGACTTGTGACCCTGCAGAGAATCCACACTGGAGCAGCCTGCTCCTGACAGACTGCATCCAGTGGAAAGGACCCACTTTAGAGCAGTTTGTGAACTGCAGACTGTGGGAAAGATTCACGCTGGAAAAGTCTAGAGAACTGTTTCTCGTAGGAGGGACCCCACACTGGAGTAAGGGACACTGCACACTCCTCTCCCTGGAGGAGAAAAGAGCAGCAGAAACAACATGTGATGAACTGGCTACAACCTCCAGTGGGGAAGGCATTTTTAAAGATTTCATTGTATTTCTCATTATTCTACTCTGATTTGATTGGTAATAACTCAAAGTAATTTCCTTGAGTTGTCTGGTTTTCCCATGACTGAAATGGGTGACTTTATCTCAACTCATGAGCCTTTTGTTATATTTTCTCTCCCTGTCCAGTTGAGGAGGAGAGTGATGGAGTGGCTTTGGTGGACACCTGGCATACAGTCAGGGTCAATCTACCACAGTGTAAGACCTGCAAACAGAAAAGACACTAATTTAACAAATTTATCACTTTTAACACACAAGCTTAATGGCCACATAATGTTTTTGGTACTTTTTCCTCTCAATATTAGTAATAAATTAACTTGATTGCTGTATTTTTGTAACCTTTAACCAGAAGCTGAATGTTTGCATTAAAGACGTTCAGGCCTGATTCAGTAAGCACTCCTGAAAATAAAAACAAACAGCCCTGTTAGCAGTGGAATTAATGCAGCTGTTTTCCTGCAGAGCTCTATCCTTCATCACCAAACCTCAGCTCAAGTCTTTTTGCTGTCCATTCCAATGCAAAACAAGACCCAAAGCAAAAGTAATGATAATCCCAGTGACTCTGCCAGCTGCTGGAGCAGGTGACAAACAGCTCTACCTGCCTATCTCCCAGTCCCACTTAGGGTCTCCCTCCTTTTCCCAGCCCCTGAGGCCTACAGAAATTTAATTATCTCAAACACAACTACTCCTTTCTGTTTCTCTGCAAATTAGCCAATGGCTTCAGAAGTAATTAGGTAAAGGAGTGACAGATAGACAGAAAGGGCAATCAGAAGTCTGATCAGCCCAGGAAGATAGGCTATAAAAAAATTATACATAGCCTCCACAGATTTAATTTATTACTCACATGAGGGAACTTCCTCATGTGTACAGATCTGCAGAAATAGGTGTTATTGTTTTTCAAAAGCTATTCCAAACACATAACATAAATCTAATCAAAGTGACTGTAGCAGGAACAGGACCTGATCAAATATGTAACACAACACTACTCCCTTTCCAGCTCCATTCTTCCTAATTACCATTTTTTAATACAGAGTTCAGTGTGTTCTCATTCCGGTGAAAAATTTTCGTTACAACTTAAACAAAATATGCTTTTATTTTCTGTATGGATTTTGTGACAGATTTTCATCTTACTAGTAAAACTGGTGTGATTTTTTTCTCTCATGCTAAATGAGGCATCTAGTGTATAATTTTTCTTCAAGAAGCAAAGAAATTAAGAGAGGTGAAAACTCAGTGTCATGAAGAATGGACTAATTTAAATTGCAAAGTACAAAAAAAATCTCATTTATATTTTTCATTTTTAAATTCCCAATGCAATTAAAGTATATATTCACATAAAGAGTCAGAGATAACATATTTGACAGAGCTTTCCTGCTGTATTGTAGAATAATTTTTTTCATTATGCAACTAGTTCTGTAAATGGTTTAATATTAATAAAATTAAACATTAATTGACTTTAATTAGACTTTTATCACGTAGAGGTTCACAAAATAATGGATTTTTTCAGCCAGTTTCTCTGTTTGCTTTAAAGAGATGGGCCACATTTTAAGAATGTATTTAAGTTTCCCAGTAAAATCAAAATATTTGTCCACGTCAAAACAAAAGTATATCCACACATTGTGCAAGGGCAAAGCTGCAAAATACTATGGAAGCAATGCAGTTTCCCAGTATGTAAATCCTGAATATTAAAAGCATATTTGTATTTTACCAAAGGAAATTATAAAGCCTTTTATCTCAGATTTTTTTTAAAAGCCCACGATCTTTTAGTTGACAAGAGATTTTAAAGTATCATCTAAACTCCAAAGGCACACAATGCAGACACTGTTTCCAATGTCATCAGTGTTCTCCAGTATGGACAATGGCTTGTGCACATAGGTATGGATCAGTGTAAAAGTGAATTCAGCCTAGGCATCATCTCGCATGTCTTGGATGTTATGCAAAGACTCCTTTTAAATTCAACAGGCCTTGAAGCAATTGCTGTCCCAGTTGGTCATTTGGGGTTCTTTTAAATTCCTAAATATTCAAGGTTAGATGGAAGGCACCATCTTCACAGCCTTTCACTTACGTGATACAGTGGGAAGAATAGCAAATTTCCTGGTAAGTGCTCTTTTCCTAATATCCTGGATGATAACATTGGTCCATTGTGTTGTTTTTTAAAGCATGTCTTAATTTCTGGTAGTGCCCCTTAAACACCCTTATGCTTTCCCAAATGTATAGTTATTCCCTTACAAGGCTGGCAGATAATAAGCAAATACAGAGAAGTGTTCCTTCAATTAAACTGGTGCTGGAAATAGGGACCAACATAAACAGGAAGAGGGAATCATGCCAGAAATTAATCTGTTTCTTAATTTCTCCATTAAGATGGAACTACCATCTCAGCCAATATTTATGTACTCTAATTAAAAAGATAGTGGGAGAGCAAGGGCTCTGGTTCACAGCTCCACCTCTCCTCCTACCACTGCCTCTCATCTTGCTGCCTTTGCTGGGACCACCAGCACAATCTGAGAGCCTGCAGTACAAGTTGGGGGGTTTCTTTCATGCCTGCAGGCTGGCTAATCACCATCCCTTTCGCACCCAAATGGATTTTGGTGGATCTGTTGGCTCTTCTGCCTATAACACAAACATATGAGAACAGCTGCAAAGTTCGAAACACACTGTGTACATATTTTGGTTATCATTAGCACCAAGAAAGGCAATGCAAGTGTATAAGGCATGGTTTAAAGCAAAGGGATTGCAAAATGCTTTATTTTGGCTATGTGGGAATGCTTTTGTCTGGGAAATGCCTTTCAGTATAGGTTCTACCTATGTATGCTTTTCCATAAAAAGTAATTCCTATAACCACTTTTTGTTGTTGTTTATTTTTGCTCAAGAACTACACAGCAAAAGGATGTTTGAAAAGTTTCTTTCTGTCAAATCCTAAATAAACCACAGGTAACAACTCTACAGTAACAATGTTCAGCATAGGAAAACCAACAGATCTTTTTTTTACATAAATAACTCTTTATAAAAAGTATGAACTCCACATGTGATAAACTCTAAATTAAAGGCTTTTTTTTTTTTTTCCCCAAATAAAACATTGCTGTGTGTCTTAATGAAGGACTAAATCCATCCAAAACAAAAGGCTAATATGCTGTTCTGTGTCTCATCCAGAGAGGATCTTTCAAAAGCCAGAAATTACTTGCTGGAGCCACTGCATGCTAGAGCACTAACTCCTTTTGTAACTGAGATTGTGTTTTAATGGTGTCATAATATTTTTTCAGCTGTGATTCTACCTTTTCCTTTCAGGTTTTTTTACAGCCTTCATTGAGATTTGAGCGCTTGACTGAGGGTAACTTTTCTATATTGGTTTTACAATTAAGGGAGAGAATAAGGTGCCCTGAAATAACTCCAGAAGCACAATTTTACTCTGTTTACTATATAGGGCATGTAAGTAGGACATATATAAGGTATTCTTAAAACTAATTTAAGAAATGAAATTAGATACTTAAACACTTGTAAATAGTGCTCAGGCATCTCCAAGGATTTGAAAGGATCCTGCACTCCTTGTACCCACCAAGTTTTCAAATTGATTAGAAATACCGGCACTTACCTCCAATGCCTACATTGTAAATCATAAGCTTTATCTGCAAGGACAAGTAAGTGCCCTTGGAAGCATCTACCATTCACTGTTATGCACTAAATCCTGTATCTGGTTTGCTTTCCCTGAAGTAGTCCATGCTGAGATTGAAAGGGAAATAATTTTTTTTCTAATAACAGCCATAAAGGAGAAAAAAAAGGTGTCCAGCTGGAAATATTGTTATAAACTTAGTTCAACACGCTTTCCAGTGGGGATGAGGAGGGTGGGGTGGGGCAGGGACCAAGGAATGACTTGCTTTAACTTAAAAAGTGTTTTGCATTTTTGCCTCCATGCACAGAGCGAAGTGGTAGAAACTGAGCTAAAGCTGCAGTTAATGAATTTTGCTGATAAAAGATAAGTGATATATCTAACAAACACTTATCACTTTGTGAGTAAGTGATTTATATCACCTTGGTACATCTGAACACAGCTGACCACATAGACTGAGGACCAAGACTCCCTTATCATAACCACAAGACCCCACTGAGGAGACAAAGCATCACAGCAGTTGACTATGCTGTGGCAGGTAAGTAATTTACTTTCTTCCTGCTGTTGCGTCAGCTACCTATTTCTGGCAGGATTATTGGTGGGAGGTATTTAATACAACTTCCAAGATCTCCTGTGTGTTGTATGTCAGGGCCCAGATTTGTTAAGACACTTAGCTAGCAGTGAGAGATCCACTCATTTAAAACTTAGTATCACCACAGATGAATTTGAAAATGCTTCAGAGAGATCCTTCTGGTGCTTAAGTAAAATACAGCTTTACTCATAAATTAAACAGGTATAGTGCACTCTGTTTTACTAAAAAACCCCTATTCTCAATCTTTTTCTTACCCCTTCTGCTATTAAACATGCCCTCCCTTTTGAATCTCTTCAATTCAGAAAAAATATGCAATCCTACCATGACCTGCATCATCTTTGGGGTATATTTCATTTGGGTGTTTCAGTTTTTTTCCCCAAAAGTAATAAAAGAAACTGCCAAATACCTCTGAAGATGTATTTACCTGATGCAATAGCTGCAAAATTCAAATGATTATTATGTGAAATGTCAGCTTGTGAACAGTTTTCCTAAACTAGAACAGTCAAGGATTGCTCTTCATCAAAGAGTCTTCCAGTGACTCTTCATCACATTTTGTGAAACTACATGTATGTAGAACACCACTGAGCTTGCAGCTAGACAGAGGTGAAAGAAGGAGTGTTGTTGGACACAAAAATTCTCCACAAAAATTCTCAGTTGTCATCATCAGGAGATTTCATGCATTTCCTCAGACATTACAGCACTTCCTAATTTACAAAAAGGCTCAAAACACCTCTCCAGAAAAACTGCCAGTGCTGGAGGCTCTCACTGGCTGCTACAGAGTGCAAAACTTGACACAGAAAGGGTATGTACTTGTGAAATTGGAAGAACATAATGACCTACAACATACATGGCTGTTTACTGAACTCTTACTCTTCACAGAATTCAAGTTATTTGGATGACTAATAACAAAGGAAAATGTAGAAGCAAACACACAAACAAAAGCCCCAACCATATCAACACTTCAGTGACAGAAATAACGCTAGATAAGCTTTAGTGCACATTCTGGCTCTCTTCGATAATGCATAACATTTCAGAAGACTAAGCTGTGCAGGAAGATGCATACAGCAGCAGTGTGTTACGCATGCACATAATCTCACAGGTTATCCTAGTAAGTGATTAGTGCCATAGTCATACATCCCTGTATCTCACACATTAGTGTCTACCATGATGGCTGATTTGTGTGTCATGATGACTCAGAATTAATTCACAGTTAGAAGCTGCAGGTTTCATAAAATGTCTTGTGAAGGTGAGTGGTTGATGCATTTTGTGCTTTGCCCACGCATGGATTCGTGCAACTGCAGTGTTACAGTTGCCTGCTGCTCCCAGGACCTCCTTGCTATGTTCTTATAATCACTATGTCTTGATTCAATAAGAATTCTTGGGCTGGCCACACAAAACAAAACCAACACTGACATCAGATGGATGCTTAGTAGGTTACAAAACAAAAGAAAAGAAAACATAAACAACAAAAGATCACTTCAAATCAAGCTTGACTGGGTGTGTTCTTGAAAAGGTGCTCAAAATACCTGAACCACTTTGTTTGATCTTAAACACGGACCGGGGGCAGCTGCAACGAGCTCTGAGCTTTGGCACATTCCATTATATGAATGGTAGTGAATTTATAATGGAATGGTATGGATGGTTTTTATAATCAGAAAAACACACTGACCTTAACACTACACAGGTGGAGCAGCATAATGACCCGCCAATTGTAAGCGCATCAATTCCTGGGGAAAAGTTCAATGAGGTTAACTCAGCATGTATCCCATAACCAACATAAGCGACATTTAAAAATATTGTTTTTTCCACCAAAACCTGTCTGTTTTGACAACATTTTATTAATTGATCTCTGTTCAGTACAGAGTACATCTTACCGTGTTAACAGTGTACTACACTACATTCCAGTAGACCTGGATGCTGTCCTACACTTCAGTGCTGAAATACATGTTTTTAAAAAAGTAAGAACAGTGTTAAGTACAATAAGCTTTTCAGACTGCTTAAGATTAAGCATAATATCCGTTTAACTTAGGAAGAAACAGAAAGAAAAGACACCATCAGTGGATCTTCAGCTTCATTGCAAAATCCTCACATTGAATGAGCTTAGATGGGTGCCAGCCAACCAGCATTTCCTCTTCCCACCAGTTTATTGAGGGGACCAGCCACAAATGAAGGAAAATTTCAACGCACCATCCTGGAGCTGACCAGGTATCCAACATAGTTTGAACAGCCAAAGATCAGACTGCAAAATACAGTGAACAAGATTCTACTTCTCTATTCAACCTCAACCAATTTTAAAACATCCACATGATGCAAAACTACACAGAGAGAAACAAGAAAACAAAGAGAAAGTTAAATCTGAATAAAGGAGATCTAATTAGCAAGGGCAGAAGGTTCTCCAAACATGCAATAATAAAACTTTAAATTATAATTTAAAAGTGAAAGACATCCACAACTCAGACACAACAGCAAGATTTATGATGTCTGTATTTCAGCTCATTCTCCCTCCTTCTCTTTTGTGACCAGGGCACACTGACACTTTACAGCTTCTCCATAGCACTAGCAGGGAAAACACCTCACTAACAAGACAGTTCAATACTTGGAGACTATTGGCCCACCCGAACCTTCATCCCCACCATCAGTATCTGCTGTGCACTCAATGACAGCCAAGAAGGCAAGGAAAGAAAAAAAAGCCTTAAAACAACAGAATCAACACCACTATTAAAATGGCCAACTCAACACAAGCACAAAAATAAAGAAGAGAACGCAAAAGAATTGGGCAAGGTAGTGGATTTAGGAAGATTTTCTACTGTTCAGAAATGTTCAGCTGAAAAAAAAGGTTTATAAAACAAAACAATACCCTTTGATCATACTCCTCTGATATTAAAAGGCTTTCAAAACATGTAATAGCCATGAAATTAAAGAAAGTAAAAGTACACATGGCTTCGTTATCTCCCTCTGCCTTGCACAAGGCACTAAATCTCATGGACATAATCTGTTTTAGTCCCAAATTTACCAACTGCCTATAGTCTGGTGGCCCTTTGCTTTTATTGAAAAAGAGTATTTACACTGGAAATAAAGCAGGGTGATCCGAAAGTTGGGCAAGGAGCCACATTATCTTTAAAGGCAATCTCAGAGAAGTTAATCCACAGGCACACTTTTTTCAGCCGTCTGTTAGGAGTGCACACAACAAAAACTCTTCCAAAAAGCTGAACTGTAAATCCACTTCTCAAAACCACAGTCACCATGAATTTTCTACAGCCTCACAGAACCTGGTTTCAGACTTAATAGCTTCTCACATCACCAAAAGTAGTATACTATGTTATACCACGTACAGTAGAGACATTCCTTTATGTCTCTACTTATGATAAAAGCATAGGTTTTATCTTATGATAAAAGCATAGGTTTCTTCCTAAGCCAGTTCTAATGCAGCTTTCATAGAGAGGAAGTTTCATACTCCACAGGCAATATGAAAAACCCACAGCCCCACTCCTATCTTCAAAAGCAGCCACACCACACCAGTAGGTTATGCAGACCAGGGATGCTGCATGACCACTCTGGAGGGAGGAAGAGCTCCCTGCCTAGCACCCTGTCTGCCTCCTGCTGTGCCGAGCACAGCTGCAGCAGACAACACAACCCCAAAATTTATTGCAATAGATTTTCTCACTCCTCCTTCCTCAAAGCATCTCAGCATTACAGACTTCAAGTCACTTAGTCTGTGAATGGGAAGCAAAAATAAACTGATGTACTATCTACCTAAACTGCCTGGCTCACACAGCCTGCAAAACCTATACTGAGTCAGAGAAAGCATTTTTTGCACAGAGATAAAATGTGTTGTGATCCCTTCACACGTTTAATTCAGAAAGAACGACGTTGCTCAGGGTTTATAGCAAGCCTGGCAGAATGCCCAGCTGCCATCATCCACACAGGAGCATCTCATGGGGCAGCAAAGCTCCAGTGCCACACTGTGGCCAGGGCTCCGCCACTTGCGGGGTATTCACTCCCTGCTCCAGGACAGGTGGCACGTGGGCCTGTATGCATTCAAACTTTAATACCAATAGATAGGAAAGGTGCTATCTTACACATGAATAAATTTACTCAGGGGTACATTTATGCTAAATGATGTTCTTCAGAAACGTAATTATAGTCGAAGTGCACTTCAGGTAAATTGGAGAGCCTGTGATCAGAAAGACTATTGGTGCTCCGATGAACACTGTTTTCTGGATTTCTTTGTTGACTGTCTCTTGTCACTTATGAACTCCTCTCTTTACATCTAGATTACATGTTTGCTGGCACTGTAGTTTGGGTTTCACATGGCACTCTAGAACATTTGTCCTCTTCTTCTCAGTCCATGACTGGGTCTGCCAGTTGCTATTGCAATAGAAGTCTAAACAGCATTTATTTCAATAAATGCATATGCAAACATATCATCTCCAGGGCCACAAAACCAACCCATTTTATGTTTAGAACCTGTGCGGTAAAGAGGTGAAAGGAACAGACTAAAGAATACAGGAGTTGTGCTGTTTGTGTCAAGACTACTCACAGCCTGCATATGCATTGATTTTCTGTCTGGGAACAACGTTTTTCGACAAAATCTGTCCTGCACAGAGGATGAGTAGTTTCTTTTAAGACCACTGTATGAGATTAGCATGATCCAGGAGAAAAGTGAACAGTAGGGAGAAGAGTCCACTGAGCAGTGGACTGTCGCAGCCCGCGGGAAGGGACAGGGTACGCTCTCTACCTGAGTTCCCACAGTGGACTCCTGAAAATGAAGCAAATTGAAGTTGATTCAATTGATGTTTACTACCTCCCTGATTTCTGTTTTTATCTCTCTCACCTTGCCTAACACCTTCTCTTTCATCACCCATCTTTTAACATTAAGGTTTCTTGTTTGCTATTCAGCCCTGACAAGCCCAGCTGTGCCTCAATCCTTCTCCCTTATCTATCTTCTTAATTTCTGCTATTATTCCTTCTTCCCCTTCTCCCTCTCCACTTTTCATTTCTTTAAGGTTTGTCCCCCTCCCTACACAAGCCATTGCTAGACTCTGCAGCTGACACTTGACCCTTATGTAGTCTCCAAGTACCTTCTGTTTTTTTCTGCTTATTATACATTAACATCATCTTTACGTATGCCATGCCATGCCCTGCCTGAAGGAATCTTCAGACTCATATCCTGCTGGTGCCTGCTGTCTTGCTTCGAATCCCTTACTCAAGAACACTTTTTGCAAAGAAAACCCTGATCACAATAAAGCTGGAATGCAAACAGCTAAAATCAATGCTCGTTTTACATCTCTACATATATGTGCACACATCTACGTGTCATGATTACATTACTGCTGTACCTCTGTCTCCTGCTGCAGCCCACAACTTGTACACTGTTTGCTCTTCACCCATGAACTGTTCGGTGCCTTGGGGTAATTTGTACAGTAATTAGCCCAACAGATCTCCAGCCACAACGTGTAGTACAGGTTAGTAATAGCTCAGTCTGTGCAAGAAAACCTATTCAATCCTGAAAAATTATTTCATTCAATGGTCAACAGTTTGTTTCTAGAGACAGCAAATACTTGTGCTCAGTATGACACCACCTGCACAGGGGCTGATCTGACATCTGAGAAGAGACATCTGCCCAAACTACTGAGCCACTTTAGACAGAGATGGAGCACCACACACAGCCATGCTAATAGAACACAGAACATGCTTTTCTGTCCATAAAAAAATTCTGCTAACAATAACAGAAAAGCAGGTATGTTTGTCTTGCACATATGCTTTTCTGTTCCTCTGTTGCTTCCCTTCCTCAGTCATCCCTGCCAGCATCAGCCCTAATATGTTGTTCATTAACAGCTGCCTGCTGCATGGTTTAAGCACTGTTTTGCATTGAAGGGATTGGAACAACATTGAAGAGATGAGAATTATTTTTTTTTTAACCTCCACAGATTGATATTTGAAAGGTTTTTCAGTTTTTACAAAGATAGGTAGCATTGGTTATTTATGCTAGAAGTGTTTGTTCCTTCTATCTCAACATGTAAAAGAAACTCCTGCATTTTCCAGGTTTGGTAATTACAACTGCCAGCTGAAGCTACTATTTTAACACATCTCACTGGAGCAAGTAATATATAAAACTCCTTAAAATAAATGTACAGATTTCTGACTGCAAGATAAATACTAACAGATTCTCATGTGTAAATTAGCTAAATAACTCACAAACCAGTATACAAATTAGACACTTTCTTTTCCCTTCAGAAGACAAAAAGAAAAATAATGCAATATCATTAGAAAAATAATTAATATGTTATTCAAGGATTTTAATTGCCCAGAGACAAACCTCAGTTGAGTTGAAATCTGGCTCAAAATCAGAGTTACATCTGTTGTGGAAAGCACTCCAGCTTTTTCAAGTAAAGGCACAAAATCTGTACATATTAAAATAATATGAAAACTCTAATTGTTTTACACCAAAGACAAATCAAAAAGATAGCAACATCTTCATGCCATTTTCAGGTGAGATCTTCCATTTGTTAATCTGCAAATCTACCACATTGTTCTCAATTTGCAGCTCAGTCTTGGAAGTCATCAGACAGTAATGGTCTTCTCTATCCTCTTCAGCTGGTGACGAGCATGTGGCTGTAGAACTATACCATGAGATAGAGCTGCTTTTACCTCATGGGTGCCATGAAATCCAGAATATGATGTGGACAAGGAAACCTACATTTCTCGAACTATGGTTTTCAGCAATCTAAATTCAAAAGACCTGACCATAAACTTCCCTATTTCCTACATTTGATTGACAGCAAAGCATGAAGGGTGGAGCCCAAGAGATGTGTTAAGGGGGCTTCCACCCATCAGTAGCCTTCTGGAGTCCAGCTCCTTATAGTCACGATCAGGAGATCCAGCCTCCACTGGGCAGCTGAGCCACAGATGGGATGTGTGGGTGGGCTCTGAACATGAAGCTGGTGGTGACAGTCCAGTCCCTTTCAAAACTGATGTCTGCCTCCTGGGGAACAAAATATCCATGTCTGGCATTAACTGAGCTTCCATTTCAAAAGTTTCACGGGAGAAAATGCCAAACCAGCCCAGACACCTAAAAAGCTACAAAAGACCAAACACTGTGGATCAGTGCAATGCAGTTCATGCCACTGCCTTCTGTGGGGATACGCTTTACTCCGCAGGAGTGTGAATAAAGGTTGCTGATGAACCTTTCAATGAATTCAGCGGTCACGTAGTCCTCATGTAGAGGAAGGTTGTTGCTGGTAATGCTGACGTGGGTACGGAGGTGGCAGGACAGGTGGGCATCTGACACTAAAAGGCAACTGCCTCCCTTTAGAGGCCCTGCATACCTGGAAGATTGCTGCCAAGAAGGATTGAAGAGTTTGCTTTTTATATGTCCACCTGCAACCACATGAAACTGCCAGTGTCATGGCAGGCAAATAACACCCTCTGTGTTATGTAGCTTATGGTGAGCACAGGGAACAGAACAGAATAATTACGTGTTATTCTCAGAGTTCTGCACGACAACCTATGACCCAAGTCTGAGGACTCCATCCTGGAAAGCAACTCTTTGCAGTGCAAGGCCCAGATCAATCCAGGAGACAGGGACAGAAATAGGCACACTTCCATTATGGCTCAGGCCCCAGGCTAAGCTAGGACATGTCCCCTGGTCCCTTGGCAGGAGACAGTGCAAGAGACCTCCCAGAGGAGGTTGGTCCCTGCCACTGAGGCCTGTGAGCACCCCCAGGACCCTGAGAGAAGCAGACTTGCACTGCTCATGTGCTCTCTTTTAGACACTGGTGGCTGGCCACTTTGGAGACCAAGTTTTGGGCCAGATGGACCTTCCCTCTGTGGAAGCGCTGCTGTTCTCAGGCTCTTGTATTTTAGTATGTTTTCCCAAGGAAAATGGTTTAGGTATTTCTGAAAATGAGTACAAGGAGCAGAAACAAAATCTACAGGGAAACTGACACCTCCAAGAGATCTGAAACCATTTAGTTGAGGAGCACATCCTGCATCAGACTGAGGGCTTGATCTACGAGCCTCACTAATGTCAGAAATAGGGGATTTTGCCATCCCATGGAAATCCAGGGAAACTGGAAGAACAGAGAAGACTTTCAAAAACCACACATCATATCTGCTTTTTGCCAATTTGTGCAGATGGTCCCATTCCTCAAGATGGGCAACAGCTCTCACCTCCCTCAGAAGGTCCATGCCTCTTTCCCACAAGGGGCCAGAGCCAATGCCTAGGCTGGGAGATGGTTATGGGTATTCAATGCCTTCTGCTACTGCAGGGCTGGGAAGAAATGTCATCAGAGATTTCCTCAGCATGTACTGCTAGGGAAATTAGGGGGTAGGAAGAAGAGAAAAAGAGAGGAAGGAATAGTTCATCTAGAAGGGATCTGCAATGATCATCTAGTCCAACTGCCTGGCTACTTCACGACTGACCAAAAATTTAAGCATTGCATTACGGGCATTGTCCAAATGCCTCATAAAATAGTGACAGGCTTGAAGCATTAACCACCTGTAATCTTGCTGCAAAGCCTGACCTCATTTACAGAGACCATACAATTTCTTTTTCCTCCTGACTTCCAATCTGAGTTCCCTGTTCAGCCAAGTAATACTAACAAAAAATATCTGACATTATTATAAATGTTATATTATGAACAATACTATTTCGAGGTTGGACTAGGTGATCTTTAAAAGTCCCTTCCAACCCAAACCATCCTGTGAATAAATGCTCACACATGACGATGAAATTTAGAATCTAGGTTCTGAACCTAGATCCTTCACAAAGCAAGGAGACATGAGCATAGAACAAACCCCATCATTTCTGCCCCCAACAAGGTGACATCTCAACACGTGCCCACTAAGACCTTGAGATGAACAGAGACTGAAGAGAAAATGAGACAATATTCACTGCTGTAGTAACCTGTGGTCTCAGGACAGACTCCAACTGTTTGTCAAATTTTCTGTAATACTGCAGAAAGAAGGAGTTTTAAAAAGAGGCAACAGGATGTTAGAGTATTTCCTTTGCCTGGCAAGCAGGAAAGACAGCAACAAAGAGCCTGTAAAGTCTAACCGAAAAAGGGGCAAACATTTCAGGGATGTTGACAATGAAGGCTGACCAACAGCAGTGCTGAATTCTTGGTGTGAAAGGAAAGATGGTAGGAAGAGTATCTACAGGTCATGAATTCCTCTGAAGATGAGCAGCTGTTTGATATATTTTGCAGCAGCAGAAACCTACAAAGCAAAAAAGGGGCATAGGAGAGAAAGAAAATACAGTTGGAGGAACATTCTCTGTAAGCAGAGGATGCTTCCAGAGGTATTGTGGCTGGACAGAAAGTGAGATACATCCATTCCTACACAGGATACTACAATAACTGAGGCCCTAGAGAAAGGAACACTGGACAATAACAAGCTGAACATCTCCTGAAAGCTTCTCCTGCAGAGCGCACCTCAATCAATTATCTCATGCATCATTTCCCATCCTCAACAGAGGGATCAAGTTCCAAAAGAGTTGGAATTCTTGTTTGACTAGCCTCAGGAACATTAGGCTTCTCTGCAACCTCTCCTTCCACCTCTGCATTCTGTCAGGCTACTCACCAACATCCTTGACTGTATACATAACAGTGCAGCTACTGACAGTGCACAATGAAAACTAAAGCAAGTTGGTACTATTGCACCAATAGGAAAGGTCTCAGTTAGAGTTCATATTTCTGTATCACTAACCTTAGTTATCCATTTCTCATATATGGTGTAATGATGCATATGTCCATTGTTACCTAATATTTTGGTTAGCAATGACGTTTTCCAGGAGAAGCGGTCCATAGATATTTTTGATTGCTTGTTTCACTTTTTTCCTTTTCTTATTAATAAATTTCATGCATCAGCACAGGCATCAGCAGTTCAACCATTGGTCTCAAAAGACTTCTGCAAGTTCTGGGACAGATGCAGGAACAGAAGCTGCCAAAATCATGCTTGGGCCATGCCACTGGGACTCAGCACTGGCCTGAGTAGAAAAGATTGTGCTTGATGAGCTGGAGCCGTGTACACCACCATGTCTTCAGATGGAGTAATTTCTCATCACTCCACTGGCTCAAATATACCGTGATTAATAACTGGTTGAAGGGACTGGCTTCAAATCTTCAGTCTCTCCCTGACAATCGTGATTTTCCTAGTGATGTGGATACTTGGCAGTATACTGACTTAAGCAGAAAAACAGTTTAACACAGTCCATCAGCCACTTGTGAAATGAACTTGGATCTGAACTGCGGTCCTAAAAGATCGGTGGAATACTAACATCTGCAGATGAGTTAATGCTTACCAAATAAAGTTTACCATTGAATGAGCTGTAAATGTCAAGCACAAGGAAACCAGAACATCTCCTAAAGAAACAGGTATGAGTGAATCGTCAGCATTTCTATCCCTTATCCTGTCCCTATAACCCTGCACCTGCAAATGGAATTTCAGGGTCTCCCTAGAACCATCATTTGGCTAGAGCAGACAGAGATGGGGGAATAGAGATGACTTGAACAAACAGCACATATGACAGTCATGCAGTAAACTATTACATTATTTTGTATTCAAGGAGGATCTATAGCGGGAAAAGGTACAAGGCAGAAAACTTTATTTGGCATTGCCTAAATGCCATTACTCCCCTCTGACTGTGACAAACCACTAAAGCCTTTGTCTGCAAAGCAGCATGCTTCAGGTATAACAAACTGCTGCTGGACCTCTCTGCAGCTGGCAATCTCCTCAACTTATCTGACGAATTGAGACACAGAAACATCCAACTATCTATTAGCAGCACCAGCAACATTTTTCCACAATTGCTCAGTGCAATGATCAGTATCTGCCAACTACAGCTTATATTTAATTGGCACAAAAATGGAGGGGGGGGGTAAGCAAGCAGCATACCCAGCAATAACAAGCTTCTACTGTAAATTATAAATACCAGACCCTCTTCCTCCTGTTTCTAAACCACCATCGAAAATCTCAAGGCTACACTGCCTTCCTAACAGCTATGCAGGTAGCAGATGAGACTCAGCATCCTTATTATTTGGATGTAATTACCCGGCACCCCACTTCCATCCTCTTTTCACTACAGATGCTGAAAAAACGACAAACTGGCACTATCTATGCCAAAGTCATGCATGTATTACCTTATCTAAGGCTGGATTTCAATAGTTTACTAAACATTGAAATTATGGTAAAGAGATGTTTGAGACGTGGGTCTGCTATATAAATGGATTTTGCATCTCTGTGCCAAACTGTGAGGCACTAGACCTTTATGTGCTTCCCCATAAACACACAGGCAAAGGTTAACACAACAGCATCTCAAGGAGTCATATTTAGAATTGCACCACTCACTTTTTCAAAGCAATAGTCAAAGACCAAGTTGTTAATGAAAGATAGAAAAAGGAAGAGGGTAAAGTTGGGTTTTTTCCTACTTGAAAAAAAAAATTCCAAACCCAGAAACATTATTTCTGCTAACTTGTTGATTCCAGCTCGCTTTGCATAAAACCTCTTGGGGAGCACCAGTAGCAAGTCTCAACAGGCTTATTCTTGGGAACCCAAAAAGTAGATAACCAGTACCATCTCTGAAGTTACAAGCAAGCTAAGTTTCTAGACAAGCTGAAATTTTTTACACAGATGAAATGTAAAGCCATGATGATTACTGGATACTAGTAATCACTAACTATTTATCCAGAAGTCCATTTTCACAGCATTTCAAGCTGGCTGTAGGGAACATATTTTTTGGTAAAGGTGATACATAGGATAATGAATCGGGCAGCTAAAAGATGACGCTAGACTTTATAAAAGGCCACTGAAGAAGGTAAGTGTTACTTCTCAAGCAGACTTGAGAACACATCAGATTATCTTCACAGAAACCTGCCCACAGGTACAACAGCCCAATAAGTCCTACCCAGACCATTAATGTCGCACTACTTGCTATGCACCATTTTCTAAGTGGAAAGAGCAAGATGAAACATTTTAAAAAATAGGCCACTTAAGTAATTTCCATCTCAATAGCGTCAGATCAGTAAAGTTCCATCTTCTCTTGAAGTATCTCAGACAGTCTTCAAGATATAACTTAGACAAAAAACAGTTACTTGCAATTGATTGTGTCCTTTTATTTTTAACAAGACCTAGGAAATAATTGGGTGAAATTCCTGTATTGG
Organism: Cephalopterus ornatus; assembly: GCA_013396775.1. Lineage (NCBI taxonomy): Eukaryota > Metazoa > Chordata > Aves > Passeriformes > Cotingidae > Cephalopterus > Cephalopterus ornatus. The sequence goes on along the minus strand of VZRE01007688.1, from coordinate 368,762 downwards.
TGAGGAGAATTATAATTTGCTATTTGAGTTCTAGCAGGTGATATATTAACCCCATTAATAATGTCTAGCTTCCCTAAATAATTTTACCCTGTAAAAAGGGGTAGTAGATTAAATTTAAAAAAAAAAAAACAATCAAAGCAAGATCTTACTTCCGTGAGTGTGACAGTAGTTGATTTTCCTTTAAGAATTGAAATCAAGTGATTAAATTTTCTGAGCAAAACAGATGTCAAAGATAAGAATAAGAGAACATTTCTATCTCTTCCTTCATGACTGTTATTTCCCATACTGGACTAAGTCAAAATAACTCCTGAGTGTAATCTCTTCCAAAACAACAATTATTTACTTGACTATATTTCATCATTTTTGTAACCATAAGAATTTAAAGGACACTCTTAACTAAACAAGCTAAGCAAATAGGCAATTTTTTTTCCCCCAAGGAACTGATTTATTTTCTCTTCTGCTCAAGATCACGTCTATATATACAGAACCTGCAGTGCCATGAAGAAGCCAACAAGAGTTTCTTATAAACTTATAATTCATATGATCCCTTTGGACTCCAGGTTCTCTGAGAGTTCACCAGGGTCCCTGAACCTACTGCAGCTGAGATGAGGAATTAACGAGAATCCATCTCAATCTTAGAACAATCTAAAAAAAATTGTGCAAAGCAGAAAAAAATAAAAGGAGAAAATAAAATGCATCTTTTCAGACAGGAGAATTTTGTAACAAATAAGAGAGAGAAATTCTTACCAGCTCCTAAACAACAACAACACTGTCAGGTGAAACCACCTTTCCAGATAAAAACGTTACCATTAAGAATAAAGGAAGATTAAGTTTTGAACTTGAAAGTAATTTTGTGTGCATGTTTTCAGTGTCCAGTAATCACTGTACTAAAGAAATCTCCCTTGGTTCTTTGCCCAGTTTGTTCCTAAAAGGCATATGCACTTACATACACAACCTCTCCCTGCTCATGTCCCTGTTCTCTACACTTGGTCCTTAGAGGCTTGAAAGACTCATTTTCCTGTGCAGTACCTTCTCTCTCTGCTTGCCTCAGCCTATGACTCAAATTATTCCACCTCAGTTGCATGGACATGATTTCAAAAATACAGGTTTTAAAGCCCTATTAGACGTCCTACTCATTTATAGTATTGTTGTATTACCTTGAAAATGAGATTGCTCCACTACCCCATAGGCATACAATACTTTATGTTTGGCTTATTCATAATTGGAGACAATGGATGAACAAACATCTTACTTATCCAATCTAATTAAAAACCCACCAGTACACTCATTTTTATATTATACTAGTGGCTAAGATGAAAGCATCAGTATTCCATCTGATGCCAAGATTTCACACCACAGTCATCTGACCCTAAAGAATATTAATTAGTGTATGATAAAAAAATCAAGAGTCACAATTATCACTTGATTCAAAACAAGGAGTTAACTCCCTCTTTCTTAATAAAACTTATTATGCATGATCATTTTCTTGTAATGGTTTATTCTTCTATTCTTTTGGTGCTCCTTAGCTGTCCTAAAAAAGATGATATGGTAAAGTAAGAGTGTTTTTCCTCTTCTGACATCAAAAACCTCAGAAAGTGTACATGGTTGGATCCAAAGGCGTGTTGGAACTGTCTAGCAGTAACAGAAAATGAAATTACACCAATGTCTTGTTTAGGCCAGTCCGAGTCTAACCACTAGATTAAAACTAAGACTAGCTCCATCTCTAGAGACATCACTGTCTGACCACAAACAGTGGGGCCAGACAGAGGGTTCTTGCAGATTGTTCCTGTGGCCTGTGACAGGAGACCACACTGAGTGTGCTGTATACAGTCTCAGCCTGGTCTCACCACTTAGGAGGACACAGTACATAATCCTCTAAGACCATTGTGTATCTGTTAACGGATGGGAAACATTAGTGGGAATACAGGATGGTAAACTTGCAAGAAAGCACTACGCTGGGCTTTCTTAGGAGCCTAGTTCCTGAAGCAATCACTGTGTAGAGAGAGAGCATGGAGTGGGGGATGGGGGAGGAGATGAAAGACTATCTAAATCCTTGTCCTCCAGACAGTCTGGGGCACCAAACTGCAGAAGATGCTAAGTATGAAAGTGATGCAATATTTAAAATCAAGAGACAGTTTTTTTGCCCCCTTCTCCCTCCAGCACTGCACTTCAAGACTGGGCATTAGATTTGACAGAAGACATGAGGCAGGCTTCTTGAATGTCATGCAGCATGTCAAGATCCCATCCCCTGGGGCCCTCAGTGGCTGGCAGCTATTATTACTCTTAAAGTGCATGCTATCATCTCAGGGGGTTAGAACTGAAGTGGCTGTCTCCTGGAAATAGCCCATCTCCTCATTTGCACAGCCACTGTTCAAGCAGCATGGAGTGGAAGGAGCTTGAAAAAGAAGAGGTGCTTGGGGCAGTCTTATCTACTGCCTCTTACATAGCCTAGCCTGTTTCTCAACATTACACATGCACCAAATTTGTGCCAATGACAGTTCCACCAGATGTACCAGCCCTTTATCTCCAAAGTGCATGTTTACCTGATGGTGTGCGATTATTGCAGCTACACTGGTTTACAGCCAGAAGAGCCTCTGCAGAATGCAGTCTGCAGAGGTGGATATTTTTAATGTATATTACATCATTATAAATAGACTTGAGAACTAAATCCTGGAACTAGCCCATGGTATTAATTCTAATTTAGTTTGGGCCCAATTCCAAATGGGTGACTACGTATGCAAACATTCGCCTGAGTGTACAATTGGCTGTTATGAACACAAAATTATTTCTTGTGCTCGTGCATGCATAATTTACACACACTGATTTAGATCCCAGAGTAATTCCCTAGCAGAATTTCAGTGATCAGATTTAACTTGAAGAATGCTGTTACAAAAACATCAACAACACAGTAGTATATTATTTAGCCACATAAAAAAGCATAAACTGAAAAATTAATTGCTGTTTCTATAACTAAGAAACCCCAACACACTCAGTACAAAGCTATCATTTTCCATCTGACTGCTGGTTTCTTTCATTCCCCAGATCCCTCAGTTAATTTCCTCCCTACAATTTAATTTCTACTAATACGTATCTTATATACTGGCATATAAGCATAGTGTCATCCCTTAAAAAGAATCAGCAGGATGTGATTACTGTTAAGTAGCATCTTTTCTATCAGGTGTATCTGAGTTTCTTGCTTTAATGCACAAACACTAAAACGCCTTTCAGGCACCAATGCTTGGTTTCTCAGTTTTAAAGTGAAATGCCAAACAAGCAAACCCAGCAAACCACAAGTGATCTCTGAATCATAATCTAAGAAAGACCTAAGTTGCATTAAGGAAATCAAGAAATGGGGGTTAGGCAAATTTTGATGACAAAAAAAAAAAAAAGTGGAATTGTTTCTCTCCAGGTAATTCTCATGATAAGTTTGTTTCCTTTCCAAATAAACTAGAAAATATTGATTAAACATATGTCAGATCCATATACCTGGAATATTGCATTTTGTAACAGGTCACATAGAAATCAAGCAAAATCATCATCAAGCAAGTAATTAGCACAGAAGTACCCTGGAAACAGGTCCTATGCAAACAAAGACAGTCTGATTTTTCCATACAGCTGCCACACTGATGAACTTTTTGTGTCACCTTCATTTAAAAGGAAAAAGGAGCACTGCTTAAGCTACAAGAGATATTTTAGATTTTTTTTTTTTAAAATCACTTTGCAGAAGCAAATGCTCAGACTGGTAGAAAGATGCTTGGAAAGTTAATAATTTTCTAAATAACATACTCATGATGTTAACTTGTAAAGTAGAATCCAAAGACTACTTTTTGATTTGTAGTGCAAAGGCCATGTTCGTTGAAGTCAGTTTGTTCTTGACTCTAACTCAGGTAGAAACAGGCCTTGTACGTGACAACATACACGTGTGGGAAATGTTTTTGAAAATAACCTCTCATGAAACAGGCTTTCCAGAGCTACTGATTCTGAACACAAGCTGCAAAATATAATCTGGAATTTCCACCATCTGTTTCACTGTTTGTTATTACTATTCACTGAGATCAGAACACACTTAGAAATGTGCTGACATCCTTTATATTTAATTAACAGAGCTGAAAACTACCTTACCAAAACCAAAGACATAGTGATTTCAATTCAGCAAATTATGGCATATTCTTAACTATAGCAATAAAATTATCAAAGCTTATGAAAGCAATTATATGTGTGTTTGTAATCAAACTGGTATGTAAAAACACAATCAATATTACTTCTTAAAGTTTATTACTTGTAGGGACTCGGGAAAATCTGTGCTTGAAGAATCATCCTGCACCTCAGCCTTTTTAGGGTTACAAAAGCCAGTAGTAAATCACTCTGCAATTAGAAGAAGTATTTATATTACCCTGTTGCATGGGTCTTGATTTATTTTTATAAATAAAAGCATGTGCACACACCTGTGTATGCATGTATATATTTATCCTTATTTGTCAGCATAACTTATACATATCTCTACAGATTGATTTTTTTAAATTAAGAAGCAATGCATCCCATGAGACAAGCTTATCAAAGTGAGATTGTATTTATGGTAGCTTAAAAGATCAGGCATCATTCATTAAATGAATTGAAAGGGTAAACTTTTTCATCTCCAAACACATCTGAGCATTTCACCTTGCCTTGACTGATAGGTTACATCTAGCAGTTTCTCCAGTAAACACAGTGTTTTTCAGTCTAGTGGAAATGTGCTCTTTAGAGAGGCAGCGAAGGAAAATATCTGAGTTGTAAGCAAGATTATTGTAAATGTTACCTATTTCAGAATGTTCAAGGGGTTTTGGTGTGTGGGGATAAAGAGTTAGTAACTAAGATTTAATAGTAGGCTTTTACAATACTTAGTATTCTTAAAACACCCAGTCCTGGAGCAGTATGAACAAGTAAATATCGTTCCTTTCTGTATTGTGAGTTTATAGCTTTATTTTTTCAGAGTATCTGGAAAAGGTCAACCCTAAAGGCCCAGAAGTCACAAGACAAATTTAAAAGAGGTTTTCCTTTTCAGAAACCTCATTATTTCCCATAAAACAATTTCTTCGCTTCTGGTTCTTGAGTTATTTTTAGGCACTTGGGATTGGCATTAAAGAATTAGAGATAAAAGAGACCGAGATGCAAGTGAGGAGCTTGTAGAGAAAGAGATGCTCACACACTGCGTGGCATGATGCAGAACCACACACCAGCTCATGTGAAGCTGCCTTGGCTGCCCCCTTTCCAGCTCACAGCGAATGAAGAATGTGAGCACATCCAGAAGAGACTGAACGGGGCATGCAGAAAACCTTAGGACACTTGTCATTCAAAGAAACTCCCTTTCCCTAACCAATTCCAAAGGTTTCCAAAACATTCCTACATTAAAATTAGAAAGTTTTAATAAAATAATTACAGAGATCACACATTCAGTTCCTACGATTCTTTTTTTCCACAGTAAATGCACTACAGAAGTGTTTAGTTTTACTGAAGTAAACTACCAACCATTATTTCAACTTTGTCACACCAATTTTACATCCACCTGTAGACGTGAAATCAAAGTAACAGCATCACGTTAGTATTGATCCACTGAAGTTCCCTAACGAGACCCATCACATTTATACACGTTCCACTCTAGCAGAAAGTGAAGTGAGGACTACACTTTCCAAAGGCTACAGCTCTGTGTTTTTTCCTAATAACAGTTTTAATTATTCATTTATTTATTATGAATAGCCATAAGCAGTGAAATTCTAAGAGATTCATTTAGTATAGAGAGATCAAAAAGAGCCCTTTCGGCAAAAAGTATCCAAACTACCTCATTATGCAACTTCTGCATTTTCCCCACCAGTACTTGTATTTTAAGAAATATGTGTCCCTATACAAACCAGGCTTAAGAATGCAAAGTGTCTGGAGAAAATTGGAAAGGCTACCCATCAGATTTATCAGACGGTGATGATCTTGAGCTCCTTAATTTCAAAAGCAGAATTCTGTAGCAGTACCAGAACCAATGGATAGGATCAAGGCCCCATCACAGAAGCAGTTACAAAAACACAGGGGAAGAAAAAATAGCTGCTCAAAAATGCTTGATTTAAAAAAAAAAAGAAAGAAAATGGAAATATTAATTATCCTTACTTTGTAAATGGTGAATTACAGTGTCCCACTGCACACCATGTTAATTTGACATTCTGCAAGCACTCAAAAATAGACTCCTTGCCATTTAAGCATTGACCCACTGCCTTTGCTTCAAGGCCATCTTTCCTACCTTTTGAAATATTTCTACACTCTGAATTGAGAGCTCTGACTGCTGAAGATAGTAACAGAAAGCCTGTCAAATTCCAACATACATTCAAGAGATCGCATGATAAAGTGTGACATAAATCCACAATTCTCCTTGAAAAAAAATCATCTGGTCGTGTAAGTCATGGAAATTTTTGTGATCCTCTAAGTGTTTTTATAATTGGAAACAAAGAAACCACAAAGTGTTTTCAAGACATTTACTCATCTGCTTTTGGAAAGGTCTTTTATTCATAAGTGCTATAAGCCAATAATTATGAAAAATGGTTATGTTACCCTAAAATCTCTTCTGATCTCTTAGTAGTCAATCACCACTGACATACAGCTTTAATTATGTCATCATACACTTATCACTTCACTTCTCATCCCCATTTGCTCTTGCTGTGCCAATAAACAAAGTGGATTCCAGCTCCTGATATTCCCTGTGAGAATCCAGTCTATTTCTCAACCGGCTAACCGTAGACATGGCAGATCCTCATATGTTGCACACTATTGTGAACTCCAGCTAATTAAGATATTCTGAAAACTGATCCTAACTCAGATACAGAAATTTCCTAATTTTGTCATGGCAAAATCCACTAAGTCAACAGACTCCCCTGGAAATGTCACCTCAAAGTGCCTTGACAGCCACCAATCATTTACCTGGGGTTGGGGAAATAGCTTATTTTTTGATAAAATCTCTAATGGTAGCTTCTTCTTGGTATTAAATGGATCTTACAAAACACATTACATCTCACAGTCCTTGGCCTACTGTCCAAGGTTGTATAGACCAGGTAGAAATGGTTAATACCACACTGAACCAGAGCCAACAAGCCCTGCAATGAACTGTCTCCATTCAGTCTGAAGAGCTACAGGGATACAGAGAAGCCCTATAAATAATGTATCTCCTCTGCCAGCTTTTTTATGAATTGAGCATGAAGCTCATGGAAAAGGCTTTCACAGAGATTCTTCAGGACTGAAGGCAGCCCTCTGATCATCAGCATCTCTCCTGTTATGCACCAACACAAAGGTACTCGACTTCTACAGGAAGCCTCCTCACTTTATGTACGATATTGATCTGGAGCTGGGTTTATTTAATTTCATGTTGAATTTGCACTACTGCTTTTGTTTTTCTGTTTTGGGTGTCAAATCTTGTGTTGCTTCTCAAGCAGATCTGAAGAACACACCTGGGGTTGGCAGCTCTTGTCAAAGTTCCCAGCCTCAAATGCTCACCTCTTAGATTGTATTTGACTAAATCAGTCTCTACCTACGGTGGCCTAAGAGGCACCATTTGTGAAGGGAAAGCAGCCAATTGTACCACGCAAAATGAAACCAGGATTTCCACGTCTGTATCCTGAAATAGAGGCTACAAAGTTCCAAAAAACTTCCTTTTTCCACAGAATAACGCAAACTGAATTCATAATCATATTTTTCCTTTAAAAACATCACCACAGACAAATTAAAAATTAAAATACAATGATCAAAAAGAAAGGAAGGCAAGGGCATCTCCTTGTAAGTACTCTTGAGTTTAATAAATTTGCAGAAATTAATTTGGCCTAGGTTCACCATGTGTTTAAAGCCAATTAGATAAATTAGGCTACCAGCAATTTAAATGTCCGTTGTTACAAATACTGAGCTTTCCTTTTTCTTAAAATTACAACTTGCAGACACTAGAAAAATTACTTTCTCACATACACAAAACAGATTAGCTTCACTGCTATCTTTCTTTCCCTTAAAATACAAGGCAGCAATTTTCATGTCTCCATGGAAAGGAGGAGTATCCCACAAGCGAAAACACAAGCTGGTGATTTTACAAATTTCTCAGATTCAAAGTTGTGCGAAAAAACTCCAAAGCACCAGGACCCACAATTTAGAAAGAGAGAACAAAGAGTGATAAAACCTGCTGACTTGCTTTTGTTACACCCCCCTCTTTGTTGCAACCACAATGGCATCGGAGTAAGACAAAAATCAGGCACTTTGCAAGCTGACCACAACCCAACAATGAGGGTCGGTTAAAAAGCAGCCCCAGAAACAGCTCTCACTATCTCACAGTAATATGGGAGATCTGAGTGCAGATTAAGAGTCCACCCCTGGTAAAGTTATTAATCTGGCATCCTTACAGAATGACTGAAGCCTGGAGTTGCAGTGTGTAGCATCAAGCACCTTTAGCTTTGCTCCTGTCCCAGGCATGCAGCCAAGATTCAGCTTTATGGGTCATCCAAAGGCAAGGGGCTACATGTCTTCAGGGCTGATTTAAAGCTTTCAAAAATAAAACAAGCAAACCAACAACTTAGGGCCTATAAAAACAGTGTCTGCGTTATGACACTGCTCAGTTTTTATTGGCTTCATGTCAAAATGCAGCACAGTGGCTTGGGTTCAGCTTCTTTCTTCCCTACTCACAGCACCCATCAACCCGGCCAGTGATTTTGCCCACAGTACCTTTTCACACTGAAGAAATGGCAATACATGGTGCAGATTGCCCTCCTTGTCCAGACAGTGGGAGTAAGGGAGTTATCTAACTGGTAATTGAGCCCTAAAGGATGGAGCTAAAAGAATATAGCCTAAGGCTAGGGAAAATTTAATTCATTCTCTGAACTAGAGAGAACTTCCCTGATTATATTACTCCAGACACTGAACTCACCTTCCATGGAGATAAAACATTTTTGTGCAAACCTCACCAAAGAATTCACTCTGAGCATCACAGACAAGCCATTATTTTGAGGAATTGTCATAACGGGGGGGGCAAAAAAGTAATATGAGAACACTAACGTGAGCTTTTTTTAAGTGCCTCCTACAAATCATGGAGGCGGCAGAAATAGCAGTAGAAAAAGACAAACCCAGGTTCTACTTTAAATTTGGATTTGTAAGGAAGTCATGTTGAGATCCAGGCAATTATTCAGTAACTGATATGAAAGAACTGAGGGGTTTTGTCCCTTTCAGCCGTCCCTGTTGGTTTTCTTTCCCCCCTACGCACACAGTTTGACACCACCCAAGCTATGCCTGTGCTCTGAGAACCATAACTCCCTTGTGAGCTCTGACAAGCATGCCTAAAAAATGCAGCAGCTCCTGGCACACATGCAGCAGAGACCCCTGTACTATTTCCCATCATCCCAGAGAGGGTCACGTTTCTCTGCAGCCCATGGACAGCTGGATCAGCTGGCTGATGAGAAAAGATGACTAGAACCTAAGCCTCACGCTGTACCAGCATTTGCCAAGACCTCTTCTCAGCCTCCACAAGAAAAGATGAAACATGCTCTGCACCTTTCTGTAATCACAGCTCTTCCTGTTTCTTTCATTGAAAAAGTTATTTTCAAAGCAACTTTAAAGGATCCAAGGAACAGGCACGGTAACAAAATGCAGACTTCCTACCCCCTCATCAACTTAGACTATGACCTTTGGACTTCCACTTAGAAAGTATAGACAGCTTGGACATGACAGAAAACTGCTGTACTGCAGTTCATTATCTATGTAGGACAGAGTGGCAAAATTTACTGCCTTTGCCCTCTTCTCACCTCTAAAATTCACACCTTAGGCTGAGAAGAAAGGAGGTGTGTCTATGTCAATCCTTTAATCCCCATCCCAACACTGAAAGACCTGGTTAAGGTCCTCCACGGAAGAGAAGTACTATTTGAACTGTGATGATCTGTTAATTGACAATCACTTGATTTCTAAAGATGCTGCACACCAATTCCTCGTAATTCAGAGGAACAAGTTGGAGAAGTAGAGAGTTGAAGATGTTAATCTCTGTACTGACTGTACAAGTGATAGCAATCACTTTACCTCCTTCAAGGACTGTTAGAGCAGTGGGGGCCTGACTGCTTTCTGCAGGGGGTTCTGGAAGATCTAAAGTTCACAAAAATGAGAAACTTTAGGGAGGAAATTTCCAAAGAGACAACAATTACAGGATCACATATTACAAGGAGAAATCTCTTATACCACAAGGTCACTAGCCTCACGTTTTAAATGAAAGTGATAAAGTACTGCTTGTTTTGTGACACTGGAACAATAATCTGAAGAAAATGGCTACCCTTATACTTTAGAGCCCACCCTGAGTAAAGTGAGTATATTCCTTCAGTACTAAATTCAATTAAGAAAAGTAGATATTGTTTTTCATTCTTCAGTGCCTCCAATATTCATCTTTCTTCTTTTTCCATTTAGGCAATTTCACTGGATAACTTTTCCAGAAGAAAACTGCAAACATTATCTCCATAGCATTCTCTCAGCCTCAAACCTGTTCAAGGTGGCAGCACATTAGCTTGCTATGTAGTTGTTTCTCAACAGATTTTATTAATTTTTAATTCCTTTGTTCAGGAGTTGAAACTTCCAGCCAGTGGCACTGGGACAGATTTACGTACTGTTGTCTATGAACTCAAGTAAAACCGAATTCCCGAATCACTGCACACAAAAATAAGCACCAGTCAGTATCCAGACAATTGGCTCTTTTCTTGACATGGAATGGATGCTGTGTGAAAGATAGATTCCATGAATATTTTCAGAACACTGAGGTAGTTCACGTGAGTGTTCCTTCAAAAAGCAAGCTCTTGCAATGCCACTGTTAATGCTCTGCATCCAGGCTATTTTCCATAGTTTTGCTCTGTGGACAGCAGCTTCAGTGACCAAATATGACATTCTAAGCAGCACATGAAGAGTAGTGACATGAAGTTTAATTAAACAGATGACCAAAAAACGGAGCAGCCTAAAAACTGGGATATATTTGGGATATCTGTAGCCCCTGGAAAAAGCACACAGTGCAGTAAAGAACAAAGATATTTACGTTCAAGCAACAAAGTGTGAATATCAACCTATGTCGGAGCTAATACAAACGAATCACTTCCGAATCACATTCACCCACCTACAGCTCAGACATCTTCACACTTTCCTATGTCATGAGGTTCCAAGTGAACCCAGTCTGGATCTCCTGGATCTCTGATACATTTCAGAGTATAACTCGGAAATGAGCTAAGGCAGCATGCTATCTACTGCATTTCAATAAGTTAAAACTTGATTAATCACTTTAGCTGACCTCTTCAGTGGAAACCATTTTTATTTTAAAATCTATTTCTTGGCTTTTAAGGGAGTTTAACCTCACTATGATCCAACAAAACAAATGTAAACTCTAACACATTAGCAGCTCTCTAGGAATACATTTGAAGATTGCAAAGGACTGACACGTCTGCAGTAAAATTAGAAAGCCCCATCACTGAGCACAACATCAGCATTAAAGGATAAAGGATAAAGAAACTGAAGGATGAAGACATCACTTGTATCTTGTTACACTGGAACAGTAAAAAAGGTTTTAACTAGAACCTTGCTTAAACTAAACAAAGCAGTTTGAGGTCTAGACCTCAAGTACTTAGAAACTACTTTTTCTGGGTTCAGTTTCTTCCCCAGGAACACACAGGAACAAACGCCTAGTTTCCTCCCTCCAACCCCAAAGTAAGAATCGGCCTCATTTTCACCTCTTATTTCCAATGTCATGAACTTGGGGTGCAGATTAGCTCCAACTCATTAAGAGGAATTTTTTTTTTTGTCCAAGGAAGTTCTTACCCAAACCTATTTCTAATCTAATGGTTAGAAATTTCTCTAACTAAATAGGTGACTAGATTTAAATACACAAACTATAGGAAAGTGAAGGGCCTGATCTCAGCCTTCAAAGTGGCTTCCAAGTGACCTTGGCTGGCTGAGAGGTGGTCATCACAGCTCATGTCCCTCTTCTGCCTTCACTCATGTCCAAATGCCCTCAAAATCATCCTAAAGGCCTATCTTCAAGCAATGGCACAAAGAAAATTTGGAAGATGAATGGAAAATAACTCTCTGCTTTCTGCTCTTGTACCTCACAACTGATGTTTTGATCATCACCTTAACACTACGTAACAATGCACTGTAAGAAAAATATTGTTCCAGTAATCAACTGTGCCCTTCACATAACTTTGCTTGCTAGGATATTTTTGAAAAGGACAAATTGCCTTCATTAATGGAAGCTGTGCATTCTGCATTTCACAGGGAAGATACCCCAACAAGCATGACCCCACTTTGCAGGGAATTACAAAGTTCTCACACAAAAGATGTAGCAAGGAGAAAACACAGGGCCTCAACAAAACAAAATGCAACAAAAAACAAACAAACACAACACACAAGAAACAAGTGTCCACAGGGATACCAAAAGGAGGGGTATTCAGTTTTATTTAACATCCTTATTATGAATCCAGCTGAGGGGCAGCAAATACGTTTCTTCAGTCTGCAGATGAATGTAACAGAGGTGCTCTGTGCCTTGGGGTGTTGATGCTGTCAAGTGCACAAACTCAGCCTTAATGGTAGGCTCACTCGCATATACATCAAGTTTCTCAGAAATCCTAAATCCTTGCAACCTTCTGAGGATCTTTATATCAGTGAAGTTACTTAGGGACTAGAGGTGTCACTTACACGCACTTAGGTGACCAACTCGAGAGTGTTAGGGAGCCTGACTTATAGTCCCCCTGAAAGCAAAATAAGTCAAGACTTGATCCATGGTCTTTGGACCTGCCTCCAACAAAATTCACAGGGGAGGGTTAGTACTTTAGATTGAAAATAAACAGTACAGCAGGCCATCCTACATCTCAGCTCTTTCAAGCTGGACAAAGGACTATAAAACATGCTTTAATAATAAGGTAGTATCAGGGAAACATCTTGGCCTGACTTTGAGATGGGTGAGATAATCTGATGGGTCATTTTCATCACTGATTTATTTGATTTTCAGTTTAAAATGAGCCTAGATAGCTCATCTTTGTACCTTTAAATAACGTGCCTTACAAAAAACACACAGTTAATGTGGCCAAAGCAGCAGCATTTTCTTTATAATAAAAGCATGAATTGCAATGTACCAGTTACAGATTTCAAATATGAGAGCAAAGCTACTGTAAAGGAATTCCCTTAAAGAACTAACATTTATTCAAAAGCCTTAGCCACACCTAATTTTCATTTATCTATCTGTACTGTATAGAGATACATGCACATATAAATAGCCATACAAAAGAGAAAGGAAAAAAACCAAATTTTAGATAGATACAAGCTTAAAAAATCAGGTCCAGTTCAAAACTTTCAAACATCAAAAACATTCAAGCTCTCATCCTTATGAAACATCCACTGGAATGCTTTATCTAAAGCAGAGAAGCCTCAAAGACAATGTTTAGATTCTATCTTCACTGTTCATTGAATATTAAAATCGTGAGACTCTGCAGGCTGCCTGCCCACTGGACAGAAGCTGATATTAAGCAAAAGGCAAAGAATTCACTGGCCATTTTCACATTGCCCCATGTCAAACACACTGAGGGTATCTTGGAAAACAACATAAGCACAAATGCTAGAAACCCAAGCCGGTGCAGATATCTGACTCCATTTTGAGCCTGAATATTCAAATATTACTCTCAGCCACCAGATATGTGTACCCTCCTAATCATGCAGGAGTACTTAACTGGGGTGACACACCAACATGGACACGTAACCACAGGAAAGAGTTTTTACTGAGCAAATAGCAGTAGAAGTAGAAAGACAACGTAATTAAGAATAGTGATATTTTGGTAACCCTTTATGGATCATATCCCTCACTGCTTTGTCTTGCTTCACACAGGACTGATTTGTCAATATGTCTCACTGTCTGCTGGTAGGGCATGGAGCAGCTCGTTCAATAAAAAACCCAAACAAGAACTACAGCCTTCTTCACGGAGACAGCTGCTTGTACTATATAACCTCCTGCTTACTGACAGGGCTGTACAATGCATCACCTCTAAGTTAGAAAACCATCCACTAGCTTAAAAATTTCGGCTGTCTGGTAGCTTTTTCTCTCTTGGCACAGTGAAGGAGGCAACATTCTCCCTTCAGAAGAGCTTAAAAGACTGTCTTCTCCAAGGGCATCTTTGGCTGTGGCAGTAGCTCTCACATGATAATCTCCATTGTGAGGATGTTGAACAGCCAACTCATTACCCTAACATTTCAGAGGAAAGACCCCAGCCCTCAGCTAAGCAATCAAATTTAGAATATAAACCTGGGTCTTCAAGCACAGCCAGCCAAAGACACTGGTGGCCTCAGAGTGCAACTAGCCTGAACAACACCACAGGAGACTTTTCTTGCATGTGCACTCTTCCTGCCTGCTCTCCTACACATTAAGTGAGTCTCTTTGAATACCTTGAGAAATCCAATTCAAGACTTCAAAGAGTGGGACAGCCAGGATGCTGTCGTCATAGTATTAGACTATATATATATAGCTAGGTGGTAGAACATGGAACAGCCCCACTGTCAAATTCACCTCTCTTATCCAATAAGAAATCCCTAAACCCTTCTCTTAACTCAAGCCCATGCCATAACAAATTATGAGGTCTCTGCTGCCCTATACTACTGTACATTCTGCAGCCCTGCTGCTGACGGACAGAAAAAGGACATGAGTGTGCAGACCTGCTCCTGCTTTAGTTACACCACTCTTTCAACCTGGCAAAAAAGCTAGATGGTATGCACAGCTAAAAAAGCCACATGGGATCTGTTAGGAGATTCATGTGTCTTAAAAGTTACTTCCGTGTTCACTGTGACTGGTCATGAATTTAGCTGTATTTTCTAGTAATTTTCACACCAGTCACATTTACAAACACATTTTGGTTTTATAGCAAAACTGACTCTTTCTACTTGGTCAAAATGCTGTCAACTCACCTAGCCTAAGGCAGTTTTCCTCTTAAACCTCCAAAACAGCACAACTTTCAAAAAGCACAGTTATGACAGACACAATCAGCATGTTCAGAAAATGAACCAACACAGTTGACAAGTAACCAAGCCTCATAAAGGGCAGGCTAGAGTAAGCACTGGAAGAGCTATGACTTACACAGAAGGTCAACCTGGATGTTCACCTAGCATATGTACTTGGTCTTAAAACTTCACATGTTGCATTTTGGGAAGAGCTCTGCATTTATTGGTTTCTAAGTACCAAAACAGTTTCACTGTAACTTGTATGTCCTCTTAACAGCTCTTAGTGCCTCCTGGCTTAGCCTGTCTTATTATTAAAAAGCAACAGTGTAGGAGACCTGAGTAGAAATTAACTTATTTTTTGCTGCTAAACGCCCTAATACATTATTAACACAACACACGTTTGCTTATAAGAGTGATGAACATGAGATGGTTGGCCTTGACTCAAATGCCTGAAGAATGCATCCAAAATATACCTCCCAGTGTTATGTGAATCTGACCCATGGCATTCAGCAACACTCTATGGGAATGGAAGAGGAAACCCTGACTCACAAAACTGCTGGTACTGGGCATCTCCAGTTTGCCCAATAGCTCTCTATCTCTGGCACATGGTTTTCAGGCCTAAGTTCAGTTCTCTTCTCAGCTCAAGTGGATATTGAGCCAGCAATATCCACACTTCGTGTTGTAGGACAGCTAACAGTGAGGCCCTCTCAGCAACTCTAGATGAAGCTACCAATGAAATACCTAAATATCAACAGAAATAAAAAGCAAGAGCATAAGTCTGGCTCTCAGAATCACCTGTAAGGATGCTCATCTGCCAAGCAAAATCCTTCATTTTCTGTTTCTGCTCCAATCAAATCTTAGTTATTTATATAAAATTTAAGCAGAGGGGTTTTTGAAGATTCTTCGGCTTCAGATTAGTTTTCAGCTTTGTGGTTAAAGTGTCTAACGTGACACAGAAAATAAAATAACCCCTCAGGAAACAGGGGAAGCAAATTCAAGTTTCCACCTCGTAGGTGCCAACACAAAGCAAAAACTCCAAGAAAAAAGGGGCCATGACCATTGGTGATTTTGTGAATGCAGGAATTTCCTCCCTTTGTTTTCTAAGCAGATACTGAAAACAGTACTATTTGGTTTTGTTTGGAGTAAAAATGGATTTTTAGAGAAAAGAGAAGCACTTAATACTTGACATAACCTCAACTGGTTTTTTAAATTTTATTATTCGGTTAATTTGCCATATTTAAAAAAAAAAAATCAATTATCTGGACAGGCCACAGTCATGAACATTTGGCATGTTGATACATCTACCCCGAGTCTTTGCATCAAACTTACACTAATGTCAACAGATGTCATGCATGCAGATCAAAGGCAAATATTCATTTTGAGTGCAACCCTGAAGCAGCTGTCTTTGCAACAAGGCAAGAATCCACTTTATTCTTGTAAACCCATCTGTCGTCAGAACACCTTGAATCTGCCATGAATATGAACACCACAAATGAAAATATACATGAGACCATACTTGAACAGATTATAGTCAAAGGGCTGCTCCTCAATTAGGGGTAATGCTAAACATGAGAGAATAACTCACATAAAAAATTTTCAGTCTGATTCATACCAGAAATTATGCCTGTTTCCACTAACACATCTGTGTTAATACTTTGTTTTTTAAACCAAAGAGAATTGAATGGGCAAAACATAAGCACAACAGGAGACATCAATTCCTGTTAAGTCTTTGCAATGGCTATATGACCAGCTGCACTTGGTAAATTCAATCCCACAATCCCAAATCTGACAAGGTTTGCAATATTGCACACATCTCTCAGTAAGGCCTAAGTGTCACTGAATTACATACAGGGAATAATTGAGCCCAAACACAGCCAAATTAAGGGTTTTTTGAAGCTTAACTAACTTTCAACACTGAGATTTTGTATAACAAGCACGTTTATGTACTTGAGCTGTGAAACTTTGATTTTACATATTAATATCTGTACTAATGTTTTTTCACTTAGTTGCATAATCACTGGCTCTCCTGATTGTTTTCAAGATGTTTATTTGTATCTATTGTATGACTCGTAATTTTAATATTCTCAGTAATAACAGAGACATTTGCTAACATTCAACATTCAGTAACAGAACCCAAATGCAGTGCCTTTTTGTCACATGGCATAAACATGTGACTAGTCAGGGAAACAAGTATAAGGCTTTGTTTGCACAACCTTAAATTAATTTGATTATTAATATCTGATTCTTGAGAAAAGGAATCTGCTCTTTGTCTTCTTGTACTGACTCAGATTTCCTCCTAAGGCATCAAATAACACATTGAAATCACCAGATCATCCTAAAGCTTACAGCAGAATTTTAACCTTT
This sequence comes from Cephalopterus ornatus, assembly GCA_013396775.1. NCBI lineage: Eukaryota > Metazoa > Chordata > Aves > Passeriformes > Cotingidae > Cephalopterus > Cephalopterus ornatus. The sequence continues at coordinate 351,416 of VZRE01007688.1, read as the reverse complement.
TTGGTAAGGGTTGTTGTTTCTCTTCTTCTAACCCTCACTTTCCAGATGCCTGACTGCCATGTTAGCAGGAAACCAGCATCTAGATCAGGCAAGGCAACATATACAAACTTCACTTCTCTCCCAATACAGCAAAAAACCCTGGAAAGACCTCCAACTCACAACTTGAACCACCTCCAGGACAGACTTACCTTGCCTGTTGTTTCTTTAAATCTATTTTAAGCACCACTGAATATTCTTGTCTGGTATTTTAAAAGAAAATATTTGTTAGAAAAACAAACCAGAACCTTTAAAATATACAGAATAACCAAATAAATGAGGAGCTCAGTTGCCAAATGTTGTGTGGGTAATAATTATGGGAAAACTGAAAGCCTGGGCAATGCAGTGAACACAGATCTGAAATACAGTATTTTTAAACATTGACAGTCCCTATTATCACAGCCAATGTTATTTCTAGGACTTGTAGAGGAAAAAAACCCTTATATCACAGTCTGCTCTTGTCTCACTGCAGTGGACTAACTCAATTTTGATGCTGTGCAAACAACACTGATCTTTGTGAACAAGGGACCTCAGATGGAGTTTCATTATCAAGAAAAACTTGGTGATGCTCCACAGTGATTCACAGCCTCCCTTTTGCTGTTGGAATGCAGGAAATCTACAAGTCCTTTTAACTTCTAACATGTGAAATCCTTCACTCCCCACTGCAAGGGGAAAGGTCATTCCTGTAATAGAGAAAGCTTTGCTCTGTTCTTTAAAATACAACTGCAAATCCAGCCAGATCTCTCAAGACAATGATAAAGATGCTACACAAACTCATATGCCTGATATTTCCAGCCCTTTAGCTCATTAAGAGAGTGCATCCGAGGTCACAATATATCACCTCAGCCCACATTTACAACTATTACAGTTTGACAACTGGGCTTAAGATATACCACGCCAGCAAGGTGGGTCCCAGTGCTGCTTGCCCAAGGCAAGCCTTTCCCTGAAAATCATAGCAGTCACAGCTATGGGGAGGTGAATCCTGTGGTCTGCCATTCAGGCAGCTATCTTTTATTTAGTAGGGAGGGAGAAGGGCATAAATTCAGACTTAATAAAATACCCCAGGGAAGAGAAATTTGTGGGACAGGGACAACAGAGGGACTGAGTAGTATGATATTAATGTCTAGTGCACAAAAACCGTGTGCTTAGTCCAAGTGCTATCACAATCAGTGTTTTACAGTACTTATTCTGCTCTGAAGCACAAAATTTCTTTAAGTGCTTGGCTTAAGAAATAACTGGGCACCTGTTTAACAAATATCATTGATGGAACAATCTTTCCTAAATCTAAAAGGCAGTAGAAGAAATTGCAATTCCAACACAATCAGATACTTTCTAGTGATAACCTGGAGAGGCATATGAGTGTCTAACAACTATATTTGTTACACCTCGTAGACTGAATGTGGCTTTCTTCTTTGCCTCCAGGTAACAGTCATACGTTTACACAGCTATCTCATCTTCCATGGATCTTTGCCAGCCTCTTCTCAAGATAATTTTTTCCTACCTTCCTATCAGCTCAATAGATTCTCTCGGGAAGAGGAGGAGTGGAAGAAGTAATCTGGGCACCCCAAGCATTATCACATTCAAAGTGATAAGGCACAAGCACAAATTTGGGTGCAAAGAGCTCTGTCAGTTGCTGCAAAACTGAAAGAACAAATTATATAGAGAGTACTGTCTACCGTGTTATCAGTTACCAGACTCTCTGTGACATTTACACTCGGTGAGAGTCTGAGACTCATGCTCACGGCAAGATGTTTCAGGTTGATTACTTACTCAATTAGAGTGTACTGTAACCAGATTAAGGACATCGCTCTATCCTTTATTACTTAGAGTGGTTTTGTTCATACCATTTGTAGAGGTTTGAGCAACTTGAGTGAATATATTAAGTTTTCCATTACTGTTTTCATTCTTCCAAAGAAATATCCCAAACTAATTGAAATAGTTTTGTGGTTTTTTTCCCCCCCAAAACCAGCAAATCATAGCCTTTCGAATCGGAGCAGTATCACACCATCACATCTCTCTGGCAGTCAGAAGTTGCAGTTTGAGAATGATATGCCTGTGGACAGAAATTTAATTTTTGTGAGAAATTTGGTAGTAAGAAGAGGAAAAGAGTTAAGAGGGATAAAGGGGGAAATGCAACCATATTTTCATAAATTAATAAAAGTCCCTTTAGAGTTATTAGATGATACAGACTTGAAGTTCCTGAGCCACAGACTACTTACTGCAAGTTGGAAGAGTACTGGCAAAGGACCTGTAATGTTCCTACATTAAGTAAACATATCTTACTGGCTCATGAGATAGGAACTGCTCAAGGGGAACCTTTCCATCCAATCCAATACAGCTGCTCTCATGCTTTCACAAGGAGCTTCACTACTAGACACCATGCTTATCACAATGTCTATTATTAAACTTACTCAAACTTCTTATCATACAGAGGGTTTTCAATTGCTCTAACCTTGAACTACAGCAGGTTGGATTCATGAAAGCAAGCTCAACTTGCTAGGTCTTTCCAGATTGAAGCATTTTTTTGGCAAAACCAGAAATAAATCGAAAATGTATTGATTTTGATTTTGCAGACATCTCTATTTATAGCCTGTATATAGGACCACAAAATTCTTGGTTTTAAGCAGCTCTAGTACACAGCTATTATGCATACACATATTACATGAATACCTACAGAAATATGTATTTGTTGTCCCATTAAAACACCACATTTTTCAAAAAGCACTCTGCATTTTACCAAAATCTCCTCCCAGAGAAGTAAACACATAAATTTTCTCCCAAGTCGGTGACAGTGCTCTTAAGCCAGTCATCCAAAAGACCCTTCTCTGAAAAGCAGAATTTGTACTGGATACTCAAAAACTCAGCAGAACAATTGCAATCAGGTTTTTATATGACAGTGCCAACAGAAAAGCAACCCATTTATTTGTGTACTCTTCCTTAATACATGGTGCATCCTTGCTTCTAAATGGCAAATTTTGGAAGTCAAGAGAAACATCACAGTTATTAACAGCAGAAATTCATATGCTCCTAGTGTATCCTTCCATATATGATTTATTACTTTGCTGTGATACTGTCCATCTGCATAATATACTGCCGTGCTTGTCCATGGCTCCAACTTATCTGTCTTCTTTCACCTCTTACAAGCCTTAAATGGCTTAAAGGATTACAACTTTTACCGTCTGGTATGGGCTGAGGATAGAGTCATCAGAGCTCAGGGTAGACTGGCACTCATGACAAAGGGAGGTATGGCACACCTTTTGCTCTGCAGTTGCCGGGGAGCAGGAGCGCAAAGGCAACTCCTGGCCAGCAGTACACAGAAGTATCGATCCTTACAAGAAACCTACCACACACACTGCTGCCACTCAGAATCAGACCTCACGTCACTGTAGCAAAGCCATTTAAGAGCCACTGGTTATCAACGGATTATGAGCTGCCTCTTTTGTGGACACAAAGAAGTGTTTCCACCCCTCGCGGCTCCCTTCATCAGCCAGCAACACAGTGAAAAGTTGCTGTGTGGGCACAGACTTTAATTAAAAGCCTTGTTAAGCTCTGCACAACTCTTATATTTAAGGCAGTGCATGAAATGAAAAGGAATATCTCCCAGCACAACATATTCCTAGGAGCCTCTGATAATTAGGGCAGTCACTTAATTTTCACTTTCTGGTTTCTACTGGGGTATGTGCCAATTAGGAAGCTTGTGTGATGTTCCTGCCTCCCAAACTTTTACCCCCTCTTAAAAATTCATGCAGCTTATGTACAGCTGCCTGCAAACTCCATTTATGCTATAGCAAACATTAAATATTAAAATGCCCATGAAGAAATATTATGTAAGCTATCACCAACTCACCGGCATCAACTAATGCCTTTTCAACCCTCTGATCCTGGTGTACCTCCCCTTTGGTCCCCAGCTCACATACGACACAGGTTTAGGACACCACCCCCGTGGGAGCTCAGCCATACAGCACAGGCTGCCGAAACGAGGACATCTTCAGCAGCAGCTGTAGCATCAGCCCGGATCACTGCCCAGGACACTGCACCCAACAGCCTCTGGACAGCACAGGCAGAGCAATCCCCTTGTTCTCCTATAGGGACAGCCAGTGTTTTCTCAGCCTTACACAACAGCCTGTCTCAGCCTTCTGAGATACTCACCCACTTTGTACCCTTTTACATGTAGTAGTGAACAAGTTCAGTGCCTTCAGTGTCATCTCACATTCACTGGGACTTTACTGTCCCGCCTATGCTGCACTCTCTTCTCAACATGCCACCGCCTCACCTGTCCTCTCAGCCTTCTCACACATAGAATCTTTTAGGTTTGAAAAGGCCTTTAAGATCATCAAGTCAAACTGTTAACTTGGCACTGTCAAGTCCCCCACTAAAACCATGTCCCTAAATGCCACATCTACACATCTTTTAAAAACTTCCATGGATGCCAATTCCACCACTTCCCTGGGCAGCCTGTTCCAATGCTTGACAGCCCTGTGAAGCCCCAGTGAAGAAATTTTTCCTAATGTCCCTTCAAAACCATCACTGGTGCTTTTTGAGTCCATCTCCCCTCACTCTGTCACTTATTACTAGGGAAAAGAGGCAGACTCCCCTCATCACTACAGCTTCCTTACAGGTAGTTGTAGAGAGTGATAAGGTCTCCCCTGAGCCACCTTTTCTCGAGGCTAAAAATCCCCAGCTCCCTCAGCTGCTCCTAATCAGACCTGCATGTGTACAAATAGGGCAGCAACTCATTTTCTGAAATCAAGCCCAGACCAGCACGGTGATTGAGTATATGTTTTATTTTAAGTAGCCTAACTGAAGTCTAGTTTTTAAAGACACATTAAAGCTCAAGAGCAATTCTAGCTGTTAACGTGAACTTTTAGAGAAAAGTGAATAAAACACAGGACTAACACTCCTCAGAACATCCCAGTTTTGACATTTGCTTTCATCTCTAATTAGGGCAAAAATTTAAAATATCAGCATTTTTAACAGAATAAAGCATTTAGAAAGCACTGGTTTCAAATACAAAATATTTCACTATTCCCCAGATGAATGCCTTAGCATTTTGGACTAAATATAAAAGTCTTATTTTAAGCTGGTTTGACATTAAATTGAACTGGGTCTAAACTGGCCCCAAGGCCACATACAATGCCGCAAAGCCTCCCAATAGCATCTCGTGACCTTATTCTCCCCCTAAGGGCTGATCTTCCCAGCCACTTTACATCTCACTGCACTCCAAGTAGGGGAAGAACGGGTGGTTGAGTGGGAGATAGTTCAGGCAAGAACCCAGGGCTCACTGGGGGAAACACGGTCAGCTTCTCTCGCCAAAAGGCATGGCAGAGAGTTTTTTGAAATTAATTCCCGTAAGCCGCCCTGAGTGTACATTTAAGAAAAACATACAAAAAGGACTAAGATTTCAGATGCGGCAAAAGCCATGCAGACTTCTGAGGAATTATGTAAATTGTTACTTACAGCAGAAATGAAAATACCTGTTACAATCTTCGTCCTTAGTGTGTAGTAACTTTGCTTCAGACTTCAGATTTCTATTTCCTCTGTATATATTTGAGACAATGATCAAGTCATCACTTAAGTTCTCGTTGATAAGGTAAGTATATCTACAGATTAAATGGGCCCAGCATGTATAGTTCATCACTCCCCCTTGTGAACTCCTCCTCCTTCTCTAAATTCTTCCTTCAAAAACTTTCCTGCCCTGTGGGCAAAAGAAGAAGATGCAGCACAGAAAGAAGTGGAAGCCTTCTTTATGTCAGCAATGTTTTTTCCTATTTACTGTTACATTTGGAGACTTCAGTTATACAGTTTGTATCTATTTAACATGTCACATTGATTCTGTATCAACCTTGTGTCTCAATCAAAATGTTGTACAGCAGCAAGAGAAATGTCTCATAGCAGTCTTGGTGCATTATATCAATTGTATAAGTTTCCTTAACCAGGTTTAAAATGTCAAAGAAAAAAGAAAAAAGGCCAGTTTGACATGATATTTTTTCTACAAGTCAAATCTCACATGGGCTAGCTTTCCTCATGTTACCCTTCCTTACAGCAGTATTAATCACATCCCATAATTTCTATTTGACATAAATAACAGGTAATGGACAAATAAGTAGCTGGGTAGTACCACTCCCCCTTCTTAAATACCTACAAAACAGATCCCTTCTATAGTTCTCCTGAACCTTTCCAGGGCTCTCATATATAGTAAAACTGATATTAGTGGTCTGCACAACACCTCAACAAGCTCTTTTACAACCTCTAATGCAAATCTCTGGGTTTGCTGACTTCCTTAGAAGCAAAAGTTTCTATTTTCTGTTCCCGATAGGGTACCATATAAAGCAATAAGCCTAACAAACATACACAAGAAAACAGGCTCTGCTCAATGCTAAGGTCCAAATGGTTTGATCTGGATAAAACAAACTACAGCAGGTCAGAAATGACAGTATTTTCCCTCACCCCCTCTGAATTCTTCTTGAGGAATATATGTTAGAGACACCAAATTTTCTGAAAAATAAACTCAAATGAAAACTCCAGATCTCTTTTCCTAAATTAATGATTGCATGCAACCTTGCTAATCTCTTCCCCTATTTTACCTCTCTACCTTTTGTTATCTCTCATCTATATTTAATTTTTAAATGGTCTTTGACATGTTTTGTGAGTGGATAGAACAGGAAGCTGTACAAGGTCTTTTAGCCACTATAAATCTTGTTCTGCTCCCAGAAGTCTTCCCTTGCCCCTAACGTCACTCTTTTTTCACTTATGGGAGAGAGGGGTGGGGGAAGAGAGGGAGGGAGAGAGAGGGAGAGAGAGAGAGAGAGAAAGACTGGGGACAGTCACATCTGGTGTCCTCCAGAAAGGACTGTCTTCTTGCTCTGGCCATGTCCAAGTATGTACCAGTAAAAACTCTCTATGATATTTTCAGTCACAGAGAAAAGCTCTCATTGTGCATTCCTTTGACTAAAAACCAACCAACCAAAAAAAAATTGCTGTCAAACACTAAAAGGTAGAATCAATTCAGATTTTCCTTTCTACATACTCCTGCACTGCACAAAGATATGGATAGTCTGAACAAAACAAAATGAGCTGTATATTCCGGGGAAAGACACTCGGGAAAGTAAAACCACAGTAGATGTTCCAAGAATGCCTCACTCTACAGAAAACCATAAGTAAGTAAAAAAAAAAGAGAATGTGGTTCTGAACTGTACAAACAATAATAAATCCAGTTTCACTAGTTAATGTTAAATGTGTTTTCCACGAAGAATGGGGGGGAGAGAGGGGAGAAAGAGTCCAGAGTCCATTTGAGGAAGACTGCAGCATTGGCACCAGGCTTCCTGCACAGGACAAGAAGTCAGAAGACTACTTAGATCCTCTTAGTCTTCCTGCAGCAAATTGCAGCTCATGATCAAAAACTCTGCCTCAGAACCTGCCCAGAGCCTTACCCAGGGAAACAGAGAAAGGCAAGAGCGTAAGTGGAAACAACCCACATGAGCAGCAGTGCACAAAGCCACAGCAAGGTACAGCAGCTGAAGTAGTCTCTACCACGTAGATAGTTTTTGTTCTTTTCCCAAAGATAGCAGAAAATCCATGTTAAGGAGGCCTATCCAGTCCTTTCCCACCTCCTCCCTAGCCTATTCACCCCTTCTCACCCAAAGAGCTGTGCAAAATGCAATCTTTCACAGAACTATACATTATCTGTTGTGCACAGTGAAAGAATGGTGTAAGTTTTCTGGACCAAAAGAGGACCAAATTCACCTCTCTACCCTTTAAAGCATTTATGGAAACACATTTGTAAAGTGATAAAATAAATTTATCTAATTCCTTGAGCTCCTCAGATGAAACCAGTATGGAATATACATGGTGGCTATACCCATGCAATTCTTCTCATATCACTGTAAAAGGGGTTTAAGCAACTCAAATCCCTGTAACATTCAAGGAATCTGCTGCAGCATTAGCTTCTTGGAGTCAGATAGAACCTAACTCTTGTATCTTCACAAACCAGTCCCTGCAGTAACTATACAATGTACACAACTTTCATCACCAACCAAATTCCTTAACTGTCACTTAAACCACGTCTTTCATTTCTTGACATTAAATTTTTTCATACTTCCAAAACCTTCTCTATACAATGTCACTGTTGAGAAATTACATCATTCATTAAAAACAACAATGACCTTGGGGGTTTACTGGCAAAAAATCTGTGAAGTGACAATTACAGTACCTGTTTTAGAAACCTTTAGAAAGCAGATGAAGTAAATCCAATGTGTTTTGGGATCCACCACTCTTTATGAATAAAAAAACAAAGCAAACTTTGAAATTCAAGAGATCCCTTGGGTCTGCATCAAAAAAATTTAAGCGTAAAACCACACAGTTCAATTAAATACACACACATGAACAAGACTACTTGATCAGCCATACACACAATTCAATTCGGTTCAAATTTTTCAGTAAATTAAATTGTAAGATTTATTATTGCCAACAGCTGTGTTTAAGTTTTCACCAAGACTGAAGTTTATTTCCTGTAATCTTTTTCAAATATAGTGCAGACATTCTGGGAGATGAAGACGATTAGAATATGCTGCCTTCATAAGACTATAAGACTTCATGAGAAATTAAAGATAAATAGGTTAGCTATTCCCTTTGGTCTAACTACTCATGTTAGTTCAAAAAAGGCAGGAAGGAGAAGCAGAAAAATAAAAGTGTTAAAAAGGGATCTATAAAGTCCAGTGAGAGCAAAAGAAGGTAAGTAAACCTACATTACTCAATAACCAGCCATTCCTAATTGCTCTTTGAGAATCAATAGAAAGAACTGCATTGACTCATCACCAATGACCACTCGAATCATGAAACAGCCTTCTGTTTCCAGATGTGTGGAACCAGTTGCCTTGGCAGTTGCTACTTACTCCCTAGGGATGAGTTATCTTCTCAATCAGAAATTCAGCGTTGCTGCTCACCTACTGGACAAGTAAAGGACTCCAACCATCACAGTTTTTCTTAGCACCTAATCACCTTCATATATTCTGACACATCTAGCTATCCTCCCTACCGCATATGCAAAACAATGGGGTCCAGGGCTCACACTCAAGAAGGTGTGTAGAACAAGAATCAGATGAATCTCAGGAAAAGACTTCCCATTCTGCAGTGACTTGACTGTATAGGCCTTTGAAGAAGGAGTAATTCAGCTGTCTTTTTCAGCATCAGACATTTCTGTTCTAGTTGTTGAAACTCAAAGCCTTAGGCAGGAAAAGAAACAAATCCATTGGAACAGAAAAGCCAATGCAGAGGCCTTTTATTTAGGAGTTCATTTGAGACTAAGATGACAGTCTGCTAGAGGCCCCCAAACTACATTTCTGCGGGAACTGGTGTCGGGTGGATGAGACTGGCTTAACTTGCTCATAGTCTAATGGAGCTCTCTCTTAAAATTTTGAGTAGAATCCAAGATGGTCCATGAGAAATTCAAGCTTGACAGTCTTCTACTTCCAAGAGGTTTCAGAATCACTGCTACAGATGATAAACAATATTAAGTATGATTACAGCCTCATGACACTTGCTCACAGGTTTAGGATAAATTTATCCAGTATCCAGGGTGGAAAGAAATCATTCCCTCCAGAAAACCATCGCTGGTTGCTGCGGAATGGGACTCCAGCAGCTGCAGTACTAGCACTTACTAGAGGCAAAGGAGTGCCTTTGACAATCGTTTTGCCTCACAAGTCTCATTCTCAAACTGTTTCATTTGTTACTATAAAGTAACTCTCATTAAATTTTGGCATGTATATATAGTCCACACTGTTGACACATTTCCTGGGACTTCCCTTGCTACATTTTATTCGCTTGACATTCCTTTGTCTACAGAGGCCAACAAAGACAGCTCAAGAGCAACACAATTGTTTACTTGGGGGTAAAGTCGTACCCACACATTTATGGGTGCAATGGGAAGCAAATTCTGCAGGTTTACAGATGTGGTACATGCACTACATGCAGTACCCCAGAACCCAGGACAAAAAAAGACAAAGAAAACCAAAAAAAAGCCTTGCAAAGAGGCACATAGCAAAAGAGAAAGTCCTAGTCAAAATGACAAAATCTAAAATAAAAATGCCTTTATAAATCATCTTGTTGGATTCTACTGGAGTCAGAGGCAAAACCTGGAAACATTTCGAAAACATTATCTCCTTCCCTTGTTAAACTTACACCACTGAAGGTGTATGGAGGAAAAATAATTTATTCTGTTTTGTTAATAAGGAAGCTTCTTGCTAAAACTGTAAATGATTTTTGTTTAATAACAGCAAATGAAGCATCACATAAATACATGTCCTCTATGAGCCTATTGTAAGACAGACAATAAGCCTGGCAGTTGCTCATTATTATTCCTCACGCTGCTTCTAATGAACAGATCTATGCTCTCACTTTTCATTGGCCTAATCAAGGATTCTCTATGATATGCAATTAATCTTTAATATGAAAGTGATTAGGGAGAAGACAAAAAATGCAGCTGAACATCCTGACCACTGAAAACCAGATTAAGGAATTATTCAAAAATCCATTTCCTTTATATTGCAGTTTTACATTTGCAAATCTCTTGATACATGAAAGCTCAATGAAACAAGTTTATTTTTATAACCCATGGAACAAGATTCACAGTTTTCATTCAGATGGATATGTTGGCAGTTCTTTCAGCAGGGAACCCACATTGCAATTTTAACACTCTGAAGGCAAGACATTACCAACCATTTACAGAAAGGTACTGGAAATACATATTGAAATCATAATACTGGCAAGCAACCTTCCACATCAATCCTGTCCTGGTCAAACATACCAAGAAACACCAGATGTGAGCCTAGTTTGTCCTGCCTCGCTGAACCCTGCCTGTATCACAGGCCTTTGGATATGAGCTTAAAAGCGTGGAAGATGATTGCTGGAGAAGCTGCTCTTGATTGGGACAGGAATGCAGTTAAGACCCTTGATCGATGAGCTTGTCCACCACTGCAACCTAATTCAAGCTTGAGAACCACTGATGGGACTTGGGAAATCTTAAGGACAAGGAAGGAGGCTGAAAGCTAAGCAGGAATCAACTGAAGATGGATTCTGTGGGTTTTCAGTCTGGAAAGGACTAAGACTCCTGGGATGTCACTAAGGCCCTTGGGATGTCTAGGAAGGGCATCCCATGAAAAAGGGTGTTAAATAAGAATGTCTGAATTTTCAAATCAACATTCCGAAGAGCTTTGAGATGTCACCTCAGCTACAGAAAAAAAAAAAAATCAATATTGATATTTTTGAAGCTTAGTTGTTAGTATTACTTTTAATCAAAAGTGGAAGCATAGTGTAGGCTGCTGTAGTGGTTTTGATTCTAGGCCTTCCTTGGTAACCAAGTTGTAACTGAGGAAGTGGTCATGTTCCCAGTATTCCATACAATTTTTTACGTAAACCAGGGTACAAATAAGAAGAGGAGAAGCCTCTTCCTCTCTTTCCTTTCTGGGAGCAGGTTCTCTGCTATCGGCTCTGCTCGTGTGGAGGAGTGAGGCCCAGTGAGGCCTTGTGGACCTTGGGAAGTGGAAAGTGCCGGCAGTCGCTTGGTGCAATTCTGCTATCTCGAGGAGAGTAGTAAAATTTTCTTTTGATAACTCTTTATTAGTTGCTCCTGGATTTTGATTATACGTATCTATTTTGAGTTTTCCCTTTCCCTTTTCCCTTCGGGGGGAAGTGTTCGGAGTCCCTTCTTCTGTGTACATAACATTCTAATTAAATATAAGTGTAAATACATATATATATTTTTATACAACGTTGGTTTAGTCATTTTGGTGTTTTTGGCAGCTTTTCCTTTCTCCCTTTCCCTTGTGTTCAAAGAGAGGGTGGGGGGAGGAGAGGCTGCAAACTGTAAAGTTTGAGCATTCGGTGGGAAACTCAGATCCAAACCATTACAGCTGGTTATACAGTTAACACTGCTTTACAAGCAAGCCATTTAAGATGGGTAATGTTTGCATGGATCTTTGTTTCACCAGAAACTTTAGAGGACTTAAATTGCAGAACATGAAGACCCATAAGAACTAGCTTCTGAGGAGATTTACAGAAAAAAAATCCTTAAAAAAAATCTCTAGTCACTTGTTAAAGTAACAGTAATCAGGTAAAATGGAAAGGTAGGCGATAAATCATGACTATGTACATCTTTGACCATTTCATTCAACTCTGTTCAACAGATCATTTTGATCAGGATAATTTCCAAGAGTCAGCAGAACAAACAACTCTGTAAGACAACTGTTTTCCTTTCCTTCTGAAAGAAAAATACTTTCATACTTTGTATGGTAAGCAGAGGTCTGCAGGGAGCAAGTCAGCTCTGAACAGTAATGTATTAAAAGACCCTCTAGGACCCAGTAGAGCTGGATCTTATTTCCTAAGTAGGGCAATGCCCCTGGCCTCAAGCTACATCTCCAGAACTTGCCTCTATCCTGGCAGTTCCCCAGACTAATGCTGCCTTCCACTTGCCACACCATCACCTGCAGTGATACCACTGCGAGTTTTCTGTACTTCTTTTGATCAAAAGATATCTTCGATACTTGTGAGTTCTCTCCTGCATTTAGCCCCGTACAGCCACCTCTATAATGTAGCCCAATATTTTAAAATGAAACACTAGAAAACAAAAACCCCTCTCATTTTCCCATAAAAGTTCACGTGCACCATAGCACACCATACTTTGATGGGAATCACTTTGAAGTAACAAACTGTGGTATCCTTGCACTTCTAATCCAGGATCAATAAAAATCTTTAAGTAACAATTGTATTGTTTTCTTTTTTTTCTCTAATCATCTCTTTAATCATCTCTAGCACAGCTGAGAAACAGACTCTCCCAAAACATAACCACCTTTCCAGTGACATAAATGCAACCATGGAATCTCACCCATGCATGTGGAACTGCATTCCTCAGACATGGGAGATGTGCACAACCCAAACAGTGTAGCAGACCACTGAAGTACACAAATATATCCTTGCCCACACTTCCAAAACCTTAATGCAAGTCCTCTCTCCCCCAGCTTCACCTTGTACCTTCACATTTGGTTACCCATAGTAGTTTAGGCTCCTGAACAGACCACATGCCATGCAAACACAATGCAACAAGCCCATTGCCTGCATTGTGCAAACCTGAAGTATGGATTATGTTCAGTCTGAAGTAAAAGTAAAACTGAAAGCTGCTTCACATCTTGCATTTTCTTCCATACTTTCCTTCCCAGTACCATTATCTTGAAAGATAAGAAACCTTAATTGTTTCTGAGAAAATCAGCCTCTAGTAGTACCCTTTCTTGGAGGTGTAGAAAAGCATCTCATAAAAAAAAAAGAGATCCTAAGCATGTCATTAAACATGTCGCTGACTTCAGACCATCATAGGAAGTAGTCTTTATATATTATTATACCAATCTAGTTTAGATGCATGTAATTCTCAGTGCCCACAGCCTCCTTGCTGGGACTGAACAGACAGCAGCTTTTCACAACACCTAGAGGAACTTAATTACCTCCTCAACTTTGGCCCCTCTGTCAAATTCAGATAATCTGATCAATGGGGGCAAAAGCTATGAAGGGAGGGTATGGTAGGAGAGAGACAAAGAGACAACTGATGAGAGGATTGTTAGTCCGTAAGCCTCATTTCCTTCTGAAATCAGACTAAAGAAGTATCTTGGGACAAAAGAGTTGTGACAGCTCATCACTTACCTACTCATGTGCAGGAATGCAGCTGGGTAGCACAGTAATTACGGACTGGAGAATTTAGGGGATTATTTTAAATTATGTGCTTACCCTGGAGCAAAAGCTTTAAAAGGACAAATTGGAAGAAGTCATTATCTCACCTAACCTCTTCCTCTGTTTCCTCCCTTCCCCCTCTTTTTAATTTTAACCTTGACCACTGGCTGCTCCAACAGTCAGGCCCCTCCTTTTGTCTGACACTGTAGTAAAGTTGTAGGGTTGTTTGTGAAATGTGTTGCCATGGAAACTAATGTGTGCTGCCATGGAGATCATGTCTCATCCAGCCTCACATCTTCACTGCAGACTCAAGAAAAGAGGAAGAGAAGGCAGAGAGAAGAAATTCTTCCTTAAAAACCCAAATGTTTTGAAATATCAGCAAACCTAACAAGAGAAGTGACAAAAATCGAGGTCACTTTTACTCATCAGTATTTACTATTAATTCACACAGTGCTTTCAGAGATACTGCTTCTTTTAACAATGTTCTCAGAACCAGTGTAGTTCAACGCTTCAAAGTGTTGAGCAATATATATGCAAAGTCTAAGATTCATTTTTAGACTATCTAGGTACCAAAAATCCTTGCTCAAGAATTTTTCCAAGTCAAAAAATTTCAAGAACCACAGAAGAAAGGAAAAAAAAAACTAGTAACTGTAAAAGCTGCATAAAATATATCTGTTTTAATAAGCTAAATGAATCAATGATTCATGACATACGTACATGGTCAGATGAAGATCTCAATTAAAGAGACTAAAGAACTGAAGTTCAATCTAAAGAAAATAACTTCAAAAATCATCTAGGCATCATTTTAAAGTCAATGGTGGGTACAAGATCTCACATTCATTTCCCTGCACTTTAAAACTCCGATAGTTATCTTTCCCATATTCTTTAAATGAAAACAGAAGCTATAACTAAAAGTCACAAGTAAATTACTTTAAGTTAATGAGGTATCTTAAATCCTCCCAGTGGCCAAATCCTAAGCATTTAGGCTCCGTGAGCAAAACCCAATTGACACAAACTCTGCTTTAGCCCATTCAAATGAATTTTAAGCAGAGTCTCTCTAATCAGTGTGCATAGTCATCTTGCTTTAAAATTAAAGATATGTCTAAATCTTTGCCAGATCAGGGACAAAGTAAGTTTGCTGGTTCATCAAATGACTTGAATTACTGATAATAAAACCTCAGAATAAGGAAACATAAAAATTAATGTTCAAAGACACATCATGAAGAGCAATCTCTTCTCGAGTTAATGCTGAATCTTGTAAAATAAAATATCTATTATGTTTTATGCAAGATATATTCCATCTCTGAATCACATCAGTTGTCCACACTTGATGGTGGTGCACCCAGCACTGACAATTTGCAGCTTTTATAACACACAACCAACAAAGATTTTTGTATTCTTTAAATGCATTTGAGTGCACACAGGATACCATCCTATGAAATACTGAGGTCCACATCTTCTTGTGAATACAAAGAGAATTTCAATGTGCTTTTCACAGAAGTAGATATCAACATTTTTATACTTAGTGTTAGCATGCAGGCAGAAAACCTGACAAATCAAGTTGTGAGGCATGGTATTGTAACATTATTTTCAGAATCCCATCAAGAAATAAACTGAATACAGCAGCTAAGCTGCACTGTACCAAACAAGAAGGAGGACTAGTACTTCCACAACTACCCAGCGATAAATAATGTGTCTTTTAGATGGAATGACAAATTCAGTAAATAAAGTATATTTTAGATGAGAACAAATTTTAGGGTTCATAGATTCAGCCCATAAAACATCTCTTAAAAATACACTTTGAAAATGGATATCCTTCATTGCTCCTGCTCTCTGAAAATAGCTGGGATCTAACATCCAGCTTGACTGGGACAGGCTGAAGCCTTGCAAAACATCCATACTAAGATGATCTGATTCACTGAGATGCTACAGCTTACGTTCTGTTTCTTTTTCACACATCTACTTTCTCACTATAAACAGTTACCTAAAAAACACTTTAGACTTCTCATCCGTAAAGATTATTTTTTTTTGTCACATGTACAATACAGGAAAAAACAGATTATAAAACTACAGTAATTTCATTTTAGCCACACCATGAATAAACCAAAGTTTATGCCAAATATTGGATCCCACTTTCTTCCTATCTCATGTGTTTGAGGAAAGGCTCCTTTGCACTCTGAGCACAGGTTGAGGAAGTTGGGCCTGTTCAGCCTTGAGAAGAGACAACTGAGAGGGGACCTTATCAATGCCTGTAAGCACCTGAAGGGAGGGTGCCTGGAGGATGGAGCCAGGCTCTGCTCAGTGGTGCCAACCAGTGGGACGAGAGGCAATGGGCAAAAACTGATCCACAGGGAATTCCACCAGAACATGAGGAAGAATTTTACTGTGCAGGTGAACAGAGCGCTTAAACATGTTGCCCAGAGAGGCTGTGGAGTCTCCCTTACCGGAAATATTCAAAAGCTGCCTGGACTGTGATCCTGTGATTTGGCTACAAATTCATAAGGTATCGGGGAAAAAGAGAATCTGTTCATCTGCAGTGTTCTTTCTACTTGGGTGCAATCTAAATATAACAGAAAATATTACAGGTAATAATGCCAAATACTCTTTCTAGCTGGCAACTACTGCACAGATCTCAGGACAAGCTGACACACTGTGCACCTGGAGAATTTATTAACTTTCTGGATCTTGCAATAGTCCCCAGGGAGAGGGGGGAAAAAAAAGCACAACTGATTTTTCCCTTGACATTGAATTTATACAGCCTTACTACTTAGGCTTCAGAAGGGTTCAAGATTTACAAGATTTACCAGATACTTCTCCAGAACAGAGGTAAACCCAGAGCCTGCCCCAGAGACTATAAAGTCTAGACAAAGAGGAATAGGCCTGGACTACAACCCCTTTTGCAGGCATTTACTCTGATGAGAGATCTCACAGTTTTTGTGGCTCAGGAAAAATTACAAACACTTTATACCTTGACTTTATTTAAAGGGTTTTTTAATACAGTTTCACACAACATTCTTTTAAGAAAGTTTGGAAAATACACTCTAGATAAAGTTCATTCAGGTCAAATGCAGCAGTTATGACTGGTTCCTTATGAATAATTAACACAGACCTGGATGAATTCTGTGGGCTAGTGCTGCTACATCTTTAAGCAGATGATAAGAAAGAGTCAATTATTTAATCTGTAGACCAAAGGAACAAAGAAAGACCACAAACGTGAAGGACAGGTCTCAAATCCAATATTATTGAGGCAAATTGCATAAATTGAAAAAACCAGGAAAGAAAGAAAGGAAGCTGTACACACTGCATAAACACAGTAAGGAGAACTTCAAGCCAGTTATCATGGTTTAACCCCAGCCAGCAACCAAGCACCATGCAGCCACTCGGTCACTCTCCCCTCAGTGTGATCAGGGAGAGAATCAGAAGAGTAAAAGCTGGAAAACTCATGAGTTGAGATAAAGACAGTTTAATAAGAAAAGCAGAAGCTGCACACACAAGCAAAGCAAGGAATCCATTCACTGCTTCCCATGGGCCAGCAGGTGTTCAGCCATCTCTAGGACAGCAGGGCTCCATCACGCACAACAGTTCCTTTGGGAAGACAAATGCCATCACTCCAAAAGTCCACCCCTACCTTCTTCCCTCAGCTTTACATACTGACCATGACATCACATGTTATGGGATGTCCCTGTGGTTCTTTTCAGTCAGCTGTCCTGGCTGTGTCCCTTCCCAACTCCTTGTGGGATCCTAGCCTCCTCACTGGCATGGTGGTACAAGAAGCAGGAAAGGCCTTGAGGCTGTGTACGCACTGCTCAGCAGTAACTGAAATATTTCTGTATTATCAACCCTGCTTTCAGCACAAATCCAAAACACAGTCCCACACTAGGTACTGCGAAGAACATTAACTCTACCCTAGCCAAAACCAGCATACCGGGTAAGAGTCCTCAGAGAGAATCCATTGGTAAAAGGGGATGACAATCTGAACATGAGTTGGAGTCAAGCTATTGAGGACAAGGCAAACAAGCTGGCTGGAACAGATAAACAGGACTGTGCCCCACAGAACACATGGAGTTATACCTTCACTCTACTGAGCATCAGTAAAGCTTCAGCTGCAGTACTACACCCTCGTCTGAGTGCTGCATTCAAAGAAACAGATCAGCCAACTGGAGCAAGTCCAAAGAGTCACAGAAAAGAGCAAAATTCAGGAAAACACAACCTATAGAGATATATATACAATTGGGCCTAGTTAGCAAAAATGTGGAAAAAAAATGGGAAATGGAGTGGGAAGAATGGTGCAAGTGACACCATTCAGCATTTAAGATGCTACCATGAAGAAGAAAGAATATTTTCTCTTGCGCCCATGATGGATGCAACTGATTCATCCATAGCAAGAGTCAGTTCAGACATTATAAAAAACTTCTAACAATAAAGAGAGCAGCACAGGTATAATGTTGCAAATGCAAGGAAAATGAAGCAGGTCTTTAAAATCCCTGTTACTTTTCAGTAAAAGACAGTGGGAGAGGTACTGTATCTGTAAGCAAAGTTTTTCTTCCTCTTTCAGAGAGGAAGCCCTTCAAGTGGTCACTATTCCATTTTATCAAGTAGCTACTTTAAACATCATTTCTAACTGAAAGATAAATAAATCAAAGTCAGGTAAAATGACTGCTTATGACAATCTGCTTTCTTGCAACTGAGGAATTACGCATGGCAACAAAGTAACTGAATGTGGCAAATGTTTCTTTTTTCAGCAGGCATTGTCTATTATTTGCATACTTTTAGTAAGACACAACAAGCTATGACAGTTGTTCCAATTTCTTGTCAAATTCTCTTTTTATTTTCATCTGCACTAAAAGACAAATGAGACAAAAGCAATGACAGATACCCTCCTCACCATATGAGGAGGGGGTGAAAAATTGCATACACAAGACATCCATTAGTTTAATGCAAAGGAGATTACGGAAGCAGTAGTCACTCAAGAGCAAAAGGATAAGTGATGTTCTCACAAGCTATTACACTAATGGTGAGAGCAAGGGAATGCCTCTGTAATTGCCAGAGAGCAGGCTGAGAGAGACCTCTGGGGATTCAGACAGTGAATGGGGCACAGGAGAAACTGCTCAACCCTAGCACGGGGATGACTGCTGACTTACAAAATCACACATGTTATTACTGACATCAGACCCATCCTTGCAGCCTTTACTTGTTAAATGTCAGTCCCTGGCTTGTTCAAGACCCCATGAGTCAAATGTATTTCAAAAGCATTGCCTAGGGGAATAAAGGTTCGAGTGTTAAGTCCCCTACATTCCCTCCTCCTCAGTTCACCAGTTTCCTGATTCAATCCTCATCTGTGAATCCAGAGGCAATTCTCACCTCTAGAGGCAAGAGTAGATTGTGGATGCACTCCCCCCAGTGCACAGCTCTGAGCTCTGAAAATCCCGGTCACACCAAGGTAAGAAGTGAGCTGCTTCCTTTTCATACCTCTAGTAGACCTGGCCCAACAGACAGAGCTTTTGCTGCTTTCTTCCTATCTGCCATCCCATGTCTCCATGCCTCAGTTGACCTTCTGCCAACTAGCTAACTGCCCTTGCATCTCCAGGGTCCAGTCAGTGCCAAACTGCTTCTGGCCAGCACACAGGAAAAATTAACCACATTGATTAAAAGCAACACAACCTGCTGAAACCTCAGCAAACTTACCCCCTGTGCTCCAGGTACAACTTCACGGCTGATGCCATGCACCAGACAGCAGCTTTTAGCCAGTGAAGGTTGAAAACAACTGTTGCCTCTGAACTGTAGGCGACTCATTAATATGAAGGCCAAGAGAAGCACGAGCAGAGACCCACGTGTGGCCACATGCCACGACTAGCCCTGATTCCCAGAACTTGCAATCCATTTCACAGACTAGATGTGCTCCCTGCAGTACTGACCTTAATGAATCAGATAGTTAAACGCTGCTTTAAGCCACTTAGTTGAGCATCATATCTCACAAGCTTGGTACAACGCGCAAGCTCTTACTGATGGGCACACACTGCTAACAAATGTCTCCCTCATCTGCTGGCTTTTTGGCAGTCCACAATAGGTCACTCTTAATGCAATTTCATTTTCTTAATTAAATCTTCCCTGACGTATCATCACAGGGTATTATTTCCCTTTGATTCCTTTATTTAATATTTCAGAATAGACAGAGTCTCACCCTGTTTTCATGGGTTTGAAAGTTTCTCCCTTGATTAACCCTCAGAGAAGATGAGAAGATTTTTCTTTTTAAGTGAGTAACATTCATGTTTGCTAAATAAACAACATATAAAATGCCATATAACAAGGCTTAGGAGAATGTAAGGGAAAGCACAGCCAAGTAAAAAAAAAAAATCAATACAAAGAAATTGTAGTTTCTTCCTATCTCAAACCTTCACAGAGTTTGCAACGGGGAGAAAGTATTGCAAATATTTGTTTGCAATAGGGGAGAAAGATCCACAAATCTAAATGCCTTCTAGTGAGAGCAGCACTTTAGTGAGTTTAATAAAAATCAAGGCTTTTTCCCAATGTATATCTGTAGTAACAGGGTCAAGGAAAAATAATCTCAGCTCTCCCTTCCAGAAGTTAATCTCCAACCTGCACGTACTGAAAACCTCGAACCCTGTAAGCACTCTGATCTCATACGAGAAAGTCTCCAAATCAACAGCCTTGAAAATTCCCCCATTGGCAGGGAGTCCAACTCCTGATTTTTGAATACTTACGGACAGAATTATTGGTTGGATATGTGATTACCCATTACACTTTTCAAAAAGTACTCTGCTCCACGTAGTTACGTGCAGGTGATTATAAATCAACCCTTACTGTTTGTGACACCTTCCACTGAACATAATAATATGTAGCCCCCCTGCTAAAGCAAAACTACACTGTCCAGGAAGACAGACACAAACAACCTTGGCAACATACACTTGAAGAAAATTCTAATATGAACTACCACAGAAATACTGACCAAAAATTCCAGTCCTCTATTGCCACAGACAACCCTATAGCAGATGTAAGGTGAGATTTACATCATGCAGTTCTATAGCTGTTTTGCTTAAATTTGCATTGAGGCTTTCTGGAGAGAGAGAGAGACACAGGAAAGTACAACTTACCTTAAAATACAGAACAGTTCATCCCAAGCCCCTCTCTCCACTGCAAAGAATCCAGTTATTCCGTTGGTACAAGAGGGCTCAATTCTAGACAGCTAAAGTAGGGTGAGATTTATTGAATACAACAGGGGGAGAAAGATCCTCAGAACACACATCAAAAAGTACAGGACCCTCAGCACCCTTCTAAGAGCCATAACAATCCCAATAAGCAACTTGTGCCTGAAAATCCCAACAGAACTCATTGAAGTCTTCTGCATTTTGAAAGATTTAATTGTATCACCTAATAATAAGGCAAAGTCAAAAATGTCAGGAACATCAGAAGCAATTGTCTCACAAATGGCTAATATAAGACACAATTCCATGAAATGCAAGGTGTAGCACTAAGCTGCAATTTATCCAGTGTCTGTATACCAAAATCCCGATAATCTCATATTGATGATACAAGATAACGCATAGCAGTGGTTTAGAGATATTATTGAAATAGATATTTTGTAGGACTAAGTATTTGAGAAGGATCTGAAGGAAGAAAATAATAAACTACTCAGGCAGTCTATTACCACTGGCTCAATGAGGACAGAAAGCAGCATGAAGAGATCTGCCATACCAGTGGCAGAAATTAAGTACTTCAGTCATGTTAATTATCTAGCAAAAGAAGGGGCAGAGGGAATAAGAATGGGTATTTAAAAATCACCAGTATTTAGCAGATCCCTAAAGATAAAAATAAGATAAATAGGCAAAAAAAATTTACCTCAGATTCAAATAAAATGAAACAGAGGAGAAAAACGCCCTCACAGCAGATTTTTAACTTCCATGAAGCTGATGAGGTTAAGATTACAATAGAAAAGGATAAAATGATCAAATCATGGGCAAAGATTTTTGGCAACAGATGTGAACAGAAAATTACATCCATTAATAACGTGAGAACAGAGCTGAATTTTGCCTAACGAAAAAATCAAATAGTAAGACTAAGTCCACGAGCAAAATATTGGTGGTGGGAGGAGACAAAGGAGAGAAAAGGATCACATATAAGAAACTCGACTGTATCCAGAAAAGATATCAGTGAAACAGAACTGTACAAAATACACAGAGCTACAACAAGAGATGCAAAAGTGTACATTAGGGGTTGGAGTTAGAAGACAATTAGTCTGGGAGCCACTGCAAAAGGAGTATCTGAAAAACAGGAGTGCATTTTATAATGGTGACAAATCAGGAGTGGAAAGGTAGGCAGGCACCAAAGACGAAGGTAGAGGAAAAGATTGAGAGAAGATTCAGGCAAGGATAAAAGAAAACAGAGGGAATGTACAACAGAGGTCCACACACACAAGAGGGGAAAAGAGAACAGAGGATTATTCACTTTCTCTTCCAATACCGGAAGGAGGGATATCAAGAGAAAGCAGGAGTCAGGTTCACAACATACTAAAGGAAATGATTCTTAATGCAATGGCTAGTTGAGCTGGGAAATTCATTTTCAAATACAATAAAAGTGTAGATAGGTTCAAAGGAAAGCAGAGGTGATTTCATGGAGCAGATCTCTGTTGAAAGGTACTAAATCCACAGAAACACAGTTATGAAAGTTCCTGAGTGGGAAATGGTTGAGGTCAGGGTAAAGAAATAATAAAGAAAAGTTATTTTTCTCACAGCAGACAAAAATTCCTGCAAAATGCCAATTCCATTGCCCCAGTAAGTCCAGACCAAAGATTTTTACCCTTAGGCCTTCACATCTGTTCACAGTCCACACAGGTGACTACTGTCACAAACACTTCCAGACAGCATGAATTGACAATTCCACAAAAAGAAACACCTTGCCGTCCTCCCACTCCTTATTCCCAGTCTTTTCTGGGTGTTTGCTTGCATTGCCATTAAGCCTTCATGGAACAATCAAGTAGGCCTTGCTCTGGGTTAAAACCACACAGCATAAAATAAATAACAGGTTACCTCTAACCCGGGTCACTGCCCTGACACAGCTCTCCATGCAGGCACACAAATGCATGTCCTGACCCAAAAAAATTACTAACATGCAGGAAAGAGTGGCTAGAGAAGCAGAAGGATGCACTGGGATTATTTAGCCTGGAGAAGAAAAGACTCAAAGCAGAATCTTATCAATATGCATAAATAGCTGGTGGGTTGGAGTAAGGCAGACTGAGCGAGGCTCTTTGCAGTGGTGACCAGTGATAGGACCAGAAGCAATGGACACAGACTGAAATACAGAAATTTCCCTTTAATTATAAGAAAAAAACTCAAACTTTAACTATAAGAAAGCAAAAAATCCAACTGTGCGGCCTGAAGAATACATAGATAATTGAATGGCAAATATGACATGACATTTCCATGGAAGTTCAAATCCCTGCTAGAAGAGCATTTTATATCTGAAGACTTAGGGTCCATAAACTGAAAATGGCTAAGTATTCGTGGGAAAAATAAGAATGTCCCAAAACACCAAAACCAGGAGGGCCCAAACAGTAGCACTATGCTTAGTTTGCACTGGATCCTTGAAAGCCCAGACATGGGCTCTAACAGCTATAAAAATGGTGTTAGTGAGGTGGGGGGAAGTAGAGATAATGAGAAGAAAAAAAATTTCTCCCGGTAGTGTCAGGAGGGGAAAAAAAAGAAACTTGCTAAAGTAACATTTGAATCTAAACAGGGAAAATTGAATTAAAAAAGGGAGTAGGGATCCTATTCAGTGATCTTGTAAAGCCAAAAAGTAATTGTGTATGTTTGGGGGAAGGGGGATTCCCTTGTTGATGTGTTTTTGTTTTCCAGTGCAAAAGTGTTAGAAAACTGCAAGCTGAGAAACCTGTATGGTCTCTGTCCCACATAATGCAGTGAGTATTTCCACAGTTATTTTAAGACTTCATGGGCCAAATGCATCCCCAGTGCAAGATCAGTGACTTAAATGAACTTGGCGTACCAAAGAGATCAGCCCCAGGCTTCCAAGAAGTAAGTACAATAGTACCACACTATAACGATGATGCATACTGGAAACAGGAGATAGTTTTTAAGAAATGGCTGTGTTAAGAAATGGCAGAGTAGGTCAAATCTTCTTGTCTGCACTGTGGGAAATGAAAGCATTTTGAAGTTTTCCTTACAGCCGAAGCATAACAACAACCACCACTTTGCCACACCTCCATCTCTGATCTCTCCCAACTGGATCTGATCATTAAACAAGGCTGCAGGGCTCCAGGTCCTCTGAACAGCTGCCAGCTGCATTACAAACACATTCTCATGAGGAACATTTTGATTCTATTTAAAAGAGTTTGTTTTTTTTTTTTTTTGACAGAAAACTGTTCCACTGGCAAATCTTCATGCAGCTCCACTATTTAATATGCCTCCCCTCCTCCCACACATGCATGCACCAGAGCTGCTTCGAGAAGATAAATTTGCTGCGTGTTCGCAGTGCATTGGGTTTGCTCCTGCCCAGGTCACTTGTCTTCACTGGGACCGAGAGACTCCAAGGAAAGAAATAATCAAAACTAGGCTGATGTAATGTCTACACATAAATGATATGTATTCCCAAAAAACATATGTGAGAAAAAAATATATGGAATTTTGGGGTTTTTTTTTTAAGAGGCTTCCAAGCCTCAAGGTGGCTCATATGGTGTCAAATTCAATTCTTTACTCAAGCTGCCAGCTTTCTGAAAATTAACATCGTAATTATATCACCAATCTTGATCAACAACTGAAGATGCGCTTGTGATTTGTGGATGTCTCTAGTTTCCAGCAAACAATCCACCAGTGCTGCACAGATCTGCGCAATACTTGCGCCTCCATCTCTTCCCTGTGACTCAGCATTCAGCAGGGCTGCCAAGGACTGGCCCGAGCTCCTGAACCACACCTGAAGCTGGCCTGCGAAGACAAGCCTGGTAGGACAGCACTGCAGGGACACGAAGCACAGCAAGAGGAACATCACAGTCGATTTGTGGTCTCTGAGAAGAAGTCTGCTCAATGCCAACCCTCTCTCTTCTAAATTAGGACTATTTTTTTCCCTCCACAGCAATTACATAAAAATGGTTCATTAGATGGAAGACCTGCTACCTCCAGCAGATGCAGAATTTGCCTGCTGACTTAAGCTCAGAAAGTTTTTTACCCCCTGCTTCCTTTAAAAAGTGGCTGGGGAACAAACAACAACAACAAAAAACCCCCCTAAAAGCTACGCGAGGGAGCTAACTTTTTATTATTTATTTATCATGAACTGCAATATTAACTATGTTCTTCTAATGAGAAATTCTCGATTGGCATGAAGTTCAACTGAGACCTCTGCATCTACAAAGTCTCCCTGCTGCTCTACCACCTATCAGAAATCATGAACAAAGAATCAAGGGAAGCAATTATGGAAAGACACTGGTTTTGGCTGAGTGGTGCAGCTGGAAAGCATTTTTCAATAATCTCTCACCTTCATCTTCGCACTTTTAAACTTAGAGCTGAGCCCAATATCTTCCTAAGCTCTAAACCTAGGTTCTGTGAAGTTCGAACAACTGGTTACCACATATTATCTGCAGCTTATCAAAGCTCTGACCACATTATATCAGCATCCTATTACATGGGAATTTGTATTTGAAAGCTTTCATATTCACCATTAACTACCAGGATTCATTTGAAAAAACTACTGCATAAAACAAGCCAAACAAACATGCAAATTCCCATTGGATGCATCACTGAGACATGAATAATAATTCAGAAGACTTAGACCGAACATAGATATTTTGGGCCAGATCAAAAGGATGGGATTTATGCAAAATTTAGCCATTCAAGTTGAAAATGATACTCACTGCTACTCATCCCTGCTTTCAACACAACAGGATTCTGGGAAACAGTGTTCTGCTCCTGTGCAACCCAGAAACACCAGTCTTGACAATCTACTTGCTTCTCTGCATATAAAACACAGGGACCAACTCCTGGCAAAGGAACAGAAACTCCCCCTCTACCCATTAAAGCAGAATTATGCTCCATCTTGCTCTCTGGCTCAACAAATCTTCAGATCTTCCATGTAGAACATAATGACTTTGGCCAGATCAGTGTAAAGCGTGTCCCATACTCACACACACTTAGAAGATCTCCCTGCCTGTTAGGGCACGTTCCTGGAAAGTCACAGATCTAAGTCTGATCTAAATCAGGTGCAAGAGAAATAATAACACCCCTTTCTGGAGAGGGGATCTCTCCTCTGAGCACCAGGCCCTACTCAACACACCAGTTTTGGAGTTCCTGCTTTTGAGGACGTGCCTCCCTTCAGGCACTGTTAACCAACTTGCGCCTAACCCAGGGCACAAGCATGCTGAGGGGGCAGAGATGCAGCAAGCCACTTCTGCCTACATTACACAGGGAATAAAAACTGTGGGGAGCACAGAGCAGAAACGCCATTGGTGCCTGCACATAACTCAGTTGCTCGCAGATGACCCAAGATAATCTGTTATGCTTCTCTTTTTGGTGCAGTGCTGCATGAAACATGGCTATAGGATCCTGGATATAAGCTAGTAAGCTCACAATATGCCATGTAGACTTAGTAGCTCAGATCTTCATTTGCTTAAGGCCCTCTTATCACTTTTCATTTCAGCATGTGGGTGTCCCCTCTCGTGGTCCCACAGGGATTATTTGGATTAGCAGTGCTGCATTTATATCCTTTTTGGTCCAGGTAGCTAAAGCAGATAAACAGGGTTTTCAGTGAGTTATTAGAAGGCCATCAAGTAGACTGATCTCCTGTCCATCTCTCAGACCTATTGCAAGGAGGTCACAAGTCAGGCCAAACACATTATTCACAATGACCCTTCCTGAGCTGCTACATAACACAGTGTTAAATCAGTAGACTCCTCCTCAAACATCCTATGTCATATCTTCCCCTTGCTGAGCCAGCTTGACAGCCCATCTCATGCAAACCCAGAGCCTGCCACCACTACCACCACTTACCTACCAGCTTTCCTAAGGTGTGTTGTCTCTCTAAGGTCAGCAGGACTCCCTCAGCAAGAAACATCACGCGTGCACACACAGAGCTGGCAGAATTAGGTTGGGAAAAAATAGGTCAAACCAGGCATATATTTAACTTGGAGTCCAAGCCTCAGAATCATATTTTACCAACAAATAATTCATACACACACACACTAAATCGACATTTGAGAACCATTAGAAAATCATTCTAATGTGAACTAGGCAATCACGCTATTTTACAGAAGCAGAGGCTCTACCAGAAACACCTTTATTCCCACTCCAAACAGAGGTTTAAACATACAACCTCTACCCCACAGCCCTATATCATCCTTTTACTGTAATCAAGCAACTCCTATCTGTACTATCTTTTGGGGAGTTGTTTCTTACTCATTTTCAACCAGAGCCTTAGGCATTTTTTAGAGTTTCTTTTAAAGATGGTGATGGTGCAGGGTTGAGACAACTCTACAGGGACCCTGACCTGAGCCACTACCCCTATTCCAAACTTCAAAAAGTCACCTTTGCAGACAGGTTCAGGCAGACAAATGAGAAAGGAGAGGGGACATGAGGGCAGACTCTAGAAGTTCCGTCGCAACTTCCCTGGGCTTGTGATGATCTTCCATGCTGGACAAGACAATACAGCTGACATCTCAAAAAAGTTACCATATGGCTTCAACATGCAAGTCGAGCAGCTTCTACTTAGATCCCATTTCTAGAAGACGCTGTCTGCTTCCACCTTTCTCTAGGATCCACTTCCACACAAACCTGAGTAGCTCAGCTGGCAAGCTGCACACACAGACGGGCATAGAACATTTTGCCACACCTTTGCTACAGTTTTGCTCCATTTCCTACTTGTGATTTTGTTCCCACATCCCAAACTTTTTCATTCCTTCCCCTAGCAACAGTAAAACCTAATTTGTAAATTGCCCTAAGCATTTCATGATAAGCAAGTACCCTCTCTGCACCTGCTCCTGCATTATACACAGTTGAGTGCAAAAGATACTGATATTTAAGAACTCAGAGTCTTACAATTAGGTGATACATGTTTTTAATTAGAAATGCCCTAATATAATTGCTCAAATACAGACACTAAGGTTTTAGTCTACATCATGTTATTGGGTATGGAGAATTAGCCTGAGTTATTAAACCATGTTTTAATTGTCTGAGATATAAAATTGCATGGCCCACAGTATCTGTGTAGCAAACTGCATTGCAAAGAACAACAGTACACTTTGCAATCACTCAGTTCTTGGGGAGTGAGAAGGCTGAAGGGGGAGAGTAGACTATCAAAGAGAGGGAATCTTTGAAAATCTGCAAGGAGGATTCTTTGAGAGTGACAGTTCTGAGAAGCATGAAAGAATAATACAAAGTCAAATTTCAAGAGTGGATACTGGTTCTTACACCAGCATGCAGTTTCTTGGCCAGCGTAAGAAATTCTGCCTTTAGTCAGGTGGGAGATCTTATTCTTTAATGGGAGCTTTGCTCATATAAAAAATGGCTAATTTCACACACAAAGCAAAATCCCTAAGGAACATTAAGAAGTGGAAATAAAAAGGAAGGTAAATCAGGCAGCCTAACTCTTATAAGCCACCACAGTGATGGGTCTTGGAAAGAAGTTCTACCACAGGACTAGGTCTTTTTCTTGGAATCCGTTGGAATCCTTTTCTAGCCTAAGAAGCAGAGGAGAAAATATAGTTCAGCTCATTAGTCCTTAATACCTGGTCTGGGTAGTAACTCCTGCGGCTGTTTCTGCTTTAGCCTGCTGCTAGAGTAATGAGAAAGAAATGTCAGTGCTTCATGCTGGCACAAGAAACAGCCAGCTTCCCAACAACACTCAGCTCTGTGGAAAAAAAAAAATTTAAAAAAAAAAATAAAAAATCACAAGAGGCCACACAGCATTGCCCTTCATCAATAAAAGTTACAAAAAACTTTAGAAGAAGCACTGTTCATTTTTAAACCAAAGGGGTTGACTCAATAACACTATCTCAGCATTGTGTCTCTCCTATGGCTCAGGTACATATGTAGTATTTCTGAATCATGGTATTGACCTCACGTTGACCACTATTTGAGAGCATGGTGCAGTCAAATAAAGCAACTTAAAAGTTCATGGGAAGATCTTACTCCTAGTCTCTATGCAACTTCCATAGGCCTGTAACCAAGGCAGGACACAACCTAATGGCTAATAGGCCTTCCATGAGTATTGAACAGCATCATCTTGGAAACATGTGTTCTGATTCCAAGATTAAACATTTCATCTGCTTACCCCCTTCTTATATTAAGCACGTAGCAACTCTGCTATTTAAATCAAGATGCTGCTTCAGAGAGTAAATCTGTGGTTTTCTTTGTCTTCTTCAGGCAACCAAGCAATTGCACACAAGACATATCTTGCCAAAGAAGTAGTATATGTATATGCTGATATTAAAATCCTAGGGCCTCTCACATAGCTTTATTTTTTTAACACATCATTAAAGATAATTGACAAATAACCTAACACTTGATGGGTGTTCTTCATTAAAATTTGAATTCTAAGTCTAAATTTTCCTGAGGCTGCATTAAAATGTAGGAATAAGACAATATCTCCTACTACCAGTCTTGACAGTGTCAAAACAAAAGCAGCAAGTTGCCCAGCTTGGGACATCAGATGATCCTATGCATTCCACTAGTTTTTCAAGCACTTGTAAGCATGCCCACAGATGCCCAGGCAGGTAGCCCCATGCACATTTGTTGTGTTCAGCTGGAAGCACTACAACTCAAACGGTTCAGGAAGTGCCTTAGAACAGCCACACAGTTCACAACCAAAGCTGGATTATCCCCAACTACATTGCTTCTTACCTAGTTTAGCAAAGTCTGTACAACATGCAACATACATTCTGTCAGAGACAGACATTGGCAGGATAGTTTGTTTCAGGAAGGAAGAAAAGTCACAGCAACACTTGAGATCTAGAGAACAGCTCCTTGACCTGTCTCTATACTACCAGCACTCTGGCATTTCACGAGCATACAGTGAAGATTGAGTTGTTTGACCATCTCCTCAAGCTTTTCTCCCTGTCTCTTGCTCTCCTTTTACCCCTTGGGAAAAGCAGACAATTTCCTGCTCCACCTCTTCTGCTTAAACAGGTTTTACAGAAGTATCCACCAGTCCTCCTCTCTGCAAAAAGTGGGTAGCACAACGTCAGATCTTCCCAAGCTTTCAGGATGCCATCCTACATTTTACATGGAGGTGTGTGAAAGCACTTTTGCTGGTTGGCACCAGAAGTACAACACGTGTCTGCTTTCTTTAAGAAAACAGGCGTGCTGATCCACACATTTCAGGACCTGAGGAACCTGATGCTGTAATTGAAGGTGCACATGGCAACATTTTCCTATGACACAGAAAAATTAATTATACCACACGACATATTTCAGTCCTGGTGCTCAAGAGTTCATTAACAAAACTACCTTAAAAGGTGCTAATAGAAACAAATGCCTTTAACATCACAGACTTCCCAGATGATTCCTGCTAGGGAGATGGATGACAAATCACTCTGTCAGTCATCTTTAAATTCCATATTGACTACACTGAAGCAATTAGGCATTTATTTTTAGAGCATGTTCCATTTTAAACACAAGTGATTCAGTCCAAGAGACATTCTATATTGCATCGCTATTTTGTGGGTTAACAACTCTCAACTTTAAATGGATTTTAATTCTAAGAGAAATACTTGCCTTCTTTCTTTTGCCTCCAGACATTGGTTAGGAATTTTAATTCAGGCTTCAAACCAAACAAATGTTGGTGTTCTACAAGCATCTGCAGAGAAATATAAAAATATCTGGAAAGTGTGAAAGAGTGAGCCTGTTTTGCTAAATGCATAAAATGAAACCTCAGCGTAGGTCTCAATAATAGGCTTTCTGACTGCTGTGCACACGCTCTCTCCCACAGACCTTCTGCTCTGCAGCAAGGGAACGCTGCCTGAGCTGCTGCGTCCTCAGAGAACTTTGCAATACAATGGAGTGCAGCGATTCCCTGGGGAACACAGCGCTGATCACTGGCTTCGATATTTCAAACACAAGCACCAGGATTTCCCCCTTTTTTTAAGATCTAAAAGGAACAGCTTGCCCTATCACTCCACTCCAACCCCCAAGCCATCTCAAGGTTTATCTGCATTGTAGGCAATGTTCTGGACAAAAGGATGAGGGGCTGGGATCAAGTTTAGGCTGTTTCTAATTCATGGAAAAGGAGGGTGAGATTGCAAAGTTGGGGGAAGGAGAGCCCTGAGGAGCTGACGGTGGTTTCTGTTGCGGCTACCACTGGAGGGAGAGGACAAATGGGAGCTGCAACAGGTACTGCAGCAAGGGAATTCCACTCCAGGCTCAGCTGCTGCCCTGCTTCAACCCAACTCCTCCCTCTTGCCAAAGCAAAAGCAGGCCATGGGGCCACAGTCATCCTCTTGCACCCAGCAGTCTGCTTCCCAGGACAGCAGACTATTTTGCCTGTAGTTTGGACCAGTCTTACTGGTCCATATTTCACAAACATTTGAGATGAGGACACCCTCTTGCCAAGGGATAGTCCCAGCATCTCCTAAGGAACCCTGCCTGAAGAACCTACACCTCCTACTTCAGAGCTAACGATGGGATACCCTAGCCAGGCATAGCTGATCAAAAAAGTCCAAGACTGACTCACAAGCCCATTATACAGCTGCCTAGCCACCATTCATTAACTGTAAGGAAAATGACCCGGGGCTCCTTGCATCAAAGAAACTTGCCATTTCTTCTTAATTAATTCTAAGCACCTTGCTGGCCTCAAATCTCATCTAGAAAACATCAGCTGAAGTAGGTGGTATCCCATCTTGCTGTTTGCTATTGGCTGTACTTTCATTTTTCTTGAGTTGCACGACTCCCACCCTCCTGAGATTACCATCAGAAAACAAAATATTTCTGTGTTTTAGGACAAATACATAAGTACATAAGATCTAGTCTATTCTAAACTTCATTAGAACTAATGGTCATGAGATCTAAAGCCAACAGAAATATATTTCTAAGGAATTAAACCAAAACCCTGCAGTATTTGCCACTCAGCCACTGCAGAATCACAACAGCACATGAAATGTTACAGGGGAAATGGGTAAAAAAAGCCTTAAACAGAAGCAAAACTGACTCATCTCCTTATTGCCAAAACCGAGAAAGCTGCTGAGCGTAAATAAACAACAGACATCCTGAAGAAAAGGGGGCGTCACAATTCCTTTTCCTGCTAATAGGCAGATACACAAACCCGTATGAGCAGGATCATCCCCCAGCTACTTCAAGCCAGTTTGAGGGAAACAGCGAATGCTATAGCAACATTCCTGGCAGCACAGGTGCCACTGGAGGCCGGGGAGC
This sequence comes from Cephalopterus ornatus, assembly GCA_013396775.1. Taxonomy (NCBI): domain Eukaryota; kingdom Metazoa; phylum Chordata; class Aves; order Passeriformes; family Cotingidae; genus Cephalopterus; species Cephalopterus ornatus. The sequence continues at coordinate 319,293 of VZRE01007688.1, read as the reverse complement.
ATCTGAGGTGATGGTGACTCCCAGTGCAATGACAGAATCATAGCTGTATATGCTGGAAAGCTGTGGCAGTTGCAGGTATGACCCACTCACGGAAGCCACACGTATACATAGATAACCAACGAAACTGTCTGGGCTACTATTCACAAAGGTGTGACTTTGGCTTAGGCTGGCAAGCATCCTTCTGCAGAACAGGAGGGAGAGCAAGCCAGAGCACTTCTATAGGGCTCAGGTTCTCCTCCCTGTCTCTAGAGGCCCACAAAGGCTGTGATATATACATTCCGAAGCCAGGCCTCGTAAGTTTGGAGGAAACTGCATAGGTAAAGACTTAGGACCACAGAGACATTTTGAAAGATCAAAAGGTGCTGTGAAGACAAGTTACATTATTTGGGAAAGTCTATCATCACAAAGAAACTTCAGAATAATTGCCATTTTTAGTTACTAAAAGCCCTTCTGTTTGAACTTTGTGACATGGTTAACTGGTGGGGAAATGAGGAGGTTGTTTTGCTGTATATTTTTTTTAAAGCAGTTTTCATAGTTGAAACCACAGGCCAACCTTAATGCCTGCATCCACAAGACAGATCCAACAGTTTTAAAAAACAGACAACCTAACCTCTTTGTTAGAACAGCTCCTGGCCCAACACCAACTGTTCAACACCATCACTCTCGCAACTTGAATTGCAGTATTTCAAAAAGCTGCTAATAAGGTAAATTTTGCTTATACTATTTATTCAAGTCATTGCATAGTTTGTAAGAAGACTATTCAAAAGGAGACAGGGAGAAGGATTTAGCACTACTTCGAATGAACGTTACTTAGCATAAGACACAGCACGTGCAAAACTCCATGAAGCTTCACAGAGATTAACTCACAATGGCAAAGAATGCTAGATCACATGCCATGTACATGAAACACAAAGCCACTGAAAGATGCACTTTGGTAACAAGTCTTAGCCATTTATTTATTGGAACACAATAAGTACCCTATTGTTTACTAGAATGCATTTAAAATACTGAGCATATGAATTTGGGTTCAATTCTTTGGGATGTTCTGAGCAAGTGTACACAGTTTGCTTTCAAAGAAATCACTGTCACGTTTAGATATTGACAGTTACTGATAAAGTCACTGAGTGCATTAGTTCATGCTCTGGCCTGCTCTGATTTAAAACGAGTAAGCTGATTGATACTAAAAGTTTAGGAGTCCAAAGCTCAGGTCACATTAAGTCAGAAGAAACACATTAGCAACTGTATCACACAAGTGACAAAATATTGTCACCGTCCACCCCTGACTCACATGCTGCTCGGTGCTCACAAACACTGGCCGTCTGACCAACCACTCTGTTCTAACTGCCTGCACACCCTCCTGAAACAAACAAGTAAACGGACCCCTCATTTCCTCCATAAGAACAGATACTCTTTTCCCCCGTACTAGACTGAGACTACATCGACAGGATGAGTGTTGTGTTGGCTAAGTGTGTGCTGCTTCTTACATCTACTTCCAGCATGAAAATCAACATTGCACCTGTGTTGTCCAAATGGGCGTGCACTTCAGAGACAGACAGAAAAGAAGCAGAGAGAGCAGCCAGGATACATACCGTACTCCACTTCTTCATAAAACACACGTACTATACAGAGAAATTATAATCCCTTCTTAGTGGAAAATCCAAATTTTCAAAATGAATCCCCTAGCCAAAATGAATTACTGTAATAACTGCAATCCTCGCATGAGCACTAATCAGAAAGGCGCAGCTGACCACCTGCTATGTGGCACCACTGGCACAGCAGCACCCTGCCCCTAATTCCTGCCGTGTCCAGACAGGGTTGGGTACCCCACAAAATGAGAAGGTAGTGCTGGTAAACACAGGGACAGAAGCACAACCTGACTGTTGTACAGTCTCACTACGCACTTCTGCTGAGTGCAGCATAAAAAAAAAAGAGGCACTACTGCAGCTCCAAACAGCAGGATGCAAAAATCTAAACCCAGGCCAAGTAATTTCTTCTGCAACTACAGAGAAACACACGGGAAACGATGCAAGAGAGAACAAAATGAATTGTACTGCCCGTGTCAGTATAAACCCATTATCTATGCAGGCTGCAAAATGAGAAACGCAGCATTTGACAATGCTACAGGCGAGGGCAATGTTCTTAACGTACTTATAAGTTATTTTATTTAATTGCTAACAAAAAAAGGCAGTTACATAATAACACAAGGTAATAACCAAAATACGAAGTCACAAGATTGGCTTACAGCAACAGAACGGGAGAAAAAGGCAGTCCATGCTTTAAATTTTGCTGCATTGTCAAGGAGCCAAGAACCAAACCTGGGGGCTTCTGCTTCTACAAGGAAGGGACGTAACCATCGAAAATTCAGCGCGGGACTCTTTACCACCGCCTGCGCACATCCACATCCCCCAAATGATGTCAATCCCCGCCGGCACGTCGCTCATCATAATTCTACACTATTTGCTCGCTAGTGGAATTCAGACGACAGGCCGACGGCTCAGCCCGTAACCCACCGGGGCCCATCTGCTCCTCGGAGAGCGACCCCCCCACACCGCCACCCCCCACCCGCGGCAGCGCTCAGGGACACGGACGGGGGTCCCATCCCGCACAGACCTCCGCGGCACAAAGGCGGCACCCGCAGCCGGGAGCGGATGACAGCGCACACCCACGACCCGCCACCGCATCCCGCCGGCCGGGCGGGGGCTGCCCGCCCCGGGAAGGGCCTTTCCCGGCGGCGAGGCCGCTGCCAGCCCCATCCCGCCTCGCACTTCTGGGCCGGGAGGCGACGCTACCCGGTCCCTCCTTCCCCCCCCCCGGCCCCACCACCCTCACCCGGGGCCGGGCGGCAGCAGCCCCTCGTACCTGGACAATGCCGGCCTGGGCACAGCTCATGCTCCCCCGGCGAGGGCAGCGCTCACATCCCACACGTGCCTGTCAGCCGGCAGGGAGGGAGGGCGGGCGGGGTGCCGGCGTGTCAGCCCCCGCCGAGCCGCACCATAGTCCAGCACCGGCTGA